>CM031241.1:381022232-381408629 GCA_018340775.1 Taxus wallichiana var. yunnanensis | reverse complement strand
TCTTAATGCTCGTGTTGGATGGAGTTAATTTGTGATTATGACATGGAGATAGAGCATGTGAAGGGGAAAGAGAATGTGGTTGCAGATGCTTTGAGAAGATGAAGACATGTGAAGGGGAAAGATAACGTGGTTACAGATGCTTTGAGAAGATGAAGACATGTGACTATGGATGCTTTAGTAGTTATAGATTTATGGAGCATGATATTGCAGCGAGAGAAAATATTGAGTCTCAGAGGCGCATTGAGGGGAGATTTGATGGATTTTCATTTGAGAGAGATGGTCTTCTTAGATAGATATTTCATATATATGTTCCTAGAGATGGAGACTAGAGAAAAGACATTTTGATAGAGGCTCATAATGTACCTTATTCAGCCAATCCTGCGGTGAAGAAGATACATGCCACTTTGATATAGTTGTACAATTAGAGAGGACTTCAGAGAGATGTGGCTCAGTTTATGTCATGTTGTTTAGAGTGTCAAAGGGTGAAGTTTGAGCATCAACATCCAGTTAGCCTTCTCTTTCCTCACACCACACCGAAGTGGAAGTCGACACCATTTCCATGGACTTCATTGTGGGGTTACTTCGACATCGAGATATCACCATGACGCCATCATGTTCACATTGGATAAATTGATGAAAGTGGCTCATTTTTATTATGGTGAATATCACCTTCCAAAGGTGTAGTGGAACAAGTATATCTTTATGAGATTTTCAGATTACACAGGATTCCACAGAAGATCATTTCAGCTGCGATCCTTTGTAAACTTCTCATTTCTGTACCACCTTGCAACATGCTCTCAGGACAAGGATTAATTTCAGCATCACATATCATCCCGAGATAGATGGATAGACCGAGTGGGTGAATCAGATCTGGAGGACATACATAGGGTGTATGATATGGATCATCCATCAAGATGGGAGGAGTATCTCAGTACTTTGTGGAGATTGCCTACAATAATAGTTTCTTGAGTTCAAAAGGCGTGGCTCCTTTTCGGGATTTATATGGCAGAGATTGTATGATGCCTCTTAGTTGGGATAGGTTAGAGGACGGGGTTTCTCTTGGGCCAACCTTATTTCATGACATAGGCGTAGGTTGTTTTGATTAGATAGAGATTGCATGAGGTGCGGGATAGGCAGAAGGAAGTATGCAGACCAGCATAGTTATGAGGTGTGCACAAAGTCTTTTCTTCATGTTAGACCACATAAGATCCCTATCCATTACCGAAAAGGTTCTAAGATTTCTCCTAGGTTTTTGGGTCTCTTTGAGGTCTTGGAGTGCATTGGTCCCTTGGCCTATCATCTAGAATTTCAACCTATCTTGTCTCACGTCCATGATGTGTTTCATTTTTGTGTGCTTAGGAGATATATTTATGATCCTTCTCAAATGCTATATTGGACCGCATTGTATGTCCAGGATCAGGGGTAGGTGATGGTGGAGCCCATCTGCATTATAGAGGACAAGAGCCTAGGCCTTCGCGGACAGAGAGAGATTGACCCGGTTCTTGTGCAGTGGGAAAGATATGATGAGACTAAAGCTACATTAGAGGATTCTACATTATTACGAGTATAGTTCACACACTGTTCTAGTGACTTTAGAGAGAAAGTCAAGTCTAAGTGAAGGGGGATGTAGTGCCCACTTCCCTTTGACATTTTTTGCTCTGATTTTGATACTATTGACTACACTTATGGACATTGTTGTAGTATTTTGATTTAGCATGATACTATATGTTAGAGATACTGGCTTGTTGTTGAATTCAATTCATAGATGATGCATATGGATTATTAGAGACATACTATATTGATGATTGATATGTTGTGGACATGGTTATTTATTTATATTTCTAACATGTAATATAATTTCATCTCCATGAGTAAGCTTTGACAATTGAATTAATGTTGCAATCATTTTGACATGGATGAAATGTTGGATAGGAATGTTTCTAGAAAGTTATAAATTTTTCGTAAATGCCTAGATGATATTTATTCGTATATAGATGATTTTAGATTGTACTACATATTTTGCCAAGGATGTTTTAATGTGGCCATAAGACCGAAGGATGTATTATGTGTTTTGCAAATATATAAACACACACACACACACACACACACACACACACACACACACACACACACACACACACACACACACACGAGAGATATATATATCGGGTGTTGGAGACCAACCACATTGGAATTCTAGAGTAATTCAACTAGGGTCACCATAAAAACATGTAATTGTGTGTGTGTTAAAATTATTTGGCTAGGGAAAAATTGTGACCAAGGGGTCATGTGTTGTCTTTTGTTCTAGTTTCCCTTATATTAATGTTAGTATGTGTTCCTTTGAGTGATGTAATTTAATTGTTTTCATTATTTAGTTTTTGATGTATGTATTTCCCTTTATCTTAGTCGGTCTAAGTGTCTTATTAAAGTAAATAAATCTTGTCCTAAAATAATTAAAGATGTGACCAAAAGAAGTTCATTTAGTAGACTTTATTTACTCTTGGATTTTGTGTTGTGTGTTAAATGCTTGTTTTTTTAAATGTTGTACACTCTACTCTTCATGGGAAACTTGAATTTGGCCGTAATGGCAAATTTTGAAGACTTGTGGAACAAGTTAAACTTGTGCCACGCCTCTTAAATTGTCATACCAACCCTACGTATGGGTTGGGGGATAAAAATTAGACCCCATTAGGTGTTTTGGGAAGATAAAAAGGTGAAATATTTATTACACTTTCTTTAAAGTAATTAATGTTGTACTTAGAGGGGTGTCGGATTACTTTGTGTGTGTATCTTCTCATTCATCTAACCCACCAATTTATGGTGCATTAGGGTTGAGGTTTGAATTCTTAGTTGGAGTTAA
Organism: Taxus wallichiana var. yunnanensis; assembly: GCA_018340775.1. Lineage (NCBI taxonomy): Eukaryota > Viridiplantae > Streptophyta > Pinopsida > Cupressales > Taxaceae > Taxus > Taxus wallichiana. The sequence goes on along the minus strand of CM031241.1, from coordinate 381,405,769 downwards.
GGATGAGTGATATGGCATCCTACATGGAGCCACCTCATCCTCTTGACTCCCTTTTTATTTATTGAATCTATTTTTCTTGTATGGAGGTTACTTGATCATTTTGTGATCTTGTATTTTGGAGAGTTAGAGGACTTTTTGGAGTGCTTATGGATGCTTATATGGTTTTGAGGATCCTGGGGACTTATTCTTGGGAACAATCTCTACTATTGATAGGTAGGAGCTTCACCTTGCTTATGTTATGCTTTATTTTATGTTTATGTGTTTGTCTTGAATGTTGTTTACCTTGGAATGCTTATTGGGTGTGAATAAATTGTCTATGTTTGGAGTAGGAGGAGACTATGGGGAGTTGTCTTGTAGGGAAGAATAAGAATTTAATTTCTTTCTTGGAGGGAGTTTGGGTTGGGTGCCCCACCTAATTTAAGGAATGCTTGCATTTCTTACTTTTTTCTTTTATAAGGGAGGTATAACAGATTAAAGGAGGCATAAGAGTATGTGGGAGGTATAAGGGGTACTTGAGGGAGGCATAAGAGTATGTAGGAATTGAAGATATACATTGGAGGCTTTAAGGAGGGCACCCATTCCCATTAGGAGGCATAAGTGGCCTCCCCATAGGTCTTGCTCTTTTGGATTTCATTTTAAGCCTTGCTTTGTTGTTTGGTGTTGTTCTTCTTGTGTTATTATTGTTTTGAACGTTGTGATTTTTTTTTAGTATTTTGGAATCTTGTTATTACCATGTGTTCAAATCATCTCCCATTGTGATGTGGTTAGGGCTTCGGGGCTAGTGAAGAGGATGGATTTTCCTCTTCATGGATGTCTTGGTTGGGTGGAGAGCGTTGCCTCTCCCCCATTTTGTTGTGAATCTAAACAATCTTGGAGAAGCTATCTTGTGGATTTGTGGAGCTTATAGTTTTGTTAGAGACCTTGTGAAACTTCCTTTGTGTTGTTCCCACTTAGAGTGGAGAAACTTTAGATATTGAATTGTATTGTTTGCTTGCATTCTTGTATTATTTCCCACCTTGAGTGGAAGTCTTTGTAATAATTTCTTAGAGAAATATTGCATTCCAATATTGCAATATTGTGCAAGAGAAATAATAAAATGATTATATTGTGCAAAATTTTATTTGGAAGTTGCATTTTGAAAAACAATGTTACTTTCATAGTGAAGTTTTAATGTTGTAAATAAGAAAGAAGGAAATATAGAAGTTGTAAGAAGTTGAACTGGTATGCATAATAAAGTTGAATGGAAAAATAATTTTACTATAGCTATTTTGAGTGTATGTACATTGTAGTGAAATGAAAGAGAGAAAAAGTTTGAATATATTGTATTTAGAAATGTTGATTTTTTTATATAGCAACCAAATGACAATGTAAAGCAATATATTTAGATACTTTTTCCCTTGAAATGGAAAGAAAGAAAACACTAGTTTAACATAATGGAATGAGTTTGTAAGTAGATGTGTTCTTCATTGGCTTAGATAGCTTTTAAATATGAGTAGATTTAACTAGGGAATGAACAAATAGATTGAAATCTCAAACTGAAACCTTTAGATCTACTTAAATAGGATTAAAATGCATTTTAACACCTTTTTGTAACTTTTGGATTTTGTAAAACTCTTAGGTTTTAGGTTCTATTTTTTCAGAAACAGGATCGCACTTTATGTAGAGCAACAGTCCTATAACCACTGCTCATTAGGGTGGTGGTCCTTGGTTTTTCACCCGGGAAGGATGGTGGTCACATGACTACTGGTCTGCTCTAGATGGCGGTTCTATTATTTGCAACAAAATTTTTGAATCCACGCTTGTGCATAAATTTTAAATGGTTCAATCTAGTTTATAAGCTATAAAAATCATCTAATAATTACCAAAATGTTAAAAAATGATTAAACCCTTGGATTGGGTAGCAAAACCTTCAAATGGTGGATTAGAACTAATCTTTTTCATTTACAATAATAGGGTAGGGTCTCACTTTGAAATTTGAAAACCCAAATACAAATGGTTTAGAATAAAACCAGATTGGGGAAAGAGATCCTTTTCAATCCTTGAATGGAAATGGAAACTACATTAAACCTTCTAAGCTTGGTCCTTGTAGAGTCCTCCATGATTTTTTCCCTTTTTCTCCCATGGCCTTTTCCTCTCCAACCTCGCATTTTTCATAAACGAAATAGACCAAATGAGGAAAACAGAATAAAGGTAGGGTTTAATAAGAATGCCTATGGAATTTTTAGGGATTGTTTGTAACCCTAGGATATTGTTGTTGAAATTGATTTGATCCAATGGTGGAGGACCAACCCTACCTTTTTATGAGAAAATGGATTTTAGTACTAGATTGTCGCAAAATTCAAAGGTTAAGTATTGAGTGTTAGCTTGTTTTAGAATGTCATTTTTATGAGAGTTACAATGAACATCACACTCAAGTATAAAATTTTCAAATATAGATTATAAATTATTTCAAACTTTCAAATTTAAAGTTTCAATTTCTCAAGTTTCAACCCTTACACATAAAATTTTTCAACACTCAATTTTTTGTACCCCTTTCCCCAATGGTTTCCACTCCTATACTCCTTTTCCTAATGGCTTATCCTCTTGCACCCATTTCGCGAATGGATTGAATAATCAAGGAACTAATCAGATCTTCCACAACACTATCTAGATTCTTTACAATTCTTTGTTATTTCTTCCTTGCATCTCCATGGGATACAAAACTAGGATTTGTGGCTACCTTGGTTTTGAATAAAATTTCGGGGTTGAAGCCATGCTCTTTAATTATCCTCTGTAGTGTATTGTTTTCTTTTTCAACTTAAACAATATTTTATTTAAAATTATTTGTTTTGGATAAACTGTTATTTGTGGTTTCCAAGTGAATTTGGAACACCTTTTCTTGACTCTTAAAATTTTCATATTTCAACCGCACAACAAAGTGATCTCAATTAAACATATTACTAAAATATTAAAATTTCAAATTAAAAAAAAATTGTTTCAAAATGACAATACTTATGAACGCTCTATCTCTCTCAAAGATCTGTAATTTCTACCATATCCTTGTCCTTAGGCCATTTCTTAAAATATGCTTGGGCTTTTAGCACTAATATTTTCCAATTTTTTAATGCTTTTTCTAAAAGATCATCTTTATAATTTTTCTATGCGTGATAGTCCCACTTATTACTTGGGTAAATAAGGAATCCATCTTCACATGCTAATTCTGGATCTGCATCCTATAAACTTCACCTTTCCCAATAATTTTCAAAATTTATTATTATGTCATTGATTAATACTTTTTCCCTTCTCTCCCATTCTATGTGCTGAATGGTATGAGGTAAAATAAACTCCAAGACATGGGATTGATAATCATAACCAATTAAGTTCTCTAAGGGAAATGGCAACAACTGTCCACCATCTACATCTGAAGAAGATGATGTCACTAAAGAGGTACAGGGGCTTTCGGGTTGCTGCTACCTATTTCAACCTTTGGGTGGCCTGATCCTATTTTCAATAAAATAAATAAATATGTAAATAAATAAATCTAAAGTGAAATGCAATGAAAGTTGAATAAATTACATTGAACTAGAAGTATATCTGCTACGGCCATGAATCATCTCACGTGTAATGAAAAATTCTATTGGGTCATTGCTATCAATTCCCAAGTGATTTTCATCTAAATTTATATTATTTAAAAATGATACACATATTGCGGTGGGTAAGAAACCGAGAGAGAGGGTTGGAATTCAAAACAAGAAGGTAATGTTTAGTGTCACACTAGGGGTCGGAGGAATTGGCACGCGTTTACCAATGTTATTGTTATCACCGAATCACAGCACCCCTGTGTTTATACAAGTGCATATACTTGAACTCACGGTGTGATTGGATAACATGGGTACTATCTCCAAGTTGTGGGACTTGCTACTTGAGATAGACCTCCAAAGAAAGCTGGTTCTTGCTCCTAAACTACCTGCCACAATCTACTCTAATGCAAGGGAAATTAACTATTCTAATCTAAATTTCCAAGGGACCAGGGAGAGAGAATGCATAAAATGAAATCCTACACTAAAGCGGTGATACACTAGAAAAGGAGGGTGTGAGAGTAGTCTCCAAATGTGTGAAATACGTAAGCAAGGTGCACACTGGAAGAGGTGATGATAGTTCTCCACAATCTAGCAAAATGCATTCACAACAATATTCCAAGCATACACAATGATGATGGATCCCTGCAAGAACATAATAATAGACACAATATTCTTGTAGAAAGATTAAAGGGGCAAGAAGAATGCAAGAAAACACAGCAGGGAAAGATACATCCACAAACTGATATTTTATTGCTTCATGATATGCACAGTTCAATCTATTACAAGATAAGGGCCTAGATCACCATGCAAGGAGTCCACTACAAGGTCCAGCACATTAGCTTCACAAAGCAATTTTGATAGAGCTTTGCTATCTCAAAAACTCCCCTCTACAATGATCCCAACACTCTAATTTATAGAAAAGATGAGAAGAGAGAGAGAGGGAAAAATGGAAATCCCAAAATCTGTCCTTCAACCACCTGTAAGAGGTATTAAATGGAGTAAAATGATTATATATTGCTTGTAAAAAGGCTCCCCATACTTGTCCCATGTTTCGCAGTAAAGAGAGAAAGATTGATGACAATGCCTCTTAATTGCACTCCCAACCACCAAATAAAACAATGTTGTGAACCCAGCCACTTTTTCTAAAAATCTCAACCAATTTCCGATCAAATCTAGAATTTCTTGATTGCTATGAGTCGCGCTCAGAGTCACGATTCCAACGGTACCAATTTCTGACCTAATCCGAATTTCTTGATTGCTACTTTGGGTCCGGCAAGCATTTTCTGTCATTTGACGGGAATGAGCATTAACCGACTTGAGCCGATTATGTTTCTTTTAATTAAATATATCTACCCTCATCAAGTCATATAGGACGTCGTGCTCATTCCAAAAAATCCAATTTTATGAAAATCGGAGCTTGGAGTCAAAAGTTATGGCCGTTTGAAGTTTCACGGGTCAACCGTTGACTTTTCTTCTTTGCCTTCGGCCGCTTCAGCTTTTCGCGTCCCACGCGTACCTTTATCCCAACTATCCTGGATGAAAATATCCTCCTTCAGCCTGATTCGGGCTTCCTTGTCCCTCTTTGTGGTGAAAACACGTGGCAAAATTCCATTCGCTCTCGGCTCCTTCGGCTTCCGCAAGGCGCTGTATTTTTTAGCCCCGGATGTCCCAAGATCGAAAGTCCTCTATTTCGACCGATTCGGCGGTTCGCATCCCTTGCGCACTTTTGTCCCAAATGTCCCTGGATTTCCTGGGACAAATTTCTTCGAACCGCCGAAATGGTCGACTTTGCGCCAAACCGGCCAATCCACGTCTTTTGTGTAGCTTTGTCCCGGCTGTCCTGGACTTCGCCCTTTTCACTTTTTCACATCCCGCACATCCCTCACGTACTTCGCGCCCTTTTGTCCCGGCTGTCCCAAAACCATGCGAAACAGAAACTTGACGACTTTTTCCACTTTCAGCCGGTTCGGGCATTTCGCGTCCTTTGCGTACCTACGGCCCAGATGTCCCAATTTCTGCGCGAACTTCCTGGCGGCCTTTCGGCCGGTTCACGCCCAGATGTCCCTCATGTCCCAAATGTTGCGAGGACTAGGACTTAGCCATTTTTCATGATTTTTCCTAGCCCAAGCTTGTTTTTGCAACTTTTTCACATTTTTAAAACTTGCTGGGTTTTCTTCTTGGACAGGAGAGTTAGAAAGAAGTCGAGGGGACCCCAAAAACATAATTTTTTCCTTGCATCAATATATTTTCTTGGAACTAAAGAATTTTGATGCATGTTATCAAAATTACCTTGAGGGGCGAATTTTGGATAACATTATTTTTTCCTGAACCTCTAGTTAGCATTTTGAATCGTATTGGTGGAGGAAGAGGAGGTCTTGTTGTTTGTATAGAATGTGAAGGACTGTAATGTGCTGAAAAGTGCAAGAAAATCCATATGAAAAAGTGTTAAAATATGCAACAACTATGAAATTATATGAAAAACTATTCAAAACTTGTACTAAAGCAATAAAATCATACCTTGTTGTTGAGGGGTCACATGTCACAGTGTTTGAGGTGACCATTGTGGAGTAGTAATTAGTTGTGTTTGAGTTGTGTGTGGCTGGGATTACTGAGCAAGTTTTGAGAAGAGACAATTGCATGTGATTGAACTAAGTGGGTTTCGAAGAAATTTGATTTTGACAAGTATGCATATTGTTCTTACTCCTTACAATATCAACAATAGTCGATTGTATGTCAATTAAGTATGGTAAATGGTAAATTGAAAATATAAAATGGGAGTTTTTAAATAGTACATGTTAGGGTATTACATCTCTGGCATTTAACTAATTCAAACACTTGGCGGTTCGGAGATGAGTGGACTTCCATTTTAGATTGTGAATATGCCGACACCTCAACATGTTGTTGGCATCTTCCTCTTGATGTCACTTTTTTCATGAAAGGGCCTCCAAAAATATTCTCTGCAAACAGTAAATATTTAATAAGATTCCAGATGAACATAATGTTAGTCTAATGTCGAAATACAAACTTTATACCTATTTTTCTTGAAATAGAATTGAAAAATTCTTCATTTTCTCATCCGTGCAAATAGGAATTTGTTCATCTTTTAAATTAAAAAGAGCCTTGTAATAAAGGCCAAGGAGATGGTTTATGGAGTGAATGACTTTTTTTCCTAAAGTAATGCATTTGTAATGTTAGTTTTTATTTAAATTGATAAAAACATGCAACAATAATTTTTTTTCTTTCGATAGTTAGAAAATGCATGCAATAGCCCTGTTTGGTATATCCTTTTTCCAATCCTAAAAATAGTTATGGCATGAAAGAAATAAATAATAGCAACAAGAAATTGGTGTGCAATTCCTTACGTATCCAAACCATGTCTTAATTTATTGAAATGAGTTGCAAATGCCAAAAAGGCATTGGAATTAATATCAATTTGAATTGTATAAAAATAAAAAACTGAAAATATCAAATGAAAATTGAAAAAAGATAACATGTACAATTAACATGTAAATTGAAAGTAGATTTGAGGTAATTCTTATCATTTTCTATGAGGGTTTCTTTCATTGTAACAATGGGGGAATTTTTATATGGAAGGCATATTAACCTATGGATATTAGTTGGATTTACACCAAATTGAAACATACAATCATCATCCACAGTAATAGTAAATAAACCCTCCTCTGTATTGTGTGAGGTGAGAAGGTATTTCAAAATGTCATGACCTATTTTAAATCTGGGAATATTAACGAGCCCATCAAAGTCACATGCATCCGCCAAATTCTTGTTTTCTAAATTCATTTGGGAAACTATCAAGATGTGGGGGCATAACAAGTTCCTATAGAGTATCTTTCCCTTGGATAGGGATTTTGGGTTGGATGGATTTTCTGATTGATTTTGGTCTTGAGTTTGTCCTTTGGATGAACTTGTATTCACCATTGTATTTTTCCTTGAGCTTGATTCATGTAAACGAGAAAATTCGGGAGCCAAAAAGTGTAAACATGAAAATGACCGGTGGGAGGGTATTTAATGGAAAAATTGGAATTTTGAAGCCTTGGACGCATGATAGAAAGCCTTGCTACCATGAATCAATGAAAATTTTTAATGTGCAATGACAGAATTACTTGTTATCCCGCTTCAACAAGCCTTGATGTTGCTCGTCCACAAGGCTTGGTAATGCACAACAACAAGGTATTTTGATGCTAGTCAACAAGCTTTTTTCGATGCACGACAAAAAGCCTTGTTGTCGAGGTAACACAAGCAAGGCTTTTAACGCATGAAAACAAGGATTTATGTCACACATCAACAAGATTTTTGATACATGAGAGAAATAATTTCTATCACATGTCAACAAGCCTTGCTAATGCTTGATAGCAAGGTTTCGTCGTCGTCAACAAAGCTTGTTGACGTGTAAAAATAAGGTTTTTGTGGTGAGTTAACAAGGCTTGGTGACACATGATAGACATCATTGATTTCATGCGTCAATAAGCCTTGCTAACACATGACAACTATGCGTCATCGTCTACAAAAATTTTCTCTCTATGCAATCACTCTCCCTCAAAATAAAAGCATGTGAAAATTCAATTCTCAAAAATTGAAAATTCACCTTTACAAGAAAGTGGATCCAAGTATATTCACCAGGGATTTTCCACCTCAATTTTAGCGGAGCCTTCTTAAAATGAACCCTGTAGTACTCATAGTTCATATTAATTCCATGTTATGAATAGGGTAGTAGAATTACGAATATCTTGTAGTATATAGATAAGAGTCGAGATTTGAAGAAATATATATCACAACCATTTATATTGTAGAATAGAGTGAATTCATGAAGTATACTATAGAATTAAATGAAAAAAATACTTATAGTAAAAAAATTATGAGAATTTAGGAAGAATAGTTTAAAATATTAGCTAGCCTAGTAATTTAAATGAATTGATTACTTGAGACTTGATTAAAAATTATAACAATAGGTCATAATTTTATTTTAATGTAATTATTAAATTTTAAAATAAAAATTAATTTTATTTGAACCTTGAGTGATAGTGATTTGAGATCATAACAAAACACCATCTCATAATTTATAGAGGATTTGAGACTATGATTTGACGAATAGTTCGATGCTATCTAGATACGAGATAGTTGGAGATCATTCAAAAAACTAATTATTGATGAGAATAGTACTATAATTTTGGATTTTCATAATAGTGTGAATTTTAATGTTTTGAGTAGAATAGGAATAACTTGCAATGTTCATCGCTCTCATCTTTACAAATGGAACCATTAATTTTGGGACATTTCATCCATTATTTTTTATGATCTCATCTATGGTATATAATTCATTTAAATAATTTTCATTAAACTTTATGATTTTGTATATATTTCGAAGCAGCATTGTGGCATTAATTAGTCAATTGAATATAAAGAGTTTAAATATTTTTTTACTAGTGATTGAATGCTATAGTTTTAATACTTATCTTGTTTTCTTATTTTTGTGATTGCATAATGATTTTCTTGCATGATATATCTTCTAAATTCATGATATGGATATGTTCATGACATTTCCATTAGAAGATGAGTAATGGAATATACTAGATCAAATTTGGCTATGACATGTGATTAGGCGGGAAGGTGTACTTTATAATTTATGTTTAATTATGGAACACTATATGTGATGCAATACTAACACTTTTACGTTTTGATCCCAATATGGGAAATAATGTTGAATCTAGTAGATTTGTACAACATCCTTAGACTTAACATAGTGTGAAAGACGGTAAAAAAATTTCTTACTAATATTTGTAGTGCCCACTTTCCTTTGACATTTTTTTATACTAATCATGATACTACCGATTATATTATGGACATGATTGTGGACTTTATTATAGTATGATGTTAGATGTTAGATCATGGATTATTATTTACTTGATTCAGTTATGATGCATGATGATTATTAGATACATTTTAGATATTGATTTTGATATACTATTTGACATGGTTATACTATGGATGTTGTTCGGACATGTGATATTTGGATATTGTGAGTAGACCTAGAAATGGAAATTATTTGATGATGATATAGTTGTTGAGTAAAATTGTAAATGATCTTGTTGATTGCTTATATATTGTTGTGATACATATATCTAGATGATTTTGGAATTTTATTTATATTATTTTGGATGTTCTGATATGGCCACGAGGCCGAAGGAGTTATTCGTGTTTTGCAGGTTAAAATATCACAACACACATCGGGGGATTGGAGACCAACCACATTGAAATTCTAGATGAATTCAACAAGGTCACCATGGCAACTAGTATTTGTTTATGCATGTTTGTGTGTGTTAGGGATTCCTAGGGGGGATCACCTTTAAATGTGACCAAGGGGTTAGGTGTATTTATTTATTGGTTCATTTCTTTATGTTTGCATGTGTTTATTTTGTGGTTCATTAACCCTTTCATTAATCATTAAATGGTGTGTAATAATGTGAGTAATCATGTTGTTAAGTTAATTAATTAAAATATGTCATAAGAAAGTAATTATTTGAGTTGTTGGCCTTGAATTTAAGTGTTGTAAGACATGTGTAAGTAATGTGTAAGTTAATTTTTGAGTTTGAAAAACATCATCTTCTTGGAAATTTAAACTTTTCCATGAAGACTGATTTTGGAGGCTTCGGGACAAGTTAAACTTGTCTCACACCTCTTAAATTCATTTACCAACCATACCTATGTTTGGAGGGTTGATTTTAGACTTTTATAGTGCATTTGTGTAAGTCAACTTGTAATTTTAAATTATAATTTTCTTACATGCTTTAATTTTAGTCCTTTGGGTTGTGCATTGGATTAAAGTATGTAAATAAACTATCATATTATTCACCCACCTATTTATTATGCATTGGATAATGAAGTTTACTTTTGGGGTTGGGGTTGAAGATGTGTGATGTGGCATCCTACATGGATCAACCTCATCCTCTTCACTTCCCTCTTCTATAAAATTCAAATTCCTTGCCTTGTTTTCATCGCTTCACTTTGGAGACTTCATTTTTGGTGAATTCATTGATTTTTTTGAAGCTCTTGCTTTTGGAGAAGTTTGAATCTGTTGCATGCTTGTTGTTTGGTGGATTTTTGGATTGTTGCTTTCAAACAACTATTGTTTGGAACTTGGCAAACTCCATCATGGAGAGCTAAGAGCTTAGCTCTCGAAATTTTATTTTTTTATGAATTTAAATGTTAATGTGTGAATGTTTTGGCATGTTTGTATGTTGTTGGGTAGATGGCCTAGGAATGGTGTAAGAGAATACTATGGGGTTTATTTTGTGGGAGGGACAAGTGTGTTTTAGGGAGGTATAAGGGTGGAGGGAGTTGGGATTTGGGTTCCACCTTACAAAGAAAAATCTTGCATTTATTTACTCGTTATGGGGTGCCATAAGAGGTTGAGGGGGCATAAGGAAATGACAGGAATAAGGGATACTTAGGGGAGATATAAGGAATGTTAGGGTTTTGATATACTATATTTTGGAGGTTTGTAACTCAGGTGGTGATACCCATTTCCCCTTTTGGGAGGCATAAGAAGCATCCCCCATAGTTTCTTGCTCCTTTGGCTAGCTTGATGAAGCCTCAATAATGTTTGTCATGCTTTAATGTAGTTGTAAACTACATTCTGTTTTTAGACTATGTTTTTATTGTGAAAATGTTGCTTGTGTGTTTGTGGAAGCTTGTTATTTCCATGAGTTGGATCACATCTTTAATTACATTCTGGTTGGGGCTCGAGGGCCAATGAAGAAGGATGGATTATACTTTTTGTTGGATGTATTTTTTGGGTGGAGAGCATTGCCTTTCCCTTGCTCTTGCGGTGATCAAATTAGAAGAATGTGAAATATGCTTGTTTCTATTTTGGAGCATAAATAAAGACAATTTGATAGTTCCTTGTGAAATGAAACTGTATTGTAACCTTTCCCACTCTAAGTGGATGAGCCTATAAATGTTTGTAATGGAAAGAAGTTGTATTGATTTGAAAGTTGTATATTGTAATGTGAAAGAGATAAACTTTGTTTTCAACATTTGAAGGAATGTGAAAGAATTGTATTTTGTATGAGGAATTTGAGGAATGAAAGAAAAGTTGTAAAGTTGTATTTGAAATCAATAAAGGATTGCACTACCTTCCTCAAATTACATCATTGTATTGAATTTGATCATCTAAATGTGAGTTGTAATCTCTGTTTGAAAGAAAGAAATGTGTATGAAGGAAGTGTAATACTCTATCTTTTGAAATATGTAAAATTTGGAAATCATAGATGTATTTTATCTTTTGAATAGTTGAATTGAATCTACTAAATATATTATATTAGAATTGGAATGAATTCTAATACTTGAAATATGAAAATGGCGAATAGATCCTTGAAATTTGATCTCTGTTTTGTATTTTCCAACTAGCAAATACGTTATCCAAAAAGAAGAGTTTGAACCTGCAACAATGAAATAACAAATTAAATAATTAAATTGAATTAGTATGCTGTAAAATAATTCAATTACACAAAAATACTTAAGGAATTTCTTAGAAAACTTAGCAAAATTGGGCTCAAATCATTTTGCTCTTGTTTTGTTGTCAAGGTTGTTTTTTTAATTGGGAGTCAATAAAAATAAATTACCTTCCAAATCCATCCTAAATCCATCTAAGAATAGTTCTCCATGTCTAACTGACATGTTGAGAGAGGAAGGACAATTGATTAAAATTTCATAAGTTAAAATCCACTAGCTTTCCTTTTAAAATCCTGTTGATAATTTTCTTGAAATTGACTCCTTAAAATTTATCAAAATCAAAATGTAATTATTTCTATATAAAGAAAATGTTGAGAGATTTCTAAAAATTCTTCATTTGCAAAAAATTGATCTCTCTATCAAAACTTATGGCCTTCAGAAGTTTTTCTTGACGCCAAATGAAGAAAAACTTCAGAAGGCCATAACTTTTGATAGACATCCCCATAGCCAATAAAAGGCTACCATGTGGCACCACAAGGTGTTGGTGGAGGAGCGGATCCATTTTTAACTTAGTGCTTGGGAATATGTTTGGGAAAATTTTCCTAATTTTCCCGCCACCTCATTGGCATGCAACCAATCAGAGCTCGACATGTGGCACCTTGGGCATCGGTGGAGGTGCGGACCATTTTGATCCCTAGCACTTTTTGGCCAAAAAGACATAATGTCTTAAATCACTCTGATGACCCGATTTTCCACCAGGGTGTTGTAAAGCTGACACGTGTCCTCTTTGGGCTCATGGGTGTGTAGAGGTAAATCGTGATTTTTCTCTAAAGAAGGAAAATGTGTTAAATTTTCTCCCTGCTCTGCCAGCCTGCGCATGGAAAAATTTTCTTCCCTAGGCCCACAAGCCCGCTCTTGGGAAAATTTTCCTCCCAAGGTTTGTTGGCCTATAACTTGAGAAATATGAGGAGTTAGGAGGACTTCTTTATATCATTAGAAAGGTGAGGAAATTTCCTATCCAATGGGAATGTTTTAGGGAAGTTTTGAGAGCATTAATTATGAGAAAATCAATTTGAATATTTTAAGAGTTAGAGAGTGGTGTAGTGTGAAATTACCCTCCTAACCTAATTGAACTTTCTAACCCTAAATTTTGACCTTGTGACCTTTAATAATTGTTAATAAAGAAAAAAATACAATCTAGTAAATTAGTATTGATCTAGAACCTTGTTTGTGATAACTACTATCTTGTAACCTAGTTGAAGACACTTTTAAACAAAAAAAAATTATTCCATAATTTTGCTATCTAATCCTAGGTTGTTCCTTGGGTCTCAAGTGGGTTGTTTTTATGGGAATCACACTTGGTATCAGAGTAGTGGTTCAAAATCTTGGGCCATTGGGCACACTAGAAAACTTGAGGCATGAACCTTAAACCTAGCACACTTTTAAATCTAGAAAACAACTTAGTTTAGAAATTACATATTTTATTAAACATGGAAATTGAATAAAGCTTTGAAAAATGAACTAATTCTCACCTTCGTCTTTGTAGGAGGCACAAATGGGATGAGGGGTATGTTCACATAGACCTAAACTTACCACCATCAGATCATGTTGTAGAAACCATCCGACCATAGATTTTGTAGACTATTTAGGGTGTTAATGTCATTCTACAGGAGGATCAAGTAGGAGGACATTCATCATCGGAAATGATAGAGTCACTTCCTTGAGGGTCATGTATCTCCTCAACCCACCGAGGAGCATGGATGAGAAAAATTCCATGTAGAGTTAGCCAGAGCAGAGTCACTACAGAGGGACCAGGGTGACCGAGTTTCAAGACATAGGGAGAGGTATCAAAGCCTTAGGCTTAGGGATGAGCATATATAGAGGCCTAGAGGCCATTTGACCATAGTTACAGATCACATCGGGGAGATCTTGAAGCATCGACCATTACATTATTCTTGTGACATAGGTGGATTTGAGGCATAGGCTTGGTTAGTGAGTTTGAGCGGGTGATAAATTTTAGAAGAATGGATGGTTACCCAAATGTTGTCCCACAAAATTTTAGAAATAGGTTGCATAAATTCTAGGGTAACAATGCTATTACTTGGTGATTAGCATATCAAAATTTTGATAATATGATGGAAGATTTTGAGATAGAGTTTGAGGATGTGTATGTAAAATTGTTTATTATACACTAGAAGAGGATGTCGTGATTGGTACAAGGCTCTAACTAACAATTATATTGATTCATGGATTGAAATGAAAAATGCATTTAGGTTACTGATATGGTGATAGGAGTGATCCTAGGTTTCTCTTGTCTAAATTTAAGAATATCAAGAAGAACCCTAATGAATCAGTCCATGACTTCAACACAAGGTTTAAAAAACTTTGAGAACCCTTCCCTGTTGGTTTGTGGCCTTGTGATGAATCTTGTTTAATCAAATATGTAGATGCATTTGATAAGAAGGCAGCCTATTACCTAAGAGACAAGAACCTAACCAATCTAAGACAAGCTTTCACCATGGCACTTCAAATTGAAAACAATATCAAGGATGTTGAGAAACCTCTCAAGAGAGATGGTGTAAAATTTATATGGTGTAAAACAATATAAAGGTAATGATTTATTAGAGGTTGTGAAAACTTTGGCAGGGGCTATCAAAAAAATCTCATAAAAGTTGGCAAGAGTTGAGAAGGGAATTGGGAAGACTTCACAAGGTCAACCTAGGCAAAGCAAGCACAAGATAGATTTGGCAATCATCCTAACGGTGATCAAAGACAATATGATAGAGGTAAAGGACCTATAGGAGGGGGAAATAGAAAACCCCAAGCACGTGAAAGTAGATTGGTTCATGGCCCTCTAATTATCGGGGCTCTTTTGTTGTTGATGAAGTTACTGAAATAGATTGGTGTGATAGATGTTTTTTTCCGCATCCTCCATGTGAAGTGGACCAATAGGTTGATCTAGCTAATAATGAGGATGGAACTGATGATGATATTTCCATGATGGGTTATTCTTCAAGCTCACAAGGAGGAGCAACATCTACTGAAGTAATAAGTTCTAGGAGTGTTGCTACATTTTGGGATTGCATCAAACGGGTACATGTATTTCTCCCCCTCATGCTCTTGAAGTTGATGTAGTGCAGGATTTTCAAATTCCTAAAAATGACTTTGAATACTTAATATCTTTGATGATTAATAAGTATGATGGTGGTATCCCTTTGGAGGAAGCTAGACAATTGTTGATGAATGTTGTTGTAGCTCAAGAGAAAGACTATAACACTAGAGCAAAGATGTTAAGGGAGTTGGGCCTCAAGACAAATCTAAAACACCCTTGCTCACAAGCATTCCAAAAGAAACTCCTAGGAGAGAAGCACATTTCAAAAGTTCTACTGTCCCAAACAAAAATTATAGTCTTCCTCATTCCCAAGCTGCCAAGAATCCACTGCCATCTAATGAATCTTCTTATCTCCCTTCCATTGTTGTTTTTCCAAAGACTGTCCCCTATGACATAGCCCAAGTATTGAGCCAAAAAAGTGAGTATTCTAATCATTGAGCTGCTTAGAATTCATGAGCATAAGAAGAGAGCATTTGAGTACTTAGGATTGAAACAAGAGAAGGTTACTCTAGGAAGAAATGTAAATGTTGTCAAAAATCCACCTTAAATCATTGTTGACCTTGAAACACCACCAAGAATAGAGTATTTTGGAGAGACACCTGAGGTATATTTGAGGACATATTTGGTTGATTACCAATTGAATGTTGATCCATTCTTCACAACTTTGATCATAAAGGATAAGTTACTTCACACTTATATGTTTGATTCCAGTGCATCATGTAATGTCATGTCTCTAGAAGTCATGAATGAGTTGGATATCAAAGTATAGCTTCCTATGGGAAGTTTACTACCATGGATTCAAGGGAAGTGTTGGTGGTCGGCTATGTGAAGGGTTTGGTAGTGCAACTTGCAGCATATCCGGGTAAGAATTTGAAACATGATGTTGTAATTGTTGACTACCCCGCCAAATGGGGTATGCTTTTGTCAAGAAAATGGGCTGCAAGTGTTGGTGGCAAAGCGTTCGAGATGGACATGTATTTTTCCACCATCCTAATTGAGGTCATCCTTGATAAAATTTATGGTGAGAAGAATATGTTGCACCTAATTGAAGATCCCAACAATGCTTCCTATGAAGTGTTGTTTTCTCATGTAGGTGCTAAGAATTTAATTGGTTTTGCTGATTGAAAATAAAATAAGATGGAAAAATCAAAGGGCCTTGATATGATACCTTCTTCATGGACATTTCTATTTGATGGAGCTTGCTCCAAATTGGGTAATGGTGTTGGTATAGTTTTGCTTTCTCCTACTTTGGAAGAGTTTGCTTTTTCTTTCAAAATTAATTTTGAATGCACTAACAACGTTGCTAAGTATGAGGCATTGTTGTTAGGGTTAAGAATTACATGGAAGTATGGAGTAAAAGACATTGTTACAAAAGGAGATTCAGAGCTGGTTGTCAAATAAATAAGAAAATTGTATGCTACAAAGAATCAACATATGAAACATTATAAGCATGCAGTTTGGGATCTAATTGAAATGTTTGATTCCTTTAACATTGTGTATCATGATAGAGGTCTCAATGCTGCTACTGATAAGTTGGCCGTGTTGGGTTCTAGATTTGGAAATTACACCATTTCACCTTATTGTGAGTACAATGTTGAAGTGCTAACTAGGCCAGCTGTCCCTGATAATGTGAAACATTGGCAGGTGTTTGATGATGATTCTCAAGTGCTAAGGTTCTTACAAAACCAAGGTGAGTTTACAAATCAGAATATTGATTGGGAACCAATGGTGTGTATGACTGAAGGGAGAGAGACTTTGTTTGGAAAAGACATCATCCAATTGAAAACAAACACCATTCCTAGAGGTCTTGTTGCACTTGAGTCAAATTTTAACAATGTTGATTACATCATAAATAGAAACCTATCTACCTCAAGGGATGTGGAAGAGCATAACTTTGGCACTAATGGTAAACCAAGGAAGATTTGGTTGGGCAGAAATTTAAGTAAAGAGGAAAAACAGTCCTATGTGCAACTCTTGAAAAAATATCAAGACTACCTTGCTTGGTCCTATTCTGAGCTAAAAGCATATAGAGAAGACTTGTTTCCACATGAGATCCCTCTTGAGGCCAAGACTAAGACATTCAGATAGAGGCAAAGGCCAATCAATCCACTTCTCTCTATGAAAATGTAAGAGGAGTTAAAGAAGTTGAGAGATAGAGGTATTATTCAGCCCACTAGATATTCATCTTGGGTTGCAAACCTTGTGCCAGTCAGAAAGAAGAATGGAGACATCAAAATTTGTGTGGATTTTATAAATCTAAACAAAGCATCCATGAAGGACAACTATCCCTTGCCAAATATGGAAAATATGTTGCGTAGCTTGTGACAGGGTCTAAGTTGCTTTCTACATTGGATGGTTTCTCTGAATACAATCAAGTGGTAGTCAAAGAATCAGAAAGACTTAAGACAACATTCACTACTCCTTAGGGAACATACGTTTTAGTTAGGATGTGCTTTGGTTTGATGAATTTTGGTGCCAATTTTCAAAGACCAATGCATGTTTCTTTTGCTAGTTACATCAATGAGTTCATTGCAGTTTACCAAGATGATGTGAATGTGTTTTCAAGGCAGAGATGTGATCATTTGCAGCACTTGGAGAAGATGCTAATCAGATGTAGGGAGTATGAAATTTCTCTTAATCCAAAGAAGTGTAATTTTGGAGTGCAAAAGGCCAAGCTGCTTGGTCAAATTGTGTCAAAATATGGTGTTATGATATACCTTGAGAGAGTGGAAGCAATCAGCAAAGTACCTATCCCAAGAACTAAGAAAGGCATTCAATATTTCTTTGGTCAAATTAATTTTATTATAAGGTTTTTTTCCAACTTTGTTGAGTTGACTCTTCCAATCACAAGCATGCTAAAGAAGGACCAAGTAATCAAATGGGAGGAGGCTGCCATTCAAGCTTTTGAAGGAATTAAGGATGCACTTAAACATGAACCTGTTTTAGGTACCCCAAACTATAAGAGGCCTTTCCAAATATTTTCCCTTGCCTCTGAGTATGCCATTTCTTCTATTTTGTTTTAAAATAATGAAAATGGGGCTGAGAGGCCTATTTCCTTCTTTAGTAAGGCAACATGTAATTGTGTGTGTGTTAGAATTATTTTGTTAGGGGAAAATAGTGATGAAGGGGTCATGTGTTGACTTTTGTTCTAGTTTCCTTTTATTAATGTTAGTATGTGTTCCTTTGAGTGATGTAATTTACTTGTTCTAATTATTTAGTTTTTAATGTATGTGTTTCCCCTTTATCTTAGTGGGTCTAAGTGTCTTATTAAAATAATTAAATCTTGTCGTAAACTAATTAAAGATGTGAACAAAAGAAGTTAATTTATTAGACTTGATTTACTCTTGGATTTTGTGTTGTGTGTTGAATGCTTGAGCTTTTGAGTTTTGTACATTGTAACTTTCATGGGAAACTCAAATTTTGCCTTAAGCGCAAATTTTGAAGTATTGTGGGACAAGTTAAACTTGTCCTAAACCTCTTAAATTGTCATAACAACCCTACGTATGGGTTGGGAGGTCAAAATCAGACCCCATTAGGTGTTTTGGGAAGATAAAAAGGTGAAATGTTTATTACACTTGCTTTTAAGTAATTAATTTTGTCCTTAGAGGGGTGTGGGATTATTTTGTGTGTGTAATTATCTTGTCAATCATCTCACCCACCAATTTATGGTGCATTGGGGTTGAGGTTTGACTTCTTAGGTGGAGTTGAGGATGAGTGATGTGGCATCCTACATGGAGCCATCTCATCCTCCTCTCTCCATTTTCTATTTATTGAATCTCTTTTTCTTGTTTGGGGGTTACTTGATCATTTTGTGCTCTTATATTTTGGAGAGTTAGAGGATTTTTGGCAGTTCTCTTGGATGCTTACTTGGTTTTAATAAACTTGGGACTTACTTTTGGGAACAAGCTCTACTATGGAAAGGTAGGAGCTTCACCTTGCTTATGTTATGCTTTATTTTGTGTTTATGTGTTTGTGTTGAATGTTGTTTTCCTTGGGATGCTTGTTGGGTGTGGGTAAAGTGCCTAAATTTGGAGTAGGAGGAGACTATGGGGAGTTTTCTTATAGGGAGGCATAAGAGTTTACTTTCTTGCTTGGAGGGAGTTTGGGTTAGGTGACCCACCTAGGATAAGGAATGCTTGAATTTATTAGTTTTTCTTTTATGAGGGAGGCATAAAAGATTGAGGCATAAGATTATGTGGGAGGTATAAGGGGTATTTGAGGGAGGCATAAGAGTATGTAGTGATTTGAGATATACATTGGAGGCTTTAAAGTGGGCACCCATTCCCATTGGGAGGCATAAGTGGCCTCCCCATAGGTCTTGCTCTTTTGGCTTTCATTTTAAGCCTTGTTTTGTTGTTTGGTGTTGTTCTTCTTGTGTTGTTTTTGTTTTGAATGTGGTTGAAATGTTGTCAAATGATTGTTAGTATAGTGGAAGATTGTTGTTGCCATGTGTTGAAATCATCTCCCATTGTGATGTGGTTAGGGATCAAGTTCCAATGAAGACGATGGCTTCTCCTCTTCATTGGATGTCTTGGATGGGTGGATAGAATTGCCTCTCCCCCAATTTTGTTGTGAATCAAGTAAATCTTGGTGGAGATATCTTGTGGAGTTGTGGAGCTTAGATTTTTTTTGGAGACTTTGTGAAAATTCATTTATGTTGTTCCCACTTAGAGTGGAGAAACTTGAGATATTGTATTCTATTATTTGCTTACATTCTTGTATGATTTCCCTCCTTGAGTGGAAGAATTTGTAATAATTAATTGGAGAAAGATTGCATTCCAATATTTGTATATTGTGTAAGAGAAAGAATCAAAATGACTATATTGTGTAAAAGTTTATTTGGAAGTTGCATTGTGAAAAATAATGTTACTTTCATAGTGAAGTTGTAATGATGTAAATGAGAAATAACGAAATATAGAAGTTGTAAGAAGTTGAACTTGTAAGCAAAAGAAACTTGAATAAAAAAAAGTTATTATAGTTATTATGAATGTATGTACATTGTAGTGAAATGAAAGAGAGAACAAGTTTGAATATACTGTATTTAGAAATATTGATTTTTTTATATAGCAAGAAAATGACAATGTAAAGCAATAGATTTAGATACTTTTGCTCTTGAAATGAAAAGAAGGACAAAACTAGATGAACATAATAGAATGAGTTTGTAAGTAGATGTCTTCTTCATTGGTTTAGATAGCTTTTAAATATGAATAGATTTAACTAGGGAATGAATAAATAGATTGAAATCTCAAAAATGGAACCTTTAGATGTACTTAAATAGGATCAGAATGCATTTTAACAACTTTTTGTAACTTTTGGCTTTTGTAAAACTCTCTGGTTTTAGGTTTTGTTTTTTCAGAAATAGGACCACCACCCTGTGTAGAGCACGGTCCTATAAATGCCGTTCAAGCTAAGGTGGTATTCTCAAAATCTGTCACTCAAGACGGTGTCTAGTATGGGTGGTGGTTCTATCACTTGCAATAGAAATTTCTGAATCAGTCCCTATGCATAAATTTTAACTAGTTCAATCTAATTTACAAGTTGTAAAACTCATCTAATAACTACCAACAAACAAAACAATGATTAAATCCTTGGTTTGTGCATCAAAACCTTCAAATGGTGGATTAGAACTATTCTTTTTCATTTAAAACAATGGGGTAGGGTCTGCTGTAAATTTGAAAACCCAAATACAAATGGTTTAGAAGAAAACCAGATTGGGGAAACATATCCCTCCCAATCCTTGAATGAAAATGGAAACAACATTAAACCTTCAATCTAAACCTTCTAAGCTTAGTCCTTCTAGAGTCCTCCATGATTTCTCCCCTATTTTTCCCATGGCCTTCTCCTCTCCAACTTGCATTTTTCATGAAGAAAAATGGACCAAAACAAGAAAATAGAATAAAGGAAGGGTTTAATAAGAATGCTTATGGAATTTTTAGGGCTTGTTTGTAACCCTAGGATCTTGTGGTTGAAATTGATTTGATCCCGGGTGGAGGACCAACCCTACCTTTGTTAGGAAAAAATTGATTTTACTAATGTTTCCTTTAAAGCCTTAGGGGTATGTGTACTTTTGGAATGGGGCCATTTTAATGCCCTAGAGTGTTAAACCTTGTTTGTCCTTATCAAGCTTTAATTAGTAATAGAAAAGTCTCTACGTTATTAAGTTAATGTTTTTATATTAATTGGGTAAGAGGTTAACCCTATTAGGAATTAACATTATTAAGGAGAAGAAAATATTTAATTAAGAAAATTAATCCTTGGTACCTTCCTAGTGAATATTTGTTTAATGGACCTTAAAGATGAATTAGAAAATATGTTAACCCTCTAGTAGACCCATTTCTTAAACCGTAGGGTTGAGTTTAGTGGTGTAAGTTAGTCATTGTACCCTAGGGATTAACATCCTTGTAACATGTTTTATCCTTCTACCTTATTCTAAAAAAAAATTGTCACAAAATTCAGGTTAAGTATTGAGAGTTGGTGTGTTTTAGAACGCCATTTTTATGTGCGTTACATTTGGTATCAGAGAAGTGGGTTTAAAGCTTGGACCCTTAGGAACACTAGAAAACATGAAGACATGAACCTTTTAACCTAGTGCAAAATAGTTTCTTTAAATCTAGAAAACCACACCATCTGATAAATTGTAAAATTTTAGAAAACTTAGAAAACTGAAACAAAACCAAAATGATGAACTAACTCTCGCCTTGGTCTGTGTAGGAGGTGCAGACCAAATGAGGGGTATTTTCACATAGACCTAGGTATACCACCGCTAGATTAGGTAGTAGCATCCATTCTTCCTCGATTTAACAGACACATCAGGACGTCAATGTCGTTATACGCGGAGGGTCCCTAGGAGGAAGAATTGCTAGATAAGTTGTGGAGCCATTAGTTTAGGCTAGGGCATCTCCTCAATACAGTGAGGAGCATAAAATAGAGAACTTCCATGTGGAGTCACCTAGGGAAGAGTCACCACAGAGAGGGCATCAAGATAGGATTTCAGGACATAGGGATAGATCTCAGAGCCCGAGATAGAGAGGGCGGAAGGTAGAGAGACCTAATGACCATTAGTCATCATCTACAGACCATATCAAGGATATCCTGAAGCTACGACCATCAAACTATTTTGGTGATATAGGAGGTTTTCAAGAAGAGGCTTTATGGTGAGCTTGAGTAGATTCTTCAACCTCTACCCTTGTACTAGCAACATGAAAGCTCGTGTTGCGATCCAGCTTCTGAGGGATGGAGTAGGAGTCTGGTGGAGGACTGAGGAGCGAAGCTCTATGTTGACTCAGAGACAAAGCATTACTTGGGAGAATTTTGAGGATCGTTTGAAGATCAAGTATTTACCTAGGAGGTTTATTTCGTAGTGGATAGATGAGTTTCATGACCTTCACTAGGCATATATGACCATAGCCGAGTATGAGAGTTAATTTATGGATCTACATGAGTATGTCGACTATATGAAGTATGAGTAGGTATGGATTCACATGTTCATCCGGGGCCTGAATTTGGATTTGGGTGGTGCATTATGCATTTACTACCCACAGACATTAGCAAAGACTATTGAGAAGGCCTATATTGTAGAGGAGACATGGGGGAAGACACAACAGGATAGAGACAAATTTCAGAGCCACATCCAATAGATGCAGAGATAGCGAGGGGGTCAGTTCCTCCTTCATGGCATGGCAGACATAGTTCGGGGTATTCTTCCTTCAAGCCACCTCAACACCCACCTCAATAGTAGTAGTAACAACAATCGACCCTCCCATTAAATAACTCCTTAGAGATTTAATGTACGAGAGGGTAGAGTGTGGGACCTCATCCGAGGGTCCCATCAGTGATAAGTTTCACAAAGAGCTTAGTCGGTAGGAGCTTGTCAAGAGAGACCTCACCAGTCCCAGGCAGTTGCAGGATCCACAGTATAGATATCTAGAGTAGTAACTGGGGCCGCATCCCATTGGAGAGGACCAGGAAGCTGTTATGGTTGTGGTGTTGTTGGACACCATTAGAGAGAGTTCCCACAGAACCCTAGCAATAAGGGTAAGACACATATCTAAGAGCCTACTATGGGAGATATGGCATGGAATCATTGGATGTACGTAGTTGTCGAGAACTACAAGGTTGAGCACTAGAGTATAGTGATAGAGACGACATGTAGTATTGGTGGTGTTTCCACCTCTATATTATTTGATCCTAGTTCCTCTAATTATTTTATTGCATCATCCTTAGTAGTGTGTTGTAGGATGGTGGCAGTTAGGTAGGTTTTTAGTTGAGATGTTGATATGGTTTCTGGACTCAAAATTTCTATAGACTCCTTAGTAAAGGAGTGTCTAGTGGATTTGGGACCCTTCACCACTACTTCGGATCCTCAAATCCTTCCTTTGGGTTCCTATGGTGTCATCTTGGGTATGTAATGGTTATCTACACATAGAGCTAGAGTGGATTACCATAAGATTATTTCTTGTATAGATGATCTAGGAGATGAGTCAGTGATCGCAGGGGTTAGGAGGCCTGTCTATATTCACACCGTATCTTCTATGCATCTTAAGTGGTGTGTGTGATGGGGTTGTCAAATGTATGCTATTACGGTTAGAAATAGATATGAGGATGATTCTAGGGGACCATCCCATCTTGAGAGAGTTTTTTGATGTGTTTTTAGGGGAGCTACCGGGGTTACCTCCCCCATGTGAGATATATTTTCATTTAAATTTTGTTTTAGGCGCAGAGCCTATCTCACAAGCACCTTATCAGATGACAACTCGTAACCTATGTGAGCTCAAGTTCTAGCTTGTGGGCCTTTTGGAGAAAGGCCAAATCTGTCCTATTATATCCCCTTGGGGTACAACGGTGATCTTCGTGAAGAAGGATGGATCTCTACGGTTGTGTATTGATTCCCACCAACTAAACAAAGTAATGATCAATAATCGTTACCCCATTACATGCATTGATGACTTGTTTGATCAGATTTAGGGGACCATAGTATTCTCCAAGATAGATCTTAAGTAAGGGTATCATCGGCTAAGGATTACAGAGGCATATATTTATAAGACCTCCTTCCATACAAGATATGGCCACTATGCATTCAAAGTGGTACGTTTAGGTTCGATGAACACCACCCACGTGTTCATGATCTTGATGAACGGGGTATTCAATATTTTTCCTGATCACTTCATGTTTATCTTCCTTGATGACATTTTTATTTACTCACGTACCCATGACTAGCACGAGGAACACCTTTTCTAGGTTCTTCAGTGTCTTAGTGAGCAACATCTTTACGAGAACTTGAAGAAGTGTGTGTTATTTCAGACAGAGGTGCAGTATTTGGGCCACATCATTTTTGGGGAAGGTATCTCAGTCGATCCTTCAAAGATTTGAGCTATCATGAATTAGCTAGTACCCACTAGTGTGACCAAGGTGTATAGCTTCATGGGTTTGGTAGGATACTATAGAATTTTATTTGGTCGAGACAAATGTGAGAAGGCCTTCAGAAACTAAAGGAATGCCTTACGAAAACACCTATTCTTATAGTACCAAATCCTCGTGGTCATTTCTACATTTACACAAATGCTTATTTGGCTAGACATGGAGGTGTGTTGATGTAGGAGGGTAGATTAGTTGATTTTGAGTCTCACAAACTCAAACATTATGAGCTCAATTATTTGACTCATGATCTTGAGCTTGAAGAAATTGTTCATGCCTTAGTGTGGTGCAGACATTTCCTTCTTGGCCAAATATTTACACTTAGGAATGATCACTTGAGTCTTTGTCACCTCTTCACGCATCCCAATCTTAATGGTCATTAGTGTCATTAGATGGAGTTAATTTGTGAGTAAAACATGGTGATAGAGCATGTAAAGGTGAAAGAGAATGTGGTTGCAGATGTTTTGAGAAGATGAAGACATGTGAAGGGGAAAGAAAATATGGTTCTGATTCTTTGAGAAGATGAAGACATGTGACTATGGATACTTCAGTAGTTACAGATTTACTTGAGCATGGTTTTGCATCTAGAGAAAATATTTAGTCTCAGAGATCCCTTGAGGGGAGATTTGATGGGTTTTCATTAGAGGCAGATCATCTTCTTAGATAGAGAGCTCATATATGCGTTCCTAGAGATGGAGACTAGAGACAAGACATTTTGATAGAGGCTCATCATGCACCTTATTCAACCAATCCTGGGGTGAAGAAGATACACGCCACTTTGAGATAGTTGTACAATTGGAGAGGACTTTAGAGAGATGTGGCTCAGTTCATGTCATGTTGTTTACAGTGTCAAAGGGTGAAGGTTGAGCATCAACATCTAGTTAGCCTTTTCTTTCCTCACACCATACCGAAGTGGAAGTGGGACACCATTTCCATGGACTTCATTGTGGGGTTACCGACATCGAGATATCACCACAACGGTATCATGTTCATAGTGGATAAGTTGATGAAAGTGGCTCGTTTTTATCTAGTGAATACCACCTTCCAAAGTGTAGTGGAATGAATATATCTTGATGAGATTGTCAGATTACATAAGACAAGGATTAATTTTATCATGACATATCACCCTGAGATAGATGGATAGACTGAGTGGGTGAATCAGATCCGGAGGACATAATTAGGGTGTACGTTATGGTTCATCATTCAAGATGGGAGGAGTATCTATACTTTGTGTAGATTACCTATAATAATATTTTCTTGAGTTCGATAGGCATGGATCCTTTTCAGGATTTATATGGCAGAGAGTGCATGACACCTCTTAGTTGGGATAGGTTAGAGGATAGGGTTTCTCTTGGGCCATCCTTATTGCATGACATGGGGTAGTAGGTTGTTTTGATTAGATAGAGATTGCATGAGGCACGGGACAGGTAGAAGGAAGTATGCGGACCAACATAGGAAAGATCGTAGTTATGAGGTAGGCACAAAGTTGTTTCTTCATGTTAGACCGTATAAGATCCCTATCATTACAGAAAAGGTTCTAAGCTTTCTCCTATGTTTTTGGGTCTCTTTGAGGTCTTGGAGTGCATTGCTCCTTGGCATATCATCTAGCATTTCCACCTAGCTTGTTTCACATCCATGATGTGTTTCATGTTTCTATGCTTAGGAGATATATTTATGATCCTTCTCACATGATATATTGGACCTCATTGTAGGTCTAGGATTAGGGGTAGGTGATGGTAGAGCCCGTCCATAGGACTCAGGCCTTCGCAACAGAGATTGACCCGATTCAGTGCGGTGGGAAATATATGATGAGACCGGAGCTACATCAAAGGATGATACATTATTATGAGTGCAGTTCGCACACCTGCTCTAGTGACTTTAACGAGAAATTCAAGACTAAGGGGAGGGGGATGTAGTGCCCACTAAACTTATGGACATTGTTGTAGCCTTTTGATTTAGCATGATACTAGATGTTAGAATCTTTGGGCTGTTGTTGAATTCAATTCATAGATGATGCATATGGATTATTTGAGACACACATATTGATGATTGATATGTTGTGGACATGGTTATTTATATATATTTATGACATGTGATATAATTTCATCTCCATGATTAGGATTTGACAATTGAATTAAAGTTGCAATCATTTTGACATGGATGAAATGTTGGATAGGAATGTTTCTAGAAAGTTATAAATGTTTCAGTAAATGCCTAGATGATATTTATTCATATATAGATGATTTTAGATTGTACTACATATTTTGGCAAGGATTTTTAATGCGGTCATAAGACCGAAGGAGGTATTCTATGTTTTGCAAATACACACACACACACACAGATATATATATATATATATATATATATATATATATGGGGGATTAGAGACCAACCACATTGGAATTATAGAGTAATTCAACTAGGGTCACCATGACAACATGCAATTGTGTGTATGTTAGAATTATTCGGCTAGGGTAAAATTGTGACCAAGGGTCATGTGTTTTCTTTTGTTCTAGTTTCCATTTTATTAATTTTAGTATGTGTTCCTTTGAGTGATGTAGTTTAATTGTTTTAATTATTTAGTTTTAAATGTATGTATTTCCCCTTTATCTTAGTGGTTCTAAGTGTCTTATTAAAGTAATTAAATCTTGTCCTAAAATAATTAAAGATGTGACCAAAATAAGTTCATTTATTAGAATTGATTTACTCTTGGATTTTGTGTTGTGTGTTAAATGCTTGAGTTTTTCAATGTTGTACACTCTACTCTTCATGGGAAACTTGAATTTGGCCTTAACACCAATTTTGAAGGCTTGTGGGACAAGCTTAACTTGTCCCACATCTCTTAAATTGTCATACCAACCCTACCTATGGGTGGGGGTCAAAAGTAGACCCCATTAGGTTTTTTGGGAAGATAAAAAGGTGAGATGTTTATTACACTTTCTTTAAAGTAATTAAATTTGTCCTTAGAGGGGTGTGGGATTACTTTGTGTGTAAAAGTATCTTGTCATTCATCTCACCCACCAATTTAAGGTGCATTGGGATTGAGGTTTGAATTCTTAGGTGGAGTTGAGGATGAGTGATGTGGCATGTATGAGCTTCACGTTTCTTATGTTATGCTTTATATTATGTTTGTGTGTTTTTGTTGAATGTTGTTTTCCTTGGAATGTTTGTTGGATGTGAGTAGATTTCCTATGTTTGGAGTAGGAGGAGACTATGGGGAGTTTTCTTGTAGGGAGGCGAAGAGTTTACTTTCTTTCTTGGAGGGATTTTGGGTTGGGTGCCTACCTAATTTAAGGAATGCTTGCATTTCTTACTTTTTCTTTTATAAGGGAGGTATAACAGATTAAAGGAGGCATAAGAGTATGTGGGAGGTATAAGGGGTACTTTAGGGAGGCATAAGAGTATGTAGGGATTTGAGATATACATTTGAGGCTTTAATGTGGGCATCCCTTCACATTAGGAGGCATAAGTGGCCTTCCCATAGGTCTTGCTCTTTTGGATTTCATTTTAAGCCTTGTTTTGTTGATTGGTGTTGTGTTTCTTGTGTTGTTGTTTTGAATGTTGTTGAAATGTTGTGATTTTCTTTAGTATTCGGAATCTTGTTGTTATCATGTGTTCAAATAATCTCTCATTCGATATAGTTTGGGTCTCGGGGGCCAATGAAGAGGATGGATTGTCATCTTCATTGGATGTCTTAGTTGGGTGGAGAGCGTTGCCTCTCACCCCATTTTTTTGTGAATCAAAAAATATTGGAGAAGCTATCTTGTGGATTTGTGGAGCTTATAGTTTTCTTAGAGACCTTGTGAAACTTCATTTGTGTTGTTCCCACTTAGAGTGGAGAAACTTGAGATATTGAATTCTATTGTTTGTTTACATTCTTGTATGATTTCCCACCTTGAGTGGAAGTATTTGTAATAATTAATTGGAGAAAGATTGCATTCCAATATTTGTATATTTTGTAAGAGAAAGAATCAAAATGACTATATTGTGTAAAAGTTTATTTGGAAGTTGCATTGTGAAAAAAATGTTACTTTCATAGTGAGGTTGTCATGTTGTAAATGGAAAAGAAGGAAATATAGAAGGCGTAAGAAGTTGAACTTATATGCATAATAAATTTGAATGGAAAAATAAAGTTATTATAGCTATTTTGAATGTATGTACATTGTAGTGAAATGAAAGAGAGAACAGGTTTGAATATATTGTATTTAGAAATGTTGATTTTTTTATATAGCAACAAAATGACAATGTAAAGCAATATATTTAGATACTTTTACTCTTGCAATGGAGAGAGAAAAACTAGATTAACATAATGGGAATGAGTTTGTAACTAGATGTGTTCTTCTTTGGTTTAGATAGCTTTTAAATATGAGTAGATTTAACTAGGGAATGAAAAAATAGATTGAAATCTCAAAACTGAAACCTTTAGATTTACTTAAATAGGCGCAAAATGCATTTTAACACCTTTTTGTAACATTTGGATTTTGTAAAAATATTAGGTTTTAGGTTATATTTTTTCAGAAACAGGACCGCTGCCCTATGTAGAGCAGCAGTCCTATAACCACCGATCATTAGGGTGGCGTTCCATGGTTTTTCACCCAGGAAGGGTGGCAGTCATAGGACTGCTGATGTTCTCTAGATGGCGGTTCTATTATTTGCAACAAAACTTTCTTAATCCACGCTTGTGCGTAAATTTTAAGTGGTTCAATCTAGTTTATAAGCTGTAAAACTCATCTAATATCTACCAAAAAGTAAAACAATGATTAAACCCTTGGATTGGGTAGCAGAACCTTTAAATGGTCGATTAGAACTAATCTTTTTCATTTACAACAATGGGGTAGGGTCTGCCCCAAATTTGAAAACCCAAATACAAATGGTTTAGAATAAAACCAGATTGGGTAAAGAAATCCTTCTCAATCCTTGAATGAAAATGGAAACAACATTAAACATTCTAAGATTGGTCCTTGTAGATTCCTCCTTGATTTTTCCCCTTTTGCTCCCGTGGCCTTCTCCTCTCCAACCTGCATTTTTCACAAAGGAAAATGGACCAAATGAGGAAAATAGAATAAAGGTAGGGTTTAATAAGAATGCTTATGGAATTTTTAGGGATTGTTTGTAAACCTAGGATATTGTGGTTGAAATTGATTTGATCCAATGGTGGAGTACCAACCCTACCTTTTTTAGGAGAAAATGGATTTTAGTAATGGATTGTCACAAAATTTAGGTTAAGTATTGAGAGTTAGCGTGTTTTAGAATGTCATTTTTATGAGTGTTACAATGAACATCACACTTAAGTATAAAATTATCAAATATAGATTATAAATTATTTCAAACTTTCAAATTTAAAGTTTCAATTTCTCAAGTTTCAACCCTTACTCATGAAATTTTTCAGCACTCAATTTTTGTACCCCTTTCCCCAATGGTTTCAACTCCTGTACTCCTTTTCCTCATGGCTTATCCTCTTGTACCCATTTCTGAATGGATTGTATAATCCAGAACTAATCGAGATCTTCTCGCAACACTATCTCGTATTCTTTACGATTCTTTGTTCTTTCTTCCTTACATCTCCATGGGATAGAAAACTAGGATTTGTGGCTACCTTGGTTTTGAATAAAATTTCAGGGTTGAAGCCATGTTCTTTAATTATCCTCTGTAGTGTATTGTTTTGTTTTTCAAATTAAACAATATTTTCTTTCAAATTATTTGTTTTGGATAAACTGTTATGTGTACTTTCCAAGCGAACTTGGAACACCTTTTCTTGACTCTTAAAACTTTCATATTTCAACTACACAACAAAGTGATCTCAATTAAACATATTACTAAAATATGAAAATTTCAAATTAAAAAAAAAAATTCAAAATGATAATACTTATGACCACTCTATCTCTCTCAACATTTGTAATCTCTACCATATCCTTTTGGGTCATCTCTGTGTCCCACAGTTTTGTAAACTATGTCCGACTACCAAAACATGACCAAACACATATAAAATGACCAAACATGCATTTTAAGAGGCTATAAATACTAAGGTACAGGCATCCAGATTTTACACGATTTTTTAAATTTTATAGTATTTTTAATTATTTATTTACTTGATTTTAAAATATTTATGGCCAAGTGGGACACACTTGTATGCTTTGACCCTTTTCCTTAGGCCATTTCTTAAAATATTCTTGGGCTTTAGCACTATTGTTTTCCAATTTGTTTAATGCTTTATCTAAAAGATCATCTTTATAATTTTTTCTATGCGTGACAATCCCACTTCTTACTTGGGTAAGTAAGGAATCCATCTTCACATGTTGATTGTGGACTCGCATCCTATTAAATCTAGCTTTGCCAATAATTTTAAAAACGAATTATTATGTCATTGATTAATACTTTTTCCCTTTCTCTCCCATTCTACGGTGATCTGGTATGAGGTATAATAAACTCCAAGACATGGGATTGACAATAATAACCAATTATGTTCTCTAAAGGAAATGGTGAAGAATAGTCCACCATCTGCATATGAATAAAATGATGTCACTTGAGAGGTATGGGGGCTTTCGGGTTGATCATCAAGCTGCTACTTGTTTCAACCTTTGGGTGGCATGATCCTATTTGCGATAAAATAAATCAATATTTAAATAAATAAATCTAAAATGAAATGCAATGAAAGTTGAATAAATCACATTGAAGTAGAAGTATATCTATTGGCTATGAATCATCTCACGTGTAATGAAAAATCATATTAGGTCATTCCTATCAATTCCTAACTAATTTTCATCTAAATTTATATTATTTAAAAAGATAAACACATTACGGTGGGTAAGAAAGCGAGAGAGAGGGTTTGAATTCAAAATGAGAAGGTAATGTTTAGTGTCCCACTAGGGGTCGGAGGAATTGGCATGCGTTTACCAATGTTATTTTTTCCTGAACCTCTGGTTGGCATTTTGAATCGTATTGGTGGAGGAAGAGGAGGTGTCATTTTTTGTACAGAATGTGAAGGACTACAATGTGCTGAAAAGTGAAAGAAAATCCCTATGAAAAAGTGTTAAAATATGCAACAACTATGAAATTATATGAAAAACTATTGAAAACCTGTACTAAAGAAATAAAATCATACCTTGTTGTTGAGGGGTAACATGTCGAAGTGTTTGAGGTGGCCGTTGTGGAGTGGTAATTGGTTGTGTTTGAGTTTTGTGTGGCTGGGATTACCGAGAAATTTTTTGAGAAGAGACAATTCGTGTGATTGAACTAAGTGGGTTTGTGAAGAAAGTTGATTTTTACAAGTACGCATATTATTCTTACTCCCTAAAATATCAACAATAGTCGATTGTATGTCAATTAAGTATGGTAAATGGTAAATTGAAAATATAAAATGGGAGTTTGTAAATAGTACATATTAGGGTATTACATCTCGGCATTTAACTAATTCAAACACTTGGCGCAGTTTGGAGATGAGTGGAATTCCATTTTAGATTGCAAATCTGTTGACGCCTCAACATGTTGTTGGCCTCTTCCTCTTGATGTCAAATTTTTTCACAAAGGGCCTCCAAAAATATTCTCTCAAAACGATAAATATTTAATAACATTCCAGATGAACATAATGTTAGTCTAATGTCAAAATACAAACTTTATACCTATTTTTCTTGAAATAGAATTGAAAAATTCTTCATTTTCTCGTCCGTGCAAGTAGGAACTGGTTCATCTTTTAAATTAAAAAGAGCCTTGTAATAAAGGCCAAGGAGATGGTTTATGGAGTGAATGACTTTTTTCCTAAAGTAATGCATTTATAATGTTATGTTTTATTTAAATTGATAAAAACATGCAGCAATAAATTTTTACTTGCTTATATATTGGAAGAATGCATCGATAGCCAGATTTGGTATATCCTTTTTCCAATCCTAAAAATAGTTACGACTTGAAAGTAATAAATCATAGCAATAAGAAAGTGGTGTGAAATTCTTACGTATCCAAACCGTGTCTTAATTTATTGAAATGAGTTGCAAATGCCAAAAATCCATTGGAATTAATATCAATTTGAATTGTATAAAAATAAAAAACTTAAAATATCAAATGAAAATTGAAAAAATATTACACGTACAATCAACATGTAAACTGAAAGTGGATTTGAGGTAATTCTTATCATTTTCTATGAGGGTTTATTTCATTGTAACAACGGGGGATTTTTTATATGGAAGGCATATTAACTGATGAATATCAGTTGGATCGACACCAAATTGAAACATATCATCAACATCCACAGTAATAGTAAACAAACCATCCTCTCGTATTGTATGAGGAGAGAAGGTATTTCATAATCTCACGATCTATTTTAAATCTGGGGCATCTTAACGAGCCCATCAAAATCACATGCATCCACCAAAGTCTTGTTTTATGAATTCATTTGCGAAACTATCAAGATGTGGGGGCATATCAAGTTCCTATAGAGTATCTTTCCTTGGATAGGGATTTTGGGTTGGATGAATTTTCCGATTTATTTTGGTCTTTAGCTTGGCCTTGGGATGAACTTGTATTCGCCATTGTATTTTCCTCGAGCTTGATTCATGTAAACGAGAAAATTCGGGAGCCAAAAAGTGTAAACATGAAAATGACCAGCGGGAGGGTATTTATAGGAAAAAATTGGGATTTTGAAGCCTTGGACGCATGACAAAAAGCCTTCTTTACCATGAATCAACAACACATTCTAGTTCGCGATGGAGAATTCCTTGCTATCTCGCTTCAACAATCCTTTCTGATGCGTAACAACAAGCCTTGATGTTGCTCGTCCACAAGGCTTGGTAATGCACAACAACAAGTTATTTTGACACTAGTCAACAAGTTTTTGATGCGTGACAGAAAGCCTTGTTGTCATGCACTACCAAGGCTTGTTGACGCATGAAAACAAGGATTTATTTCACACATCAACAAGATTTTTGATACATGAGAGAAAGACTTTATATCACATGTCAACAAGCCTTGCTAACGTGTGATAGCAAGGTTTTATGTCATACGTCAACAAAGCTTGTTGATGTGTGAAAATAAGGTTTTTATGGTTAGTCAACAAGGCTTGGTGACGCATGATAGACATCATTGCTTTCATGCGTCAATAAGCTGCTAACTTTTACAACTATGCATCAAAGCATCTAGAATTTTTTTCTCTATGCAATCACTCTCCTCAAAATAATAGCAAGTGAAAATTCAGTTCTCAAAAATTAAAAATTCACCTTTACAAGAAAGCAGATCCAAGTTTATTCACGAGGATTTTCCACCTCCATTTTACCAAAGGCTTCTTAAAATGAACCTTGTAGTACTCATAGTTCATATTAATTCCATGTTATGAATAGGGTAGTAGAATTACTAATATGTTGTAGTATATAGATAAGAGTCGAGATTTGAGGAAATATATATCACAACCATTTATATTGTAGAATAGAGTGAATTCATGAAGTATATCTTTGTAGAATTAAATGAAAAAAATACTTATAGTAAGAACATTATGAGAATTTAGGAAGAATAGTTTAAAATATTAGCTAGCCTAGTAATTTAAATGAATTGATTACTTGAGGCTTAATTAAAAATTATAATAATAGGTCATAATTTTATTTTAATGTAATTATTAAATTTTAAAATAAAAATTAATTTTATTTGAACCTTGAGTGAGAGTGATTTGAGATCTTAACAAAACACCATCTCATAATTTATAGAGGATTTGAGACTATGATTTGACGTATCGATCAGCCGACGCTATCTAGATCTGATTGTTAGAGATCTATTAATCATTCAAAAACTAATTATTGATGAGAATAGTACTATAACTTTGGATTTTGATAATAGTGTGAATTTTAATGTTTTGAGTAGAATAGGAATAACTTGCAATGTTCATCACTCTCATCTTTACAAATGGAACCATTAATTTTGGGACATTTTCATCCATTATTTTTATGATCTCATCTATGATATATAATTCAATTAAATAATTTTCATTAAACTTTATGATTTTGTATATATTTCGAAGAAGCATTGTGGCATTAATTAGTCAATTGAATATAAATAGTTTAAATATTTTTACTAGTAATTGAATGCTATAGATTTTATACTTATCTTGTTTTCTTATTATTGTGATTGCATAATAATTTTCTTGCATGATATATCTTCTTAAGTCATGATATGGATATGTTACTTACATTTCCATTGGAAGATGAGTAATGGAATATACTAGATCAAATTTGGCTATGACATTTGATTAGATTGGGGAAGGCGTACTATATAGTTTATGTTTAATTATGGAACACTATATGTGATGCAATAATCGACACTTTTACGTTTCCGATCCCAATATGGGAATGACATGAATCTAGTATATTTGTACAACATCATTAGAATTAACATAGTGGGAAAGATGGTACAATTTTTTCTTACTAATATGTGTAGTGCCCACTTCCCTTTGACACCTTTTTTGATACTAATCATGATACTACCGATTATATTATGGATATGATTATGGACTTTATTATAGTATGATGTTTGATGTTATATCATGGATTATTGTTTACTTGTGTAGACACCTATAATTACGCCCAAGCAATTTAAATACTTAAATTGCGCTAATTATCCTCTTTCTCGCAAATCAATGACATATCGTCAAAAGCACTCATTTTCCCTCATATCGTCATTAATTAATTACACTAAGCTAATTAATTAAGTTGTCTATCCAACAAAGACCCTAATTAACGACCTTCCATTAATAAAATACCCTTCTACCTAGACTAATTAATTATTATTAATTAATTAGCTTTCCTTCCATTTAACCAATAAATCAATATTTAATTGACTTAATCCCCTTATATTATCCTAAATCGTACTAATATTCCTCTAATTAGCTTTTATAAGCTTGCATCTACCTATTAGTTAATCACCTTTGATTAATTAAAATACACCCTAACTCCCATGACTTGCTAAACATGTATTAAACCATTCTAAAGTAAGGTTACCTTTAATAAAGCAACCTTATCCATTCCTAATCATGTTTTACCTTTATCCCACATTCATAAGAATGTGTTGAATCCTTTATCCTTTGGGTTATATAAAGAGCCCTCCACCTACCTTTTTACTTACACCTAAACTCCTTAGAGAGCAAATGCAAAGCATATATCAAAGAGACTAAGAGCTTACACCTTTCCCTTTTGAGAGTTCATCATCTTGAAGAGTTAAGCCTCTTTCTTAAGTGCTTAGGTCATATGGGAGGTGTCGAAAGGGTCTTGTAGCCCAAATTTGATAGAGCCCTCATTCCTAGGTTACTTGGCATACTAAGGACAACTACTTTGATATCCATGGAGCTTACTTAGGTCCATTCATTTATTTGTTGTTAGAGAATAGAGGAGTTTAGATATTTAGCATTGTTAGTTTCAAAGTTTGTATTACTGAATGCTAGCATCTAACCCTTGTTTAATTCTTATCCTGAGTGTGTTTAGTTTGTTGTTCAATTCTTGTTAATTAAGACTATTTAGGTGTTAGTATTTTCTCGTATTAGCATTATTTTGAAAAAAAACACATGCAAAATTTTGGCACACCCGGTGGGACTTACTCTATTATCCTTTGCACTTAATTTCAAGTTTTTGTAGTTAAGTTTCATTTTTGGTTACTAACCCTCTTTTACACATGTTGATCTAACTTGTTTTTTTTTTAACTTGTTTTGTTGAGTTTGCATGTGTTGAGTCTTACTTGTAGGTATGAAGGAGGTGAAGTGCTGTCAAAATTTGAATTAATGGAAAAATTTCAAGATTTCTCCATGTTTTCATTTTTAGAGCTTACTTTTTCAACATTCTACATGCTAATTTTTTCAATTTCTTTAAAATTTTAAATTCTTGAGCATGTAGGTTAGTGTTTGATAGTGAAGAGTCTTCTATTTAATTATTAATGTGGTGGGTTTTTGTCAAAATTTAATCTTAGTGAGAAAATTTCAAGATTTCATCATGTTTTCATTTTTGGAGCTTACTTTTTCATCATTCTACATGTTAGTTTTGTCAATTTCTTGAAAATCTTAATTCTTGAGCATGTATGTTAATGTTTGATAGCGTTGAGTCTTTTATTCATATATTAATGTGATGGCTTGTTGTCAAAATTGAATCTTGGTTGGAAATTTTTTCCGATTTTACAGATTAAGGGACATTTTTTCGACATTTTTGAGTGCATGTCAAGTGCATACTGTGAGGATAAGAGCATATGCATAACCCATCTTCCAAAGGCCATAACTTTTTCTCCCGAACTCGAAATAACTCCATTCTTTTTGTGTTGGAAAGATATTGAAGTTAACTATTAAATAAAAACATAAATTAAGCATTTGTACTTATACAAATTTAAGGATTTTCTATTAGTTTAAAACTTATTATTTTCTAACATGTCTAATGTTTTGATGAATGTTTCATTTCCATGCTTACTCGATTTAGACCAAAATGTGTGTATTCTCTCCTCTTGCACCTTTTGGTGATCTTGAGAATAAAAAACAACTTTGATCTATATCTTTTTAACATTGGGATTAAACTTAGAAATTTGATTATTCATTTTTCTTAAGGGAATGAACCTCTTATAAAGCATCTTTCAATGGTCTTTTGATTTGAAGTTTTCCATTTCTATATAGTTAGGATAAAGTTTGTGTATTCTCTTATCTTGCACCTTAGGGTGATCTTGAGAATCAAAAGCAACTTTAGTCTTCATTTTATAACATTTGGTAAATTGGAAACTTCATCTTTCACTTTTGGTTTAAGAGAATGAACCTTTTACAAAGCATTTTTCAATGGTCCTTTGATTTGAAGTTTTCCATTTCTCTATAGTTGGGATCAAGTTTGTGTATGCTCTTCTCTTACACCTTAGGGTGATCTTCAGAATCAAAAACAACTTTAGTCTTCATTTTATAACATTAGGTAAATTGAAAACTTCATCTTTCACTTTTGGTTTAGGGAATGAACATTTATCAAGAATTTTGTATGGTTTATTGATTGAAAATATTTTATTTAATTTTTAGTTGGATTATTTGTTGTGTATGCTCTTCTCTTTCATCCTTGTATGATCTTGAGAATCAAAAGAAAATATTAATCCTCTTTTAAATAATGTGATTTTCTTGGAGAACTACTAACACTTGAGTGCGGGACCTAAAAATGCTTGTCAAAGAAAGGAGGAATCAAAACAAAATAAAAAACTACTAATGCAGTTGTTATACAGGTTGCTAAAAGGTGTTTAAGAAAACCACACCTAATTAAACAAGATAAAAAGAACAACATATTCAAAACATTATATTGCAAGTTTGAGAAAAGGTTACGTCCCTCTCCGCTTAATTGGAACATAACCCCTTTGGCATAACGCCTTAAGCTACAACAATGGGGGTGGTTCCAGGAACCCCAAAGTAGTCCATGCAAGAGGGAACCTTGTAGACGAAATGGGAAGTGCTCCGCAGTACCTACTTGACTAGTGATTCCTTTGTGAGATAGCGTTATAGGTTGTTTATTGTGGTAACCCCAATGATAGTACACGTAGATGCACTAGTTACCTACTTTGCTCTTGAAGGTTGTCAAGTAAAGCCAAGATACTCCCAAACTAGTCGGTGTGACTTTTTGGGTAAATTGTGCTCGCTCATGGCAACTTTGTAACACCTAGTGTGAGAGAACCACCTAGGAGAATATACTTTGGCCAGGAGACCACTTTAACCATTTTAAAATAGTGTTGAGTTGTGAACCTTCTTTTTGAGAAATGTGTGAAGTATTACTTTCGCCTAGTTTTTACTTGCCTTAGGGCGATGTGAAACTCTCACAAAGTGAGGCTAGCATTTTCATAATTTTCTCTTGATTTATTTCCTTCATATTCTTTTGACACATTGTTGATCACAAGATGTGTGATTACCTTTGTGTTTCGCGTTTGCTTTCACTCACTTTTATGTCCGTTTACACCCATCCATGTTTTGGGTGGGATAGTTAAATGTCTAAAGTGGCGGAAGCATTTTCACGTCATTTGGTAGCCATTGTGATCTTGATACCCATGTCAAGATCGTCATTATAGTTAGGTGTAGCTCATAACCGTAGACTTCTAAAGAGGAGTTAGCTTGTTTGTCTCGTATCATTACAATTTCGATATTTACGTCTTGTTTCTTGTAAACTCGACATAAATACCTATATTGTGCTGATTACGCTACACACATTCTTAACTATTCCTAGCTATACTTTTGGCTTTTTTGTTCCATTTTATTATTATCTTGATTTCAAAAGGTGTTAAGAACTACCATTTGTGCGTGTTATATCAATAACACCTCGATATCAATACTTCACTTTCTTGCAAAGTGGGTTAACATATCTTGGTGATATTGTTGTGTCATTCAGTAAAGGGTAATTGGAACTTTTTGAGATATAGGTATTAATCAAACTTGATCTTTCTCGTCGTATATATTGATTGGGAGATCACATTTAACTTCATGTATTTACTTATGTATTATTCATTCCTTTGAGCTTGGCATAAGTGGAGACATCTTGTTAATCATCTAGCATCACAAATTACTTTGAAATGTAGTCTAGGAAGTACTTCATTTGATTAAGTTTTGGTACCAAACAAATGTTTCATTGGTGACTTTATTATTCTATCACATTGGTATTTTCACACTTTGTTAATTTACTCTTAACACGTACATCTTGTGTTTAACTTAGGCGTAGTCATTAAATTTTGAACAAATCTACAACTTACCTTAGTGAAGATTATCATGAAAACATGGTTCCCAAGACACGTCTAGGTTTAAAGAAATAAACATATGAGGACAATAGGCACAAGCTTGGGAAACCTCTAATAAACAAGGGTCAAACCCATTTATTGGACACGATCTAGGACCACTATTTTATGTAGAAAAGGAAACATAATAAATGGTCAACCATAGTGGAAATGAATTAGAGTCACCATGTGCGGACTTTGATTTTGACCCTGATCTACTAGATGAGTTTCTCCTTAGAAACAAAGATAGAGTTTTGGCATGGGTCGTGGAATTAGGGGCCAAATTGCCCACCGAGAATGAACTAATATTACCTACAAATGACATTACTAAGGAAGAATGCCTCCTTATCAATATCTAAGATATTAAATAGGGTGGCATGCTTCCACTTCTTACAAAGAAAATGATAAAGTGGTAGGGCATAGAATACCCCTCATCAAAGTGCCATGAAGAAACAAGATAGAACATGAGACAGGGTAAGAACCTCCACAATACGGGAAAAACCTTTAGAAGAAGAAGACATAAACCAAGTCACAATCCAACAACAAATCAGTAATCTAAGCCGAAAAATAGCTTTTCTTACTTTCCGGTACATAAAGACACAAACAAAAATGTTCAAAAGTCAAGGCCTAAGTTTAGGATCCAATAACTCCATCGAGAAAACTAAGGAGAAGAAGACATGGGTATCAACTTGTACATGTCCCCGCTTCTCCCACTAGAGAACAATTGCTCACACAAGAAGTACAATCTATGAAAGAAATGCTTGCAAGCATATAAGAAATCAATATAGGGAGTATTAGGAAATACCAATATGAAGAACTATTCCCTATCCTTTTGACAAGACAATGATCCTTCAACCCTTCGAAAGAAATTTGATATTCCAAAGTTCAACAAATACAAAGGAAAGGAAGACCCTAAGGGATCATGTTAAATATTTCTACATGGCATGTCAAGAGGTGTGTTATAGTGATAATTACCTCATCCAACTTTTTCCTAAGAGTCTCGGAGGTCAAGCATTGGAATGGTTTATGTGCTTACCATGAGGATCAATATTCACTGGCGAATTGAAGAAAAGATTCGTGCATCATTTCTCATATAGCATAGAGAGTGACATCACCATGGCAGACTTGTGCGGCACAAAACAACACCCAAATGAGACCTTCTCTAGCTTCCTCTAATGATGGAGAGGGATAGCTAGTCACTTCCCTTGTGATTTCCCTAAGAAGCAGCTGGTCAGTATTTTTGTCCCTAATCTCAACCCAGATATAGCTTTCCACCTCGAAACGCATTGTGTCGCACCTTTGAGGAGGTTATCGATAAAGGGATTCAAATAGAAAAGGATCTCATTGCCAAAGACACCCTCAAAACCCAATCTAAAGACAACCAAAGTGTCAAACCCGCTAAAAAGTCTAATATCTTTAACAAAAACAAAAACGTGGTGGGAGACAAAATAACTGATTCCAAACATGTTCAAATGGTCCAAACTAGTCAACCTTTTAAATTGACTAAGGGCCCAATTACACCACCACCAAAGTGACGAACATTCACCTCCCTCAATGAACCATTTTCCATCATACTAAAATAGTTGGATGTGGCGCACATGATGACATATCCTACAATGTAACCGTTTGATGACAATGCTCCTAAACCTTCATGGTATAAGAAGCATGAATACTATGAAATGTATCACGTTAAAGGTCATAAGACAAACAAATGTCTACAACTTGACCACTATATTCAGGACCTCATTGATAATGGGGAGATAGAGTTGGATAACCCTGGTAAAATGTAAACACCTAACGAGAAAATGGGTATTTATAAGGAACCGTTCCCTACGCATGATAAGTTAGAAAAGACAAAGCCAGATCAAGAGACTCATCCCAAACCTTTAAAGATGTGAATTACTTGTATACCAAAAGAGATAACAATCATTACAATTCACTTATCGGATGTATTCACTCCCCTGCTGACCGTGTCAATACCATCTGGATCAAGGGAAAGGACTTCTCTACGGTAATAAGGCGTGCCCGCCTCGTGATTCTGAAACCTCTCTCGTTGATCCTGCAAATTGGTAAATATAACCTTTTAGAACAACTTGAGAGGACACCTGTTAAGATCTTGATCTTAGATATTCTCAAGATATCCAATGTGCATAAGGACATTTTGTATCAAACTCTTTAGGGGTTAGGAGTGCCTTTAGAAGTCGATCCTGCGTACCTTCAAGCCACGGTGGCAAATATTACACCTAATGAGCATCTCAATTTCAACCATAGGGAGGTCCCTACCGAGAATCCTAAACATAATCTTCCCTTATACATTGAGGTAGTTGTCA
The DNA here is from genome assembly GCA_018340775.1 of Taxus wallichiana var. yunnanensis. Taxonomy (NCBI): domain Eukaryota; kingdom Viridiplantae; phylum Streptophyta; class Pinopsida; order Cupressales; family Taxaceae; genus Taxus; species Taxus wallichiana. The sequence continues at coordinate 381,364,157 of CM031241.1, read as the reverse complement.
CTTGCAGGAAAATCAAACGGGTGCTTGTGGATAACGGATCTGGATTGAACATCTGCACGCTTAAATTAGTCAAACAATTGGGACATACGGAGGCAGATCACGGAGTTCCATATTCTCACTATCACCGCATAAGACAAGGCGGAAAGAGAGTCAGCAGGAACCATTACACTACCCATGGAGGTGGGCTCCACTTTCCATCAGACAAATTTTCACGTCCTAGACTTGGAACTTCCATATAATATGCTTCTAAGCCGACCATGGATTCATGCCATGCAGGTCGTACCATCAACATTTCATCAATGCATCAAGCTAAAGCATGAGGGACATACATTTACAATACCGGAGATTGAGCCCTTTTCTCATTGTAGAGCTCTTAATAGCCTTCGCATGAAAGGGTACATATGCATATCCCTCCATAGATATAGCTGTCCCTCTTCATTCTGAGGCCATGGAATCTCGAGTAGATTTAAATTATCTTAGTTCTTTCGCTCATGGGGCATCTACTTCAACATCTCCATTTAATTCATGGGAGATGAAAATCTTGGAATATGGTTGTGGGGAGTATAATGTACAACAACAACTCTTGGTTTCTGACCTCTCCTTGTCGCCCAAGACTAGAGGTTGACCCACCCACCACTTTAGGAGACCTAGAGAGGAACACACTATTGGGTCTTTCCTACCTGGATGCTTATTAGCTGAGGAAAAATTGCTTGATCCACCTACTACTTCGATCCCTAAGGACACTCAGTCGTCTTGTTATCAAACCCCAGAATATGAAAAATTGAGCAGAATGATGTACTCCATGGGCTACAAAGGCTTAGGATGTGGTAAGAATGAACAAGGACAAAGGGAACCAGTCCCTCTCCCCCATTTCAAAATTGAAAGATATGGCATCGAGATTCACCCTTATGGGGCACACCCTAACAATCAAGATGTGACTTGTTCAGAGCGTGAGGATGGCTTTGATTATCTAGATAGCGATACGGATTCCTGTTGTAGCCAATATGAGGATCTAGCCTCCATGAACCTTTTCATGAATAACATTGTCCTAACCATAACCCCCACTGAACCAATCCTTGACCTTGTGTACCCTTCCCTTGTTGAATGGGACCAACAACGTCACGTGCCACTAGATTTATTCGAGAATGATGAGGCTATTGCAGAGTTCATGGGCATAAGGGATACAATTCCCATTAGAGATCACAAGAAGGGTTTCTTTATCGACTTAGACACCTATGCCTACTTCAGCGAGGAGGCTGAACTTCGTGGTCAAAAAAATTTAAAGAAAAGTAAGGGCAAGAGTTCTAAAGAAAATCCTCAGCAAAAATCGAAGTCCAAGTCACATAGTGAAAACATCTTTGAGGCACTGGCTGACAAACAAATAAGAAAATCAAAGGAAAAACAAAGTGACCATGCCAAGGATGAAAATCTCATAGAGACATCCTTGGATGAAGATCTCAACCTACCTCCCAATCCTACGCATATGGAGGATTTATCAAAATTGTTAGTTGAAGAAACCATTGATGTCAATATTGGTACCGAAGAAGATCCCAAGATAGTAAAATTGGGAGCATCACTCTTGGCCAGAGAACAAAATACATTCAATATGCTACTACGAGAGTTTATTGATGTGTTTTCATGGTCTGACAAAGACATGCCCAGCTTAGATCCAACTTTGGTCGTGCACAACCTGGTTGTGCATGCAGACGCTAAGCCTATCAAATAGAAGCTCTGAAAGATGCACCCAACAGTGTCCTTGTTAGTTAAAGAAGATTTGAAAAGGTTGCTTGCAGTAGGATTCAACAAAGCCAATTGATTATCCGAATGGATATTGAGCAGTGTTCTGTCCGGAAGAAACCTATTAGTATCCGAATCCGCACAAATTTTCGTAACATCAATAAATCTTTCCCTAAAGGTGACTTTATGTTTCCCAACATTGACATGATTGTTGACTCAACCACAGGGTATGAAATTCTATCACTTATGTATGGCTTTTCAGTTATAATCAAATTAAGATCGCTAAGGAAGACCAACACAAAACAGATTTCACAACTCCTTGGGGCACCTTCTATTATCAAGTGATGTCATTTGGCCTTAAGAATGTGGGAGAAACTTATCAATGGCCCATGACAGTAATATTTCAGGATATGATTCATGACATCATGGAAGACTACATAGACGACATCCTTGGAAAGTCCAAAACAAGAGAGGATCATCCTATCATTTTACGACATATCTTTGAACCCCTGCATGAATACAAAGTTAGGCTGAATCCAAAGAAGTGTGTCTTCGGTTTGATATCCTGGGAAACTATTAGGCTTCATCGTGTCAAGACAAGGTATTGAGGTAGACTCGCTAAAGTGTCTACCATCACATAAATGCCTCCACCTCGAATATTTAGCAATCAGTATAGCTTGCAGGGGAAATTTCAAGCCATTTCCCACTTTATCTCCCAACTTGTAGATACATGTCACTCATTTGGTTAAGAAGGATGTCACTTTCATCCTGGGGACTGAGCAACAACAAGCCTTTTCTTTGCTTAAATAGTACACTGGCCAATCCACTGTCCTCATGCCTCCCACTTTGGGAGAACCAATTTTGCTCTATATTTCGCTACACAATACATTATTAGTGCACCTTGCTCACCCAATACGACCTTAGCCATAAAGAGAAAGAAATGTACTATCTAAGTCATAGCCTCATCGCCTTATGAACGTAATTATCCTCATATTGAAATGGCTTGCTTGGCCGTTGTTTTTACCTTTCGAAACTTTGCCATTACTCGCTAAATACTAAGACCAAGCTCATATCAAAGGTGACCCTCTCAAGTATTTGATGTCCAAACCCGCCCTCACGAGGTAGAATAGATAATTGGATCATTCTACTCAATGAGTTTGATATAGAATTTTTCCATCAAAAATTAGTTAAAGGACAAGTACTTGTCGACCAGCTAGTGGAAGCACCTTTGCAAAGCATAGAACCTTTGAGTCTGGATCTACCAGATGCATCTTTTCTCTACATTGAATAATTTATCGTATGATAGATACATTTTGATGGATCTTTTATGTTTCATAGTTCAGGTGCACAAGTGGTCCTTATTACTCCTTCAGGTGATCCTATACCACAAGCTTTCTACCTGGCCTTCCCTTGCATGAACAACATTACGGAATATGAAGCACTCATTGCAAGGATGAAGCTAGCCATCACATGGAATATTCAACATGTTAAGGTTACAGGTGATTTGCAACTAATCATCAAACAAGTTAATGATGAGTATAAAGTTAAGGATGACAAGCTCATACCTTACAAGAAGTTGGTGGAGACTCGAAGGATTTTTTTTTTGCATTACCTTTGAGTAAGAGCGCGAGAACACATCGGCAGATGCCATGGCAACGGTGGGATCTATGCTTCGTATTCCACTAGGGAACAATGATATGCCATTTTATGTAGAAAATCTACACCATCCCGTGTATGACGTGTTGGAATCTTGCCTAGATTGTGAGGTTTTGGTCCCTATTCTTTGTGGTAGGAACCCATTTTCACCTATCTTAAAGATAGTACTTTCCCCACTATCTCCCATTCTTAAAACGAAAGTCTGATTTTCCATATATCCCATTACAACCTTTTAGGAGGTACACTTTATCGTTATGGCTATGATGGGAATCTGTTACATTTTCGGATGTGACAGATCCAATCTAGGTAATTAAAGAAGTACACGGAGTATGTGGAGCACATACAAATGGAATGGTCCTGGCTAAGAAAGCTGTTAAGAGTAAGTTACTATTGGCCCACCATGGAAACCGATTATTGTAATTATGTTAGAAAATATGTGCATGGCCAAAAGTATAGAAATTTCATCCATGCTCCATCGCAACCATTGTAACCAATCACTACCCCGTGGCCATTCTCCAAGTGGGGACTTGATCTAATAGGAAGCTTACTCCTACCTCATCTAATGGTCATAAACATATCATCACGAGATACAAAATACTTTAAAAAATCGGTGGAGGCTATCCCTTTAACCTATGTCACAGGAGCATAGATTTCTAAGTTCATCATGAATCACATTATTTGCCAATATGGTATCCCTATAGCCATTGTCACAGATAATGGGAATTCATTTAAGAACAAAACTATGAAAGGTATTTACCAATGGTTCCAAATCAGATTGAAATGGTCCATGGCATATTACCCTCAGGGTAATGGACAAGCTGAGGAAACAAACAAGACTTTGGTAAGGGTAATGGAGAAGATGGTTAGTAAAACCAGTCAAAATTGGCACCTAAAAATCTACCTAGCCCTCTGGGCCTACCAAACATCAATTCGTACTCCTATGGGTGCGATGCCATATTCCCTAGTGTTTGGGATAGAATCTATCATCCCTTTAGAGATCGAACTCCCATCCCTACAAATTTCTCTTTAGGACTATTTGGATAAGGATGAAGATTATCAAATGGCAAGATTGGTTGAGTTAGAGCTCTTGGATGAGAGGCACATTCGTGCTCATAATCACCTGAAGGTATATCAACACAGAATCTCCGCAAAAACAACAAGAGAATCATCCCTCGCTAGTGTGAGGTGGGTGATTTAGTTATGAAGGAGAACTAGTTCAACACTAGAGTAAAGTGAGAAAAGAAAGGGAAGTTTGAACCACACTGGTTAGGGCCCGATGTCATAGTTGCCAAGTATGGCACCGGGGCATACAAACCAGCTCACCCCAATGGTGATAAGCTCTAAGCGCCAATGAATGCCATGCATCTTAAGAAGTTCTATGCTTGAACATGGCACAAAAATAAAAAAATACAAAAACATAAAAAAAAATCAGAAAAAGAAAAAGAGAAAATAGGACATCCACTAGTGATAACCACAAAATTGTGGCACTTTAGACAAGTCCTTTGGTGAAAACCGGTTTAAGGCGCCTTGGGAGGATTCGTTGTTCACAAGCATTCTATATTAGAAGGGTAGTTGGCTTTGTCCTGGACTTGGTTCTACCTTCGAGTTTCCTTGTGCACACCATATTGTAAAGCCTTGATCTAGCTTTGCCTTCTTGTATTATTAAATCTGTAAGGGATGTGGTCCTTCGTTATTTCTCATCTTGACCAGTGGGGTAACTCAACGACTTCACCTTCTTGTTCATAAGTCCATGACTTCTTCCTTGTATATTCCCCACCTAATGCTGGGGGCATCCACACTTTCTTGCTTACTTGTACATAGCTCACGGAAATCGTTAGAAAAGACAAAAACAATAGAAAATTGTTTCGAGAAAAACACAAAACAATAGAAAATTGTTTCGAGAAAAACACAAAAACAATAGAAAATTGTTTCGAGAAAAACACAAAAACAATAGAAAATTGTTTCGAGAAAAACACAAAAATAATAGAACATTGTTTCGAGAAAACACAAAAACAATAGAACATTGTTTCGAGAAAACACAAAAACAATAAAACATTGTTTTGAGAAAACACAAAAACAATAAAACATTGTTTTGAGAAAATTGTTTCACAAAACATAAAAACAATAGAAAATTGTTTCGAGAAAAACACAAAAACAATAGAAAATTGTTTTGAGAAAACATAAAAACAATAGAACATTGTTTTGAGAAAACACAAAAACAATAGAAAATTGTTTCACAAAACACAAAAATAATAGAAAATTGTTTCGAGAAAAACACAAAAACAATAGAAAAATGTTTTAAGAAAAAAACAAAAATAATAGAAAATTGTTTCAAGAAAAACACAAACACAATAGAAAATTGTTTCGAGAAAAACACAAAAACAATAGAACATTGTTTTGAGAAAACACAAAAACAATAGAAAATTGTTTCACAAAACACAAAAACAATATAAAATTGTTTCACAAAAAGCTAAACAATAGAAAATCAGTTTATGAAAACATATCTTACAAAAACATTTACTTATATTGTCTTGTTTTCTTTCTTTGCTTGTTTTTGTATAGTGTTTTGCGTGCTTGGTTTTGAGTTGTTTGTTGCTTGGGTGTACTTTTTCATAGTTTATCTTTTCTTTCTTAGAATAGATTCATTCTTGCTTGTGCATATTGTGGTGGGTTTTGACATGCTAGTGTGTTAATTCTTTATTTATTTCTTAATGCATTTGGTTGTGTTTTGTTGCTTGTTAATAAGGCATGGTGATTCATGGTGTATTGCATTAATTCCTAGTGTTATTTGTAGCATTTGGTTGTGTTTCTTGCATGTGATCTATTTTCTTATCATTCACATCACATTACCATCACTATCATCACATCTAGCATCATCTATACATCATATATAAACACAAATGCTAAGTTGTACATCATGCATGTATGATAAGCTAATCATCACATATCGTATCATCAATGGGGCAAGAGGGGTTACGCATAATCAAAAATCTATCCCCCAAACACCAATCTCATCATATCACCCTATCCATCATAAGGGATCCCATTAAAGGGCACTCTCTGTCACCTCTAGGTCCTTCACTTTCTTCTTCTACTTTATTCTATTGTTTATCACGGTTGAAAGCCCAAACAATACAAACATTTACTATATCAGAAAAATCCAAAAACAAGGAAATTTTTTTCAAAAATTCCTAAAAAGTAAAACACCCTATAAAATGGTAACTTGCTTCTTATGGCTGAAATTTGTGTGTTGCGCATGGTATTTTATCCATATCTTGTTGGTTTGTCTCACATCTTCCCTAATTAATACAACTTACGGGTCGGCTGGATCCACAACCATTCACAAAAGCTAGTTGCTTGCTTCATTTGTACTCTAGGCCACTTTTGGTTTCCTAGTGCTATTTCGTTGCACACAAACGCTTTTCATGGACCCCGTGTCCATTATCATTTCCCCTTGCATGTATCCTTGCTTGGGGCATCACTTTTTCACCCTTGTCATCAATAAGGAACTTGCGGATCTCTCCAAAGCACTAATAACAAAATTTTTGTACAACCTGTCTTGACCGTTGTTGGGTTGGATATGTGCGATCGTACTTGTTTTCCCTGTTAGATGAGCTTGTTTCCTTCTCGTATTACATTGCATTTTTGTATGTTGCATGGAGTTGGTATTTTCAGCAATGGACAATTTTTCGTATTATGGCTTTTCATGTCATTATACCTTTGTCGTATGCTTATTATTTTCATAAGAACCGATGACGTAGTTCCTATGGCAATATGATGACATCCAAATTGTTTCAAACAAATATGTGTCTAGAGGATAAAATTTCTCCCCCTCATCCATATTTCTTCTACACCACTTCCCTTTCACCCCTAATTCTCCCTCTCATCGAGGCATCCTGCCTCACCCCCTTCTTCTTCCTATATCTCACCTTTTTCAATCATCGATCGGCTTCTTCCATCACCCCATTGACACTCGAGGGGGGATCTCCCTCCTACTAATTTTTCTTCTATCCCTTCAAAATCTCTTCTGTCTACTATCTTTGAAGTAGCATCACTTATGCCACCCCAAAGAGGGGCAAATGTAGACACCTATAATTACGCCCAAGCAATTTAATTACGTAAATTGCACTAATTATCCCCTTTCTCGAAATCAAAACATATATCGTCAAAAGCACTCATTTTCCCTCATATCATCATTAATTAATTACACTAAGCTAATTAATTAAGTTTCCTATCTAATAAATACCTAATTAATGACCTTGAGTTAATAAAATACCCCTTCTACGTAGACTAATTAATTATTATTAATTAATTAGCTTTCCTTCCATTTAACCAATAAATCAATATTTAATTGACTTAATCCCCTTATAATAGCCTAAATCATACTAATATTCCTCTAATTAGCTTCTATAAGCTTACATCTACCTATTATTTAATCAACTTTGATTAATTAAAATACCCCCAAACTCCCATGACTTTCTAAACATGTATTAAAACCTTCTAAAGTAAGGTTACCTTTAATAAAGAAACCTTATCCATTCCTAATCATGTTTTACCTTTATCCCACATTCATGAGAATGTGTTGAATCCTTTATCCTTTGGGCTATATAAAGAGCCCTCCACCTACCTTTTTACTTACACATAAACTCCTTAGAGAGCAAATGCAAATTATATAGCAAAGAGACTAAGAGCTTACACCTTGCCCTTTTGAGAGTTCATCATCTTGAAGAGTTAAGCCTCTTTCTTAAGTGCTTAGGTCATATGGGAGGTGTCAAAGGGTCTTGTAGCCCAAATTTGATAGGCCGTCATTCCTAGGTTACTTGGCATACTAAGGACAACTATTTTCATAGCCACGGAGCTTACCTAGGTCCATTCATTTATTTGGTGTTAGAGAATAGAGGAGTTTAAATATTTAGCATTGTTAGTTTCAAATTTTGTATTGATGATTGCTAGCATCTAACCCTTGTTTAATTGTTATCTTGATGGTGTTTAGTTTGTTGTTCAATTCTTGTTAATTAAGACTATTTAGGTGTTAGTCTTTGTTCATATTAGCATTATTTTGAAAACAAACACATGCACATAACTTGATTCAGTTATGATGCATGATGATTATTAGATACATTTTAGATATTGATTTTGATATACTATTTGACATGGTTATACTATGGATGTTGTTCGAGACATGTGATATTTGGATATTGTGAGTAGACCTAGAAATGGAAATTACTTGATGATGATATAGTTGTTGAGTAAAATTGTAAATGATCTTGTTGATTGCTTAGATATTTTTGTGATCCATATATCTAGATGATTTTGGAATTTAATTAATATTATTTTGTATGTTCTGATATGGCCACGAGACCGAAGGAGTTATTTGTGTCTTTCAAGTTAAAACATCGCAACAAACATCGGGGATTGGAGACCAACCACATTGAAATTCTAGATGAATTCAACAAGGTCACCATGGTAACTAGTATTTTTTTGTCCGTGTTTTGTGTGTGTTAGGGATTCCAATGGGGGATCACCTTTAAATGTGACCAAGGGGTTAGGTGTATTTATTTATTGGTTTGTTTGTTTATGTTTATATGTGTTTATTTTGTGGTGCATTAACCATTTCATTATTCATTAAATGGTGTGTAATAATGTGAGTAATCATGTTGTTAAGTTAATTAATTAAAATATGTCATAAGAAAGTAATTATTTGACTTGTTGGCCTTGAATTAAAGTGTTGTAATAGATGTGTAAGTGATGTGTAAGTTAATTTTTGAGTTTGAAAAACTCCATCTTCTTGGATATTCAAAATTTTCCATGAAGGCTAATTTTGGAGGCTTGTGGGACAAGCTACACTTGTCCCCTACCTCTTAAATTCATTTACCAACCATACCTATGGTTGGAGGGTTGATTTTAGACTTTTATAATGCATTTGTGTAAGTCAAATTGTAAGTTCTAATTATACTTTTCTTAAATTCTTTAATTTTAGTCCTTTGGGTTGTGGATTGGATTTGAGTATATAAATACACTGTCATATTATTCACCCACCTATTTATTATGCATTGGAGAATGAAGTTGACTTTTGGGGTTGGGATTGAAGATGTGTGATTTGGCATTCTACATGGATCCACCTCATCCTCTTCCCTTCCCTCTTTTATAAAATTCAAATTCCTTGCCTTGTATTGGGTTGCTTCACTTTGGAGACTTCATTCTTGGGTGAATTCCTTGCTTTTTTGGGAGCTCTTGCTTTTGGATAAGTTTGAATATTGTTGCATGCTTGTTGTTTGGTGGATTTTGGATTTTTCCTTGGAAACAACTATTGTTTGGAACTTGGGAAACTCCATCATGGAGAGGTAAGAGCTTGTCTCTCAAAATTTTCTTTTTTTATGAATGTAAATGTTAATGTATGAATGTTTTGGCATGTTTGTGGGTTGTTGAGTAGATGGCCTAGGAATGGTGTAAGAGAAGACTATGTGGTTTATTTTGTGGGAGGCACAAGTGTGTTTTAAGGAGGTATAAGGGTGGAGGGAGTTGGGATTTGGGTTCCACCTTGTAAAAATAAAAAACTTGCATTTCTTTACTCACTATGGCGTGCCATAAGGAAATGACAGAATAAGGGATACTTAGGGGAGATATAATGAATTTCATTCGTTTGATATACTATATTTTGGAGGTTTGTAATTCAGGTGGTGATACCCATTTCCCCTTTTAGGAGGCATAAGAAGCTTCCCCATAGTTTCTTGCTCCTTTGGCTAGCTTGAAAGCCTCAATAATGTTTTTCATGCTTTAATGTAGTTGTAAACTACATTCTATTTTTAGACTATGTTTTTATTGTGCAAATGTTGCTTGTGTGTTTGTGGAAGCTTGTTATTTCCGTGAGTCGGATCACATCTTTAATTACATTGTGGTTGGGGCTCGGGGATTAATGAAGAAGGATGGCTTCTCCTTTTCTTTGGATGTCTTTTTTGGGTGGAGAGCATTACGTTTAACCCGCTCTTGTGATGATCAAATTAGAAGAATGTGAAATCTGCTTGTTTCTATTCGGAGCGTAAAAAAGACAATTTGATAGTTCCTTGTGAAATAAAATTGTAATGTAACCTTTCCCACTCTAAGTGGATGAGCCTGTAAATGTTTGTAATGGAAAGATGTTGTATTGATTTGAAAGTTGTATATTGTAATGCGAAAGAGATAAAAAAATTCAACATTTGAAGGAATGTGAAAAAATTGTATTCGTAAGAGGAATTTGAGGAATGAAAGAAAATTTGTAAATTTGTATTTGAAATAAATAAAGGATTGCACTACCTTCCTCAAATTGCATCATTGTATTGAATTTGATCATCTAAATGTGAGTTGTAATCTTTGTTTGAAAGAAAAAAATGTGTATGAAGGAAGTGTAATACTCTATCTTTTGAAATATGTAAAATTTTGAAACCAAAGATGTATTTTATATTTTGAATAGTTGAATTGAATCTACTAAATATATTATATTAGAATTGGAATGAATTCAAATACTTGATTGATGAAAATGGTGAATAGATCCTTTAAAATTTGATCTCTATTTTATATTTTTAAACTGGCAAATACGTTACCCAAAATTGAAGAGTTCAAACCTGCAACAATGAAATAAAAATTAAATGATTAAATTGAATTAGTATGCTCTAAACGAATTCAATTGGACAAAAATACTTAAGGAATTTCTTAGAAAACTTAGCAAAATTGGGCTCAAATTGTTTTGTTGTCGTTTTGTTGTCAAGGTTGTTTTTTAAAAATTGGGAGTCAATAAAACAAAATTACCTTCCAAATACATTTTAAATCCATCTAAGAACAATTATCCATGTCTAATTGACATGTTGAGAGAGGAAGAAGGACAATTAATTAAAATTTCATAAGTTAAAATCTACTAGCTTGCCTTTTAAAATCCTGCAGATCGTTTTCTTGAAATTGACTCCTTAAAATTTATCAAAATCAAAATGTAATTATTTCTATATAAATAGGATGTTGAGATATTTCTAAAAAGTCCTCATTTTCAAAAAACCAAGCTCTATCAGAACTTATGGCATTTGAAGTTTTCTTCGACGCCAAATGAAGAAAAACTTTGAAGGCTATAACTTTTGATAGAGAGCCCTGTAGCCAATCAAAGGCTACCATGTGGCACCACGAGCCATTGGTGGAGGAGCGGATCCCTTTTTAAGTTAGTGCTTGGAAATTTTTTGGAAAATTTTCCTAATTTTCCCCGCCACATAGCCTGCATGCAACCAATCAAACGCTGCCATGTGGCACCACAAGGCATTTGCGGAGGAGCGGATCCCTTCTTAACTAAGTGCTTCAGAAATTTTTTTGGAAAATTTTCCTAATTTTCCTTGCCACCCCACCGGTTGACAACCAATCAGAGCTTGACATGTGGTACCTTGGGCATCGGTGGAGGCGTAGACCATTTTGATCCCTAGCGCTTTTCACCAAAAGACATAATGTCTTAAATCGCTCCGATGACCCGATTTTCCACCGGGGTGTTGTAAAGCTGACACATGTCCTCTTTGGGCTCATGGGTGTGTGGAGGTAAATTGTGATTTTTCTCTGAAGAAGGAAAATGTGTTAAATTTTCTCCCCACTCTGTCATCCCACGCATTGTAAAATTTTTTCCTCCCATTTTCCTCCCAAGGTCTAGCCTATAACTTGAGAAATATGAGTAGTTAGGAGGACTTATTTATATCATCAGAAAGGTGAGGAAATTTCCTATCCAATGGGAATGTTTTAGGGAAGTTTTGAGAGCATTAATTTGAGAAAAATCAAGTTGAATATTTTAAGCCAATTAGAGAGTGGTGTAGTGTGAAATTACCCTCCTAACCTAATTGAACTTTCTAACCCTAAATTTTGACCTTGTGACCTTTAATAATTGTTAATAAAGAAAAAAAAATACAATCTAGTAAATTATTATTGATCTGGAACCTTTTTTGTGACAACTGCTATCTTGTAACCTTGTTGAAGACACTTTTAAACAAAAAAAATTATTCCATAATTTTCCTATCTAATCCTAGGTTGTTCCTTGGGTCTCAAGTGGGTTATTTTTATGGGTGTTACACTTGGTATCAGAGCAATGGTTCAAAATCTTGGGCCATTGGGCACACTAGAAAACTTGAGACATGAACCTTAAACCTAGCACACTTTTAAATCTAGAAAACAACTTAGTTTAGAAATTACATATTTTAGTAAACATGGAAATTGAATAAAGCTTAGAAAAATGAACTAATTCTCACCTTGGTCTATGCAAGAGGCACAAATGAGACAATAGGTATTTTCACATAGACCTAGACTTATCACAACTAGATCATGTTGTAGCAACCATCTGACCATAGATTTTGTAGACTCTTCAGGATGTTAATGCCGCTCTATGGGAAGGATTAGTAGGAGGACATGCATCTAGACATGATAGAGTCACTTCCATTGAGGGTCATCTATCTCCTTAACCCACCAAGGAGCATGGATGAGAGAACTTCCATGTAGATTCAACAGGCGAGTCACCACAGAGGGGATAGGGTGACCAAGTTTCAGGACATAGGGAGAGGTCTCGGAGCCTTAGGCTTAGGGATGAGCATACAGAGAGGCCTAGAGGCCATCAGATCATAGCTGTAAATCACATTAGGGAGATCTTGAAGCATCAACCATCACATTATTCTTGTGACATAGGTAGATTTTAGGTAGAGGCCTGGTTAGTGAGTTTGAGCAGGTGCTTCAAGCTTTGTCCTTGTTATAGCAACATGAAAGCTTGTGTTGCAATCCATCTACTAAGGGATGGAGTTGGTGTCTGGTGGTAGACAAAGAAGCATAAGCTCCATGTTGATTTTGAGATCCTTACCTAGGATATTTTTGAGGAGCATTTGAGGAGCAGATACTTGTCACCGAGGTTCATACAACATTGGATAGATGAGTTCTGTTGGTGCCATTTTTTGAGCTTGCACCTTGTTTCCCTATTTTTTTCAAATCTATATGTCCTCAGAAACATTTTACCCTTTGAATTGATGGTATGAAATTCTTTCCCTCCAGTTGGATGCTTTAAAATGCTCACAAAGTTGTTTTTCCCTAATTTGAAATAATAATCAAAGTTTACCCTTCTCTATGCCCTAGTTTTTCCAATTTCACAAGCTATGTCATTTTTCCCTTTGCCAGATCATGGAAAAATTTAATTTGACCAATTCATACTTGTTTATAATTGAAAATCCAATCAGAAGGTCAAAAATATTGTAAAATCATGCTTGAGTTGATTTAGAATCAAAAAATATACCATCCTTGGTGAAAATTTTGAATTCTAAGGCATCCCTGGAATTTTTCACATTTTGACAGTCAGACAGGCATCATTTTCCCATCAAATTCACCCTCAGAAGGTATTGGAAATGTGGTAGGTTTTTATTGGCTGAGGGGATGCGGGTGGCGGAGGATTTTGTGGTTTTTTGGCTCAAGGTGTTAAAGTAAATTTTTGTCTCGAAAGCCCTTGGCCAATTACAGGTGGACACATGTCCATGAAGGGTCAAAGGGAAGTGTGGGCTTTTGAGAAAAATGGGGAATTTTTCCCCTTTTTGGAAAAATGGATAAAAGGAAAAATTTTGGTCGAGGTTCCGTGATGAATCAGAAGAGGACACATGTCCATAATTTGTGAGCGGGTCGGCGGGTTAGCGGAGGTTTTGGTAATTTTGAAGTTTTTAAGATTTGAATGTTTTAAAGTCAAATTTTGGCCCTAAACACTACAAAAAACTAGGAGAGGACACGTATCCTAAAAGGTCAAAAGGGAGCGTGAGCCAACGGTGGAAATTTTGAATTTTCAAAAATTTGTAAGAGAGGTTTAAAGGAAGAAAGGGAAAGTTGGACCTGCAGCGAATAGGAGATGGACATGTGGCAGAGGACAAGGCGGGTCGGTGGGCTGGTGGAGGTAAAAGGGTATTTTTCCCTTTTTCACAAAAGAGTTCAAAATCAAAATTTTAAGCGCTAGCCCACTAGCGAATCATAAGGAGACACGTGGCAAGGGAGAAATCGGAGGTACGGGCCCATAGGGAAAAAGGTGAAATTTATCCAATTTTCTAAAAAACATCAAAATGTATAGAATTGAAGTGGGATTTCAATGGGGCCCACCATATGCCACGTGTTAGCTCCAAATTTCAAGGATGGAGGGGTAGAGAAAAAAGTCAAAATTTTCCATTTTTCCAAAAAATGTGGAAAGGTCAAAAACGATCCCAATTTCAGTCCTAATTTTTTTGACATGAGGAGGACCCAATTTAAAGGAAAGAGATGGATAATATTGATGGTTGATGTGCATCCATTTGTTTTTACCACCATGGGAGCTCTAGGAAGCTTGGAATCACAATTTTTGCATCAAAATTCATCAAATTTATAGTGATTTTGTGTTGTCTTGGCCTCCCAGGATCATTGACATCACTTTCATGGAATAATTCTTTGAGCTGAGGTGTTTTTGAAGTAATTTTTTCCCCAGTGCAAGAAAACACGTGAAATTTCAAAATCAAAAGTTGCAGAGTTAGTTTTAAAAGGTGAAAAGATAAAAATGATGAGTAAAAGGTATTTGTATGCCTCAATGAGGAAAAACATGCCTCTAGGATGGATAATGATCCAGATATTTGTAATAATTTAATCTTTTGGGCACACCTTCCAACATTCGAGTGTTTTTCTATTTGATTTAATTTTCATTGAATCACGAAGAATTGTTGTAAAAGAATTGATCCCATGGCATATTCTTTGCTTGGGAAAGAAGGATCCAAGATGGAAAGAGATATATAATGCATTTTAGAGAAATTGAAAAAAGGGGTTGGAAGTTGAAAATCACGAGCAAATTCTGAGAGAAAGCTCATTTTTATGAAAAACCCACCAAAGAACCAGAATAATTTCTTCTGTGTTGGATCTTCATGTATGTGAGTTGGTTACAAGTGTATAGCCATCAAACAGCTCTGAGATTGTTCATGAAACTCTCCCCTGCTAATGAATATGACAAGATTTTGAGTTAATTTGTGTTCTTCTAGGAAATATGATGTTTTTTATCATTTTTAGATGCCTACAAAATAGTTTTCATTGTTCTTGTTGCAATCTTCCATTGAAAGTCTTTAGAAATCACACAGAATCTCCATTTTCTTGTTGATAGTTTAGTGGCATTTGCAATCTCATGTTTCAGAAGAGCCTTCATTTGATAAAGAGATAAACAAATTTAAAATCACTTTACCTTCCTTGACTATAGAGATTACTTGTAAGCCTTTGGGGTTACCTTAGGCATGGTTTGATCAAGGATTTTTGTGTTTAATTGAGTTCTTTACTTCAAGATTTTATGGTGAATTCTCAAAGATTGTGTGAAGAGTGATACGGGCTTCCATTTATGCCTCTTCTGGTTGAAAGAATAATCCTGATTATTTGAAGTATTTTATCGATAGTTGTTCAAGTATTATAGAGGTTGTCAAAGATATGATATATCCCGGTTTGTCTTATCACATCCCACCACCAAAAATCATTCAAACAAACTAATCCTACCCATACTACTATCCCTGCATTTGCATTGTGTGTCAACAAAAGGATCTAACCCATCTACAAAAATGCACAAGGAAAATTAGGATCACACCATGTCTCTAGCAGCCTCAGCCTTGTATTGAAAGCATTTCCATCATTTAGTAGTGACAACTCTATTGAGTTTGAATAATGGAAGATTGATCATGTTTTCCCAAGGCCACCATCATATAATATGCACAATATAAGGATATCTCCACCTCCTACATAAAACAAAGGCTGCAATATAGGTTCTCTTACCTTGGTTAAAAGGCACAACCTAAAATAGTGAGGGTTAGATCAAAATCCTTTCAAAGTGCTATCCATCTCTCCACAAATCTGAGTGCCAGTTAGATCACCTCCCCGGCTACAAAATGACACACATCATGATCTATCTGACTTCAAGCTTCATGCCATATCTATGATGCTACTCAGACTGAAAAGGAGAACAAATTTGGGTACCAACACCTTATGGCACCATTCCAGGGACTTCTTGGAATTTCTTGGTGTTTGTGGAGTGTTTGAAGAGTTTGAGCATTTGTGTATTCATGTATTTGAGCTACTACATTGTTAAAATATCATTCTATGCTTCAGATCTGCAAGTTTTAAGCAAAATTTTCAAGTTTTTCTTCCCTTTTTCATTTCCTAGTAGTTTATACACTTTGGTTGCATTGTGATTGATTGATTTAAGAAGAAGAAGATCTGATTTATAAGGCTTTGCAAATTTTTTCAGTGCTAGCAAACATTTGACAGATTACTTTAGTGCATTTGCACAACTAAGGTGAAAGTCCTTAGTGGCGACTCCATGCTGATTTGATATTGAAAATACCAGTTGTCTTACCTTTCTATCATTTACTTTTGTGTTGTTAATCCCTACAAAACTGGAAGGAAGAAGATCTCTCTTCATCAAGGACTCTGCTAAGAAGTTGTTTACAGATTCAAGAAACTCAGAGCTAGAGGGAAGAAAGGTGTGGAAGGTTGTTGGAGACTTGACTGCAAGAAAGGAGATCCCTATTGTTGAGTTTGAAAGTGAGCAGCCTATTATTGAGGACTACAATTCTTCTTCAAGTGGATCTGATTCAAACAATCCTATTGCTGATTTGAATTCCCCATCAGGTGAGGGACCTTCTTGTGCATTTGAAAGGCTTGCTCCTAAATCTGCTCCTATATTTTCTAAATTTGCTAGAGATCATCAAGAAGGAGAGCCCTTAAGAGAGATATGTCTTGAATTTTTCATTCCCATTCCCCAAAGACCTCTCACTCCTCATCAGCTTGTTTCACCTCCAAGATCACCCCCACCAAACAATATGGCTCATCCTAGACCTCCATTTTTTGTTAACACCTTTGGTCCTATAAATTTTAGAGGAATGGATGGTTACCCAAATGTTGTCCCACAAGATGTTAGAAATAGGTTGCCAAAATTCCAAGGTAACAATGCTATTACTGGTGATCAACATCTCAAACTTTTTGATAATATGATGGAAGATTTTGAGATAGAGTTTGAGGATGTGTATGTCAAATTGTTTATTCATACACTAGAAGAGGATGCTAGGGATTGGTACAAGGCTCTACCTAATAATTCTATTGATTCATGGATTGAAATGAAAAATGCATTTAGGTTGCAATATGGTGATAGGAGTGATCCTAGATTTCTCTTTATCTGAGTTTGAGAATATCAAGAAGAACCCTAATGAATCAGTCCATGACTTCAACACAAGGTTTAACAAAACTTTGAGAAGGCTTCCTGTTGGTTTGAGGCCTTGTGATGAATCTTGTTTAATCAAATATGCAGATGCATTTGATAAGAAGGCAGCCTATTACCTAAGAGACAAGAACCCAACCAATCTAAGACAAGATTTCACCATGGCACTTCAAATTGAAAACAATATCAAGGATGTTGGGAAACCTCTCAAGAGAGATGGTGTAAAATTGATAAACCCTGAAAAACCTCAAGCTAGCAAAGGTACTGATTTAGAAGAGGTTGTGAAAAATTTGGTAGGGCTGTCAAAGAAATCTCATACAAGTTGGCAAGAGCTAAGAAGGGAATTGGGAAGACTTCACAAGGTCAACCTAGGCAGCAAGCACAAGATAGATTTGGAAATCATCCTAGGGGTGATCAAAGACAAGATGATAGAGGTAAAGGACCTATATGATGGCAAATAGACAACCCCAAGCATGTGAAAGTAGATTGGTTCCTAGCCCTCTAACTATCAGGGTTGATGTTGTTGATGAATTTACTGATATGGATTGGTGTGATAGATGTTTTCTTCCTCATCCTCCATGTGAAGTGGACCAACAAGTTGATGAAGCTGATAATGAGGATGGTATTGATGATGATATTTGCATGATGGGTTGTTCTTCAAGCTCACAAGGAGGAGAAACATCTACTGAAGTAATAAGTGCTAGGACTACTGCTACCTTTTGGGATTGCATCAAATGGGTACAAATATTTCTCCCCCTCATGCTCTTGAAGTTGATGTAGTGCAAGGCTTTTGAAATTCCTAACAATGACTTTGAATACTTAAGATATTTGATGATTAAGAAGTATGATGGTGGTATCCCTTTAGAGGAAGATAGACAATTGTTGATGAATGTTTTTGTAGCTCAAGAGAAAGACTATAACACTAGAAGCAAAGTTGTTAAGGGAGTTGGGCCTCAAGCCAAACCTAAAACACCCTTGCTCACAAGCATTCCAAAAGAAGCTCCTAGGAGAGAAGCACCTGTCAAAATTTTTGTTGTCCCAAACAAAAATTATAGTCCTCCTCATGCCCAAGCTGCCAAGAATCCCTTTGCCATCTAATGAATCTTCTTTTCTCCCTTCCAATGTTGTTTTGCCAAAGAGTGTCCCCTATGACATAGCCCAAGTATTGAGCCAAATTAAAGTGAGTGTTCCAATCATTGAGTTTCTTAGAATTCCTGAGCATAAGAAGAGAGCATTTGAGTACTTGGGATTGAAAGAAGAGAAGGTTACTCCAGGAAGAAATGTAAATGTTGTTGAAACTCCACCTTAAGATCATTGTTGACCTTGAAACACCACCAGCAATAGAAGATTTTGGAGAGACACCTAAGGTATATTTGGGACATCTTTGGTTGATTCCCAATTGAATGTTGATCCATTCTTCACAACTTTGATCATAAAGGATAAGTTACTTCACAATTGTATGTTTGATTTTGGTGCATCATGTAATGTCATGCCTCTAGAAGTCATGAATGAGTTGGATATCAAAGTGATAGCTGCCTATGGGAAGTTTACTACCATGGATTCAAGGGAAGTGTTGGTGGTTGGTTGTGTGAAGGGTTTGGTAGTGCAACTTGCATCCTATCTAGGTAAGAATTTGAAACTTGATGTTGTAATTGTTGATTGCCCTACCAAATGGGGTATGCTTTTGTCAAGAAAATGGGCTACAAGTGTTGGTGGCAGCGTTTAGATGGACATGTCTTTTGCCACCATTCCAATTGAGGGCAGCCTTGTTAAACTTTATGGTGAGAAGAAGATGTTGCACCTAATTGAAGATCCCAACAATGCTTCCTATGAAGTGTTGTTTACTGATGTAGATGCTGAGAATTTCATTGGTTTTGCTGATGGAAAAGAAAATAAGATGGAAAAATCAAAGGGCCTTGATATGGTAGGTTATTTATGGACATTGCTATTTGATGGAGCTTGCCCCAAATTTGGGAATGGTGTTGGTATAGTTTTGCTTTCTCCTACTTTGGAAGAGTTTTTTTTTCCTTAAGCTTAATTTTGAATGCACTAACCATGTTGCTAAGTATGAGAATTGTTATTGGGTTAAATAATGTATGGAAGTATGGAGTAAAAGACATTTTGTAAAAGGAGATTCAAAGTTGGTTGTCAAATAAATAAGAAAATTGTATACTACAAAAAAATCAGCATATGAAACATTATAAGCATGCGGTTTGGGATCTAATTGAAATGTTTGATTCCTTTAACATTGTGTATCATGAAGAGGTATAAATGTTTCTACTAAAAATTTGGTAGTGTTGGGTTCTAGATTTGGAAATTGCACCATTTCACTTATTAGTGGAGTGATAATGTTGAAGTGCTAACTAGGGACAAGGAAGGCCATAATCCCCAATAACATGAATCATTGGTAGGGTGTTTGATGATGATTCTCAAGTGCTAAGGTTCTTGCAAAATTGACGTTTGACTACCAAGGTGAGTTTCAAATCATAATATTCATTGGGAACCAATGGTGTGTATGACTAAAGGGAGAGATACTTTGTTTGGAAAAGACATCATCCAATTGAAAACAAACACCATTCCTAGAGGTCTTAATGCTCACTTGAGTCAAATTTTAACAATGCTGATTGCATCATAAATAGAAACTTGTCTTTGAACCCTCAAGGGATGTTGAAGAGAATAACTTGGGAAATAATGGTAAACCAAGGAAGATTTGGTCAAGTAGAAATTTAAGTCAAAAGAGGAAAAACAATCCTATGGATATGTTTGAAAAAATATCAAGATTGCCATGCTTGATCCTATTCCTAGCTAAAAGCATATAGAGAAGACTCATCAACATGATATTGGAGTACGGTAAACACAAATAGTATGGGGAGACAATTACAAGTAACATAAATCTTTTGAATTTAGTGCCATTACAAGTGGTTAAAACATCAAATTTAGTAATTTAGGACTTCTCCATTCCGAAGAAAAAAATATGTCATAAAAATGGTGGAGTGTTGGGACTCATTAGTAAAGGTAGAAAGATGATTTTGTGAATAAAAGCTCTATAAATATCATTTTTAAGCCTAATGTAGGTCTATAAGACCCTTATTATGGACCCTTGTATGTTTATGATCTAGGTTTATCTTTAAAAAAAAAATTTGTTATCACTTACATGTAATAAAATATAAGTTTATGGATATGATCTTCCCAACCGTTGGATTTCTTGCATTCTTAGAGATAACATTGAAAACTGGAAGTTTATTTATTTCTATATTTATTTTCCAAGGATCCATTAGTAGTGTGAAAATTGAAAATTGTTGTGAATTCTTTCAGATCGTAACTTTGTTAAAAGCCATCAAGAGGTAGTAATAAAATACTCCTAGTCAAAAACATGAAGAATATCTCATCCCAAGGTAGATAGTGGCATATAACTTTCATGTTGTAGGAAAAAATATTTATCAATCTTTTGTCATCCAAATTGTGGGCAAACGGACTATAATCTTATCATTTAGCGTTAAAAAGGCGAAATTTAAAAAAATAAAACCAAGTCATTGAATTTTAGAGTGTTTAATATAGCTAATCTTGTCCGGAGGTCTTCTCAAGTAAAAATTAATTTTAGAACCACCCATTTATCCAATGACACCGTGAGTTAAGTATAACTTGTGTCTAAAAATAAGTGTATGTGATTTGTTAAAAGTTCTCATGTTGACATTGCTATTTGATGGAGCTATTTGCTAATATGATGTCCAGGAAGACCCTTATTTGTCCATATAGACTTACCCCCTCTTGAGGAAAAGACTAAGCCATTAGATTCGAGGCAAAGGCCAATTAATCTTTTATCTCCATGAAAATGCAAGATGAGTTAAAGAAGTTGAGAGATGGAGGTATTATTCAACCCACTAGATATTCATCTTGGAAGTTACAAACCTTGTGCTAGTTAGAAAGAAGAATGGAGACATCAGAAATTTTGTGGATTTTAAAAATATAAAAAAGCATCCATGAAGGACAACTATCCCTTTCCAAATATATGGAAAATATGTTGCAGCTTATGATTAAAGTCCGAGTTGCTTTCTACATTAGATTGTTTCTTAATACAATCAAGTGGTTGTTCAAAGAATTAGAAAAATTAAGACAACATTTCACCTCCTTGGGAGAACATATGAATTTAGGTTAGGATGCCCTTTGGTTTGATGAATTATTGGTGAAACTTTTTAAAAAAAATGGATGAGCTTTTGCTGGTTACATCAATGAGTTCATTATAGTTTACGAGATGATGTGTGTATGTTTTGAAGGAGAGAGAGGTGATTGTTTGAAAAGACATCATAGAGAAGAACTAATCAGATTTAGGGAGTATGACATTTACTCTTAATCCAAATTTTAAGTAATGTTAATTTTGGATGTAAAAGGCTAAGATGCTTGGTCACATTGTGGAAAATATGGTGTTATGTATACCAAGGAAGAGAGTGGAAGCAATCAGCAAAGTACCTATGCCCAAGAACCAAGAAAGGCATTCAATCTTTCTTTGGTCAAATTAATTTTATTAGAAGGTTTGTTTCAAATTTGTTGAGTTGATCTTCAATCATGAGATGCTAAAGAAGGACCAAGTAATCCAAATTGGGAGGAGGCTAATCCATTCAAGCTTTTGAAGGAATGTAAGGATGCACTTAAACATGCACCTATTTTAGCAACCCCAAACTATAAGAGGCCTTTCAAATCTTTTCCTTTTCCTTCGAGTATACCATTGCTTTTTTTTTGTGCAAAAGGATGAGAATGGGGCATGAGAGGCCTATTTCCTTCTTTAGTAAGGCTTTACAAGTAGCTGAAGGAAAGTATACAATCATGGAGAAACAAGCATTTTCCTTGGTGAAAGTAACAAATGGTTTTCAAGCCTTATATATTGAGTTCAAAAAGTTGTTGCTTATGTTCCCAACACCATGGTGAAAGACATCTTATCAGAGATGGAGATCTCAAGAAAAATATGTAGGTGGGTGAACAAGTTAAGAGTATGATATGGGAATCCAAACCACAAAGTTAGTAAGAGGTTTGGGGTCTTGCTAATCTCATGGTGAGAGAGCAACTTTAGAATGTGGAAGTGAATTAGCTAGAGGAAGAAAGGGTAGATGTGCTTTACAAATTTGGTAAGTTCTAAGTGGTACAAAGATGTGATCTTCTACCTCAGACACTTGTGCTGCCTAGTCACTTAAATAAAAATCAGAAAAGAGCCCTCAAGCTAGCTTCTCAAAAATATATCATCACAGAACTTGGGCTAGCTTGGAAGAACCTCTAAAGGTGTCCTCTTGAAATGCATAACTAAAGATGAAGCTCCCAAGATAGTTGTTGATTTCCATGGGGGAGTTTGTGGAGGACACTTTCTTTGGAAGAGTAACAACACATAAGATTTTGAGAGCTAGTTATTGGTGGCCTACTCTCTTCAAAGATGCAACCCAACTGGTTAGAAAATGTGATAGTTGCCAACATTTCTTTGGAAGACTAAAAGCTTCAGGCTCCCTTCCTTTGCATCCTATATCAATTGAAGCTCCTTTCAAGCAATGGGGATGGACTTCATTGGTGAGATTTCAAGATCCTTCTAGTGCTGGCCATAAATGGATCCTTGTAGCCACTGATTATTTTACAAAGTGGGTAGAGGCAATCCCCACCAAGAAAGCAACACACCAAATAGTTATGGACTTCTTGTTGAATCAAATCATATGCAGATTTGGAGTCCCAGTCAAGATTGTAGCTGATAATGCCATGTGCTTTAGAGCCAAACCTTTAATGGCAATGTGCAATGAATATGGAATCAATCTGACTTATTCTTCAAACTATAACCCCAAGGGAATGGACAAGTTGAGTCCAGTAATAAGAATTTGTTGAAGATCATTAGAAGAACCTTGGAGAAAAACAAGAAGAAATGGGGTGAACAATTGAAATTTGTAGTTTGGGCTGATAGGATAACTCCTAAAAGAGCTACTGGTAAAAGCCCATTTGAATTGGTGTATGGAACTCAAGATTTTCTGCCCTTATACCTACAATTATCTTCATTTCATTTTTCCCAATAGTTGGAAGATCAAGAGCTTGGCCCATATGAATCAAGGATCAATCAGATTATTGAGCTTGATGAGGAGAGAAGAGCATCCCATCAAAGGCATGTCAGATTTAGGGAAAAATTGAAGAGATTGTTTGACAAGAAGGTCACTCCTAGAGCCTTCAATGTTGGAGATCTAGTTTTGTTGTGGGATAGTAGGCATGAAGACAAGGGCAATCATGGAAAATTTGATGCATTATGGATGGGCCCTTATGCCATTGATATCAGAATTGGTGAACATACCTTCTTTCTCAAGGACTTAGATGGGGAATTGCTGAGCTCTTTAATGGAGCATCTGAAAGCATTTCTTGGATTAAACCCCAAATTTGAGGTATGCACCAACTTATACAATGTATAGTGTTTGGTTTTTGCTTTATTTTTGGTGTTTTTAGTTTTGTGGTTTTCCTTGCTATGTGGCAGCCATTTTTGTCAGGTTCTCAGCTGGTTTTTGGTGATTTTGGCTCTTGACTCCTCTACCCAATGGATATTTTGGCACTTGGTCTACATTTTGTCCTTGTGGCACTCACTGGGAGTGCCCATCCCTAAGCAAGAGAGCCAATGTTGGTGCCATTTTTTGAGCTTGCACCTTGTTGCCTAAATTTTTCAAATCTATATGTGCTAAAAAATGTTTTACCCTTTGAATTGATGGTTGAAATTCTTCCCCTCTAGTTGGATGCTTTAAAATGCTCACAAACTTGTTTTTTTTCCCTAATTTGAAAGAATAATCCAAGTATGCCCTTCTCTGTGCTCTAGTTTTTCCAATTTCACGGGCTATGTCATTTTTCCCTTTGTCAGATAGTGGAAAAATTGAATTTGACAAATTCATACTTGTTTGTATTTGAAAATCCAATCCCAAGGTTGAAAATGTTGTAAAATCATGCTTCAGTTGATTTAGAATCGAAAAATCTGCCATCCTTGGTGAAAAAATTGAAATCTAGGGCATCCCTGGAATTTTTTACGTTTTGACGATCAAATGGGCATTATTTTCTTGTCAAATTCACCCTTAGAAGGTATTGGAAATGTGATGGGTTTTCATTGGCCGAGGGAATGTGGGTGGTAAAGGATTTTGTGGTTTTTGGCTCAAGGTGTTAAAGTAAATTTTTGCCCGAAAGCCCTCGGCCAATCGCAGGTGGACACATGTCCATGAAGGGTTGAAGGAAGTGTGGGCTATGGAGTGAAATGGGGAATTTTCCCCCTTTTTGGAAAAATGGATAAAAGAAAATTTTGGCCGAGGTTCATGAATGAATCGAGAGAGGACACGTGTCCACAACATGAGTGAGTCGGGCGGCTGCGGTGGAGGTTTTGGTGATTTTGAAGTTTTTAAACTTTGAATGGTTAAAAGGAAAATTTTGGCCTGAAACTCCACAACAATCCAGGAGAGGACACGTGTCCTGAAAGGTCAAAAGGAGTGCGGGCCAATGTTGGAAATTTTGAATTTTCAAAAATTTGCAAGGAAGGTTTAAAGGAAGAAAGGGAGAGTTGGACCCATAATGAATAGGAGATGGACACATGGTAGAGGACAAGGTGGGTCGGTGGGCTGGTGGAGGTAAAAGGGGATTTTTTCCCTTTTTCACAAAAGAGTTCAAAATCAAAATTTTAAGCACTGGCCTACTAGCGAATCACAAGGAGACACGTGGCAAGGGAGAAATCGGAGGTGCGGGCCACGGGGAAAAAGGTGAAAATTTTCCAATTTTCCAAAAAAGGTCAAAATGCACAGAATTGAAGCATGATTTCAATGGGGCCCACCATATGCCACATGTCAGCTCCAAATTTCAAGGGGAGGGGGGAGAGAAAAAATTCAAAATTTTCCATTTTTCCAAAAAATGTGGAAAAGTCAAAAATGATCCCAATTTTGGTCCCAATTGTTTTTGACATGTGGAGGGCCCAATTTAAAGGATAGAGATGGATAAGATCGATGGTTGATGTGCATCCATTTGTTTTTACCACCATGGGAGCTCTAGGAAGCTTGGAATCATGATTTTTGCATCAAAATTCATCAAATTTATAGTGATTTTGTGTTGTCTTGGCCTCCAGGATCATTGGCATCACTTTCATGGCTTAATTCTTTGATCTGAGGTGTTTTTGAAGTAATTTTTGCCCAGCCCGAGAAAACACGTGAAATGTCAAAATCAAAAGTTGCAGAGTTAGTTTTAAAAGGTGAAAAGATAAAAATGATGAGTAAAAGGTGTTTGCATGCCTCAATGATGAAAAACATGCCTCTAGGATGGATAATGATCTAGATATTTGTAATAATTTAATCTTTTGGGCACACCTGGCAACCTGCAAGTGTTTTTCTATTTGATGTCATTTTCATTGAATCATGAGAATTGTTGTAACAAAATTGATCCCATGGCATATTCTTTGCTTGGGAAAGAAGGCTCCAATGTGGATGAGGTATATAATGCATTTTGGAGAAATTGAAAAAGGGGGGGAGAAGTTGAAAATCACGAGCAAATTCGAGAGAAAGCTCATTTTCTAAAAAAACCACAAAGAACTAGAGGAATAATTTCTTTTGTGTTGGATCTTCATGTATGTGAGTTGGTTACAAGTGTATAGCCATCACATGGCTCGAGATTGTTCATGAAACTCTCCCTACTGATGAATCGACAAGATTTTGAGTTAATTTCTATTTTGTTGGGCAATATGATGTCTATTATCATTTTTAAATGCCTAAAAATAGTTTTCATTGTTCTTTTGCAATCTTGCATTGAAAGTCTTTAGAAATCACACATGAATCCATTTTCTTTTGATAGTTTAGTGGCATTTGCAATCTCATATTGAAGAGCCTTCATCGATAAAGAGATAAACAAATTAAAAATCACTTTACCTTCCTTGACTAAAGAGATTTCTTGTAAGCATTTTGGGGTACCTTAGGCATGGTTTGATCAAGGATTTTTGTGTTTAATTGAGTTCTTTACTTCAAGATTTTTGGTGAATTCTCAAAGATTATGTGAAGAGTGCAACCTAGGCTTCCATTTAAGCCTCTTGGTTGAAAGAATATCCTGATTATTTGAAGCATTTTATCTGATAGTTTTTCAAGTTTTGTAGAGGTTGTCAAAGATTTGATATATCTCAGTTTGTCTTGTCAACATCCCACCAAAAAATTCATTCAAACAAACTAATGCTACCCATACTACCCATACTACCCATGAATTGCATTATGTGTCAACAAAAGGATCTAACCCATCCATAAAAATGCACAAGGAAAATTAGGATCTCACCATGTCTCTGCATGAGCCTCGGCCTTGTCTTAAAAGCATTTCCATCATTTAGTAGTGACAACTCTCTTGAGTTTGAATAATGGAAGATTGATCATGTTTTCCCAAGGCCACCATCATACAATATGCATAGTATAAGGATATCTCCACCTCCTACATAAAACAAAGGCTGCAATATAGGTTCTCTTACCTTGTTTGAAAGGCACAACCTAAAATAGTGAGGGTTAGATCAAAATCCTTTCCAAGTGCTATCCATCTCCCCACAAAGTTGAGTGCCGAGTTAGATGCCCTCGCAGAACTAGAAAATGACACACATCATGATCTATCTGAATTCAAGCTTCATGCCATATCTTTGATGCTGCTCAAACTAAAAAGGAGAACAAATTTGGGTACCAACAAGTTCCATGACCTCGACAGGCATCTCTTACTGTGGTTGAGTATGAGAGTATATTTCTAGATCTACTCCAGTATGTTGATTACATGAAGGATGAGTAGGTGTAGATCTATAGGTTCATTCGGGGCCTGAATCTATACATTGGAGGTGCAGTATGGATTGATTTTCCACAAAAATTAGCTAAGGTCATTAAGAATGCCTATATAGTAGAGTAGACTCAGTGAAAGACCCAGCAGGCTAGAGACCGAGTCTAAAACCACATACAACCAATGCATGACAACAAATAAAGGGGGTCAGTACCTCTTACTCGTGGTGGATAGGGTTTAACACATTTATCTTTTAGACCCAAGAACGACAACACCCCTTCCCACCTTATATACCTTTACCGAGGTTTGATGCACAGAGATGTTGAAGTATGGGGTGTCCTCCAGGGTTCCGCTAGGACATAGGGTTCCCAGAGAGCTCATTCAGCAGGAGCTCGCCAATAGAGACCTCAGCATGACCAGCTTGCAGATCATCGGGATCTAGACCATAAACCTCCGTGGTACCGGCTGCACCTACTACATGCGAGAGGATCGGGCGATTGTTTTGGGTGTGGTGTTGTTGGACATTTTTAGAGAGACTGCCCACAGAACCCTAGTAACAAGGGTAAGACACAAATCTTAGAGCTTACTATTGGTGATATGGGGTGCCATCATAGGATGTACATAGTGGTCAAAAACTACCAAGGAGAGCATCAGAGTACAGTTATTGAGACTACGGAGTAACATTGGAGGCATTCCTACCTCCATTTTGTTTGATTTTGGTTTTTTGATTCTTTTATTGCACCATCTTTAGTATAGTGATGTAGGCTAGTGGCAGTTAGGTAGGGTCATAGGTGGGATGTTGAGATGGATTTTGTAGCCAAGATCTCTATAGAATCATTAGTTAAGGAGTGTGTGGTGGATTTGGGACCTTTCACCACTACCTTGGATCTTCGTATCCTTCCATTGGGCTCTTATGGAGTCATATTGGGCATGGGTGGTTATCTCGCACATAGAGCTAGATTAGATTGTTACCACAAGATCATATCTTGCCTGAGATGATCTAGGAGTGGAGGCAACAATAGTGGGGGTTAGGAGACCCATTTATATTCACACCATCTCCGCTATGAAACTTAAGCGGTGTGTGCAACGGGGTTTTCAAATGTATCTTTATTATGATCGATGAAATATCGAGGATGGGTCTAGTGGACCATCGCTAGATGATCATCCCATTTTGAGAGATTTTACATATGCCTTTCCAGTGGAGCTATGGGGGTTACCACCCCCACGTGAGGTTTATTTTCATATAGATCTGGTTCCAGGAGCAAAACCTATCTCATGAGCACCTTACCGGATGACTACCCCTGACCTCTGGGAGCTCATGTTATAGCTTGAGGGCCTTCTAGAGAAGGGCCTAATTCATCATAGCGTGTCCCCTTGGGGTACACCTTTGATCTTTGTAAAGAAGAGTGATAGATCCTTGTGGTTGTGTATTAATTACCACTAGCTGAATAAGGTAATGATCAAGAATCGTTATCCCCTTCCACGCATTGATGATTTGTTTGATCAGATGAAGGGAGCCACAACTATTGCTCAAGATAGACCTTAATTCAAGCTATTATGAGCTGATGATTTTGGAGGCAGGCATTTATAAGACTGCCTTCCATATGAGATATGGAAACTATGAGTTCACAAAGTGGTACCTTTTTGTTTCACTAATTCCCCTGCGGTATTTATGAGTTTTATGAATGGGATATTCAAGACTTTCTTTGATCACTTCGTGATCATATTCCTTGATGAAATTTTTATTTTCTCATGTACTCATGAGGAGCATGAGGGGCACCTTTTCCAGGTTCTTCAGTGTCTTCGAGAGAAGTATCTTTACGAGAACTTGGAGAAGTGTGCATTCTTTTAGATGGAGGTTCAGTATTTGGGACATATCATTTTTGGGAAAGGTATTGTCATCGATCCTTCCAAGATTAGAGCTATTATGGATCAGCCAACACCCATTACTATGACAAAGGTGCGTAAATTCATGCGACTAGCATATTACTATAGGAGATTTGTTTAGGACTTCTCTCGGATTACGCACCCCATCACTTCCCTTAAATAAAAAGGGAAGAAGTTTGTTTGGTCAGAAAGGTGCGAGTAGGCCTTCAGGACATAGAAGGAATGCCTCACTACAACACCTATCCTTATAGTGTTGGATCCACAGGGTGAGTTTTTCATTTGCACGGATGCTTCTTTAACAGCGCTTGGAGGTGTGTTGATGTAGGAGGGAAAATTAGTGGCTTTTAAGTCTCATAAACTCAAGGATTATGAGCTTAATTATCTGACTCATGATCTTGAGCTTACGGGAGTTGTGCACACTTTGGTTTGATTGAGGGACTTTTTTCTTGGTCAAATATTCACTCTCAGGATAGATCACTTGAGTCTTCACCACCTCTTCATGCATCCCGGTCTCAATGCTCGCGGTGGCGTTGGATGGAGTTGCTTTATGTGTATGATATGGAGATAGAATATGGGAAGGGAAAGGAGAATGTGGTGGAAGACACTCTTAGTAGACAGAGACATGTGATTATGGCCACTTCAGTTGGTATAGATTTGCAGAGCATGATTCTTCACATCTTCTTCTTGACATCTTCTACATTCCAATTCGACAGAGATCACTTCTTAGAGACCCCTTGAAGGGAAGTTTGATGGTTTCTCACTTGAGCCAGATAACCTTCTTAGGCACAAAGGTCATATTTATGTTCCCAGAGACAGAGGCTTGAGGCATGACATTTTGATAGAGGCATATCGTGCACCCTATTCAGCCCATCCGGGGGTGAAGAAGATGCACACTACTTTGAGACAATTGTATCACTAGAGAGGACTTTGCAAAGACTTGGCTCCATTTGTGTCACACTGTTTAGAGTGCCAAAAAGTGAAGGCTGAGAATCAGCATCCAACCGGCTTTCTCTTTCCACATCTTTGTCAGATCAAGTGGAAATGGGACACCATTTCTATGGACTTCATTTTTGGGTTATCCGATGTCAAGATATCACCATGATGCCATCATGGTCACGGTTGATAAATTGACAAAAGTGGCTCACTTTTCTCCAGTGAAGACCACTTATACAGCTAGTGCAGTGACACAGGTATATCTTGATGAGATTTTCAACTTACAGAGGATTCCGTGGAAGATCATTAGTGACCACGATCCTTTGTCATTCCCACTTTTTACTACCATACAAAGTATGCCCTCAAGAAAAAGATCAATTTCAGTATAGCATATCACCCTAAGACATATGGAAAGATTGAGGGTGAATAATATTTTAGAGGATATGCCATGGATGTATATGACGGATCAACAGTCTAAATGGGAGGAGTACCTGTTCTTGGTGGATTTTGCCTACAATAATAGTTTTCAAAATTCTATAGGCATGGCTCCTTTTCAGGATTTTCATGGTAGAGAGTGTAGGACACCTCTTAGTTGGGAAATGTTAGAGGATAGGGTTTCTCTTGGACCAGCATTGTTGTGGGACATGGAGTAGTAGGTGGTTTTGAGCGAGTTATAGAGGCATAGGAGGCATAGGGACGGGAAGAAGAAGTACATAGATTAGTATAGGACCAATCGTAGTTTTGATATGGGCATGAAGGTGTTCCTTTGTGTTAATCCACACAAGACCCATATCCATTATGGTAAAGGTTCTAAGTTAGCTCCTATATTTGTGGGTCCTTTTTAGATCTTGGAGCGTATCAACCCTTTGCTGTACCATCTAGCATTTCCACCCTGCTTGTCTCACCTACTTGATGTGTTTTATGTTTCATTTATTAGGAGATATGTTTCTAATCCCTCTCATGTGTTAGATTGGATATCATTGCAAGTGCGGGATCGGGGGCGGTGATGGTGGAGCTCATTCACATCCTAGATCATAGGACCTTAGACCTTGGGGTAGAGAGGTTGATTAGGTGCGGGTGTAGTGGGAAATACATGATGAGACTACAACTACATGGGAGGATGCTACTTTTCTATAAGTTTAGTTTCTAAATTTGTTCAGTGACTTCCAAGAGGAATCGAGTCTAAGGGGAGGGGATGTAGTGCCTACATCCCTTTGACACCTTTTTACGATACTGAGATCATAATACTATCGATTATATTATAGCCATGATTATGGACTTTATTATAGTATGATGTTAGATTTTAGATCATCGATTATTGTTGACTTGATTAAGTTATGATGCATGATGATTATTAGATACATTTTAGATATTGATGTTTATATATTGTTTGACATGGTTATACTATGGATGTTTTTTAGACATGTTATATTTGGATATTGTGAGTAGACCTAGAAATTGAAATTATTTAATGATGATATAGTTGTTGAGTAAAATTTTAAATGATCTTGTTGGTTGCTTAGATGTTCTTATGATCCATATATCTAGATGATTTTAGAATTTTATTTATATTATTTTGGATGTTATGATATGGCCACGAGGCTAAATGAGGTATTCGTGTTTTGCAGGTTAAAATATCACAACAAACATCGGGGGATTGGAGACCAAGCACATTGAAATTATAGATGAATTCAACAAGGTCACTATGGCAACTAATATTTATTTGTGTGTATTTGTGTGTGTCAGGGATTCCTATGGTGGGGGATCACCTTTAAATGTTACCAAGGGGTTAGGTGTATTTATTTATTGGTTCCTTTATGTATGTTTGCATGTGTTTATTTTGTGGTACATTTACCCTTTCATATTCATTAAATGGTGTGTAATATTGTGATTAATCATGTTGTTAAGTTAATTAATCAAAATATGTCATAAGAAAGTAATTATTCGAGTTGTTGGCCTTGAATTCAAGTGTTGTAAGAGATGTGTAAGTTAATTTTGAGTGTGAAACACTTCATCTTCTTGGAAATTCAAATTTGTCCTTGAAGGATGATTTTGGAGGCTTGTGGGACAAGTTAAACTTGTCTCATACCTCTTAAATTAATTTACCAACCGTACCTATTGTTGTAGGGTTGATTTTAAAATTTTATAATGCATTTGTGTAAGTCAAATTATATGTTTTAATTGCACTTTTCTTACATGGTTTAATTTCAGTCCTTTGGGGTGTGGGTTGCATTTGAGTATGTAAGTAAATTGTCATATTATTCCCCCACCTATTTATTATGCATTGGAGAATGAAGTTGACTTTTGGAGTTGGGGTTGAGGATGTGTGATGTGGCATCCTACATGGATCCACCTCATCCTCTTCCCTTCCCTCTTCTATAAAATTTGAATTCCTTTCCTTGTTTTGGGTTGATTAACTTTGGAGACTTTATTATTGGGTGAATTCCTTGCTTTTTTAGGAGCTCTTGCTTTTGGAGAAGTTTGAAGATTGTTGCATGCTTGTTGTTTCATGAATTTTTGGATTGTTTCTTGGAAACAACTGTTGTTTGGAACTTGGGAAAATCCATCATGGAGAGGTAAGAGCTTGGCTCTTGAAATGGTCTTCTTTTATGAATGTAAATGTTAATGTGTGAATGTTTTGGCATGTTTGTGGGTTGTTAGGTAGATGGCCTAGGAATGGTGTAGGAGAAGACTAAAAATATTACATTTCTTTACTCGTTATGGGGTGCCATAAGAGGTTGGGAGGCATAAGGAAATGAGAGGAATAAGGGTACTTAGGGGAGGCATAAACAATGTTAGGGTTTTGATATACTATATTCTGGCGGTTTGTAATTAAGGTGGTGATACCCATTTCCCCTTTTAGGAGGCATAAGAAGCATCCCTCATAATTTCTTGCTCCTTTGGCTAGCTTGATGAAGCCTCGGTAATGTTTTTCCTGCTTTAATGTAGTTGTAAAGTACATTATGTTTTTAGACTATATTTTTATTGTGAAAATGTTGCTTGTGTGTTTGTGGAAGTCTATTATTTCCATGAGTCGGATCACATCTTTTATTGCATTGTGGTTGGGGCTGGGGGGCAATGAATAAGGATGGCTTCTCCTTTTCGTTAGATGTATTGGTTGGGTGGAGAGCATTTCCTTTCCCCTGCTCTTGTGGTGATCAAATTAAAAGAATGTGAAATTTGCTTGTTACTGTTCTGGAGATGAGAAAAAGACAGTTTGATAGTTCCTTGTGAAATGAAACCATATTGTAACCTTTCCCACTTGAAGTGGATGAACTTTTAAATGTTTGTAATTGAAAGATGTTGTATTGATTTGAAAGTTGTATATTGTAATGTGAAAGAGATAAACTCTGTTTTCAACGTTTAAAGGAATGTGAAAGAATTGTATTCTGTATGAGGAACTTGAGGAATGAAAGAAAATTTGTAAAGTTGTATTTGAAATCAATAAAGGATTGTACTAACTTCTTCAAATTTCATCATTGTATTGAATTTGATCATATAAATGTGAGTTGTAATCTCTATTTGAAAGAAAGAAATGCATATAAAAGGCGTGTAATACTTTGTCTTCGAACGTAACAATGAAATAACAAATTAAACGATTAAATTGAAGTAGTATGCCCTAAAAAAATTCAATTGGAAAAAAATACTTAAGGAATTCCTTAGAAAACTTAGCAAAATCAGGGTTCAAACTGTTTTGTTGTCGTTTTTTTGTCAAAGTTGTTTTTTTTAAAATTGGGAGTCAATAAAACAAACTTACCTTCCAAATCCATCCTAAATCCATCTAAGAACAGTTCTCCATGTCTAATTGACATGTTGAGAGAGGAAGAAGGACAATTGATTAAAATTTCATAAGTTAAAATCTACTAGCTTGCCTTTTAAAAGCTTGCAAATCATTTTCTTGAAATTGACTCCTTAAACTTTATCAAAATCAAAAATAAAGATTCATGTGTAAAGAGGATGTCAAGAGCTTTCTAGAAAGTCCTTGTTTTCCCAAAATTGAGCTCTCTATCAAAAGTTATAGCCTTATGAAATTTTTCTTCATTTGGCATCAAAAAAATAAGTCTAACTAACAACAAAAAAATTGGGGAAATTTTCCTAATTTTTCCCACCACCCTACTGGCCCGCAACCAATCAGAGGGTGCCACATGGCACCACGAGGCATTGGTGGAGCAGTAGAGCCCTTTTTAACTTAGCACTTCAGAAAAAATTTGAGAAAATTTTCCTAATTTTCCTAGTCGGCCCACCAGCCCGCAACCAATCAGAGGCTACAACGTGGCATCACGAGGCATTGGTGGAGGAGCGGATCCCTTTTTAACTAAGCGCTTCAGATTTTTTTTGGGAAATTTTCCAAATTTTTCCCATGGCCCCGCTAGCCTGCAACCAATCAGGGCTTGAAAAGTGGCACCTTGGGCATCGGTGGAGGCACGAACCATTTTGATCCCTAGTGTTTTTCAGCAGAAAAGACATAATGTCTGAAATCTCTCCAATGGCCCAATTTTCCGCCGAGGTGTTATAAAGATGACATGTGTCCTCTTTGGGCTCTTGGGTGCGCAGAGGTAAATCACGATTTTTACCCGAAGAAGGAAAATGTCCCAAATTTTCTCCCCACTCCGTCAGCTCGTGGATGGGAAAATTTTCTTCCCTAGGCCCGCAGACCCGCTCTTGGGAAAAGTTTCCTCCGAAGGTGCATCGGCCTATAACTTGAGAAATATGAGGAGTTAGGAGGACTTCTTTATATCATTGGAAAGGTGAGGAAATTTCCTATCCAATGGGAATGTTTTAGGGAATTTTGGAGAGTGTTAATTCTGAGAAAAATCAAGTTGAAGCTTTTAAGCCAGTTAGAGAGTGGTGTAGTGTGAAATTACCCTCCTAACCTAGTGACCTTTAAGAATTGTTAATAAAGAAAAAAATACAATCTAGTAAATTAGTATTGATCTGGAACCTTGTTTGTGACAACTATTGTCTTGTAACCTGGTTGAAGACACTTTTAAACAAAAAAATTATTCCATAATTTTCCTATCTAATCCTAGGTTGTTCCTTAGGTCTCAAGTGTGTTGTTTTTGCGGGCATTACAATATGCAATTTAAAATGATTTTTTTTTTAATTATTTTTTTTTTTTTTACTCTTTTACTATTTTGTGTATTAGTGTGTTTTAATGATCTAACCATGGGCTCGCATCTTCTAATGTCTATATTATGTAAGAATTTATCCTTTTAACAAGGGTTGCCAAATCTATTTCACTATAAACCAAATCTTTTTATAGGTATTAAATATGACATGGCTTGAAGAGGATAAAATTATTTTTCAGCGCATACAGATATTTTCTTATCTGGGATCACACATACATCTATACATCTAAGATTAGGTTCGACTTAGTTTTGGATGTTCTACTCCTAGGATATTTTTGTGGCTTAGATTTACTCATGTCTTTGAGGCATGTTCCCATACCACCTATCTTTTGGTGAATGCTATTGCATCATAATACCTGTTTATTAATATTAAAAATCTATTTCATCAAATAAAATTGTTCAGCAAATAAGGATCAAGGAAGAAAATATAAATGGTGAGTAATTATGAGTGTGGCCCTCTATCAAAGCCGAACGTAACAAATTGGTTGATGGTGGCTCTTTTTCAATGTCAAAAGTAATGGATCATTTGTGTGTGGCCCTATGTCAATGTCAAAAGTAATTGATTAGGTGAAACACTTTTCCTGCAACCATTTGTGTGGAAGAAAATGTGTTGTACAAAAAGAGGAGTTTGATGAAAAATTTAGTTGTTGGCGTCTAACTTCTCAAATAATGGACGTGTGGCCCAGTCAAAGTGGAAGATAACGTGTTTGATGAGGAAATTGAATGTGGTCCTATGTCAAATTACAATGTGGTTGATGGTGGCCCTTTTTCAATGTCAAGAGTAATGGATCATTTGTGTGTGGCCCTATGTCAATGTCAAAAGTAATTGATTAGGTGAAACACTTTTCCCTTCAACCATTTGTGTGGAAGAAAATGTGTTGTACAAAAACGAGTTTGATGAAGAATTTAGTTGTTGGCATCTAACTTCACAAATAATGGATGTGTGGTCCAGTCAAAGTGAAAGTTAACCTGTTTGATGAGGAAATTAAATGTGGTCCTATGTCAATATCAAAAGTAATGGATGAGATGAAACATCTTTTCCTTCAGCCATTTATGTGGAAGATAATGTATTGTACAAAATTGAAGAGTTTGCTGAAGAATTGAGTTACTGGCATCTAACTCAACACATAATGATTCTGTTGCCCCGTGTCAAAGTTGAGTGTGACCTGTACCGAACGAAGACTAACACCATCTAAATCAACTTCACGTGCCTATCTAAATCAACTTCACCTACACTTTATTTTATGACCGCAAGCCATTCATTTACAATTACCATCTTATCCCTAGTGTTTCCTAATCCTGTAAGACCATGCTAAAATGTCGAATAATTGTGAGTTTGAGTCTCCCTATAATACTTACCGCCACCACCTCCAGTGTGCCTGTGCTTCTATATTATATACTTTCACGGTAGCGGATTTAGCGTGCTTGTGCTTTTATACTTTCAGGGTAGCGGATTTATCGTGTTGAGCAAACAGCATGACTAGGCGTCAGGAAAACTAGGCGTCATTGTAATGTCTCTCAAGTACGGATATAGATCTTTATGCCCTTGTTGATTACGCCAACATCCACCCTACTAAATCTCACCTATGAATTCCACACTTTAGAGTCGCATATGTGTCTATGATGTTATCATAAATCCAGTTAGCACAAACTACCAACATTAATGTAATCTTACGAAAGAATTTCACATCTGAGTTCTATATGTAACCATGTTGTTAGCAGATATGCATTCTCTAAATGTCTAACCCTATCATAGCATTCCAACAAGTCTGTTCTCAACATCATGTTATTTTAGTAGAAAATCGAACTAAAGTCCATAAAACTTGAACCAATCATTTATGTCATGCAAGCCCCATAGCATTGGATTTTGCACAACATTCCATTGCACTACAAGCATTTTACAAAAAAATTGTAAATAACTTGCATTCATTCTTGGTGTCAAACATACATAATGTTTACGCACAACGTCGCCAATAGCTCAATCTTATAAGTGTCCTTTCATACTAGTTATATCACGTACTTCCATAAAACATGTGCAACGAGTAATTATTTCCCTCCTCTGCATTTAACTTGAGAAGATGAAATATATTTCTAATAGCAAGAATAGTTTAAAAAGTGTTTCTGTTATAGATTATGGCAGGCTACCTTATTGCATCAAAGATCTATGTTTCTTTGCATGAAATTTAACAAATAAGGAAATATTTTTGTTGTGGTCTTTGGTCAACCCTATCATATTAAAATTTCCTTCGCATTGATCCATTATCCTCATTAGAGAGTTGGGATGCCATTGTTCAATGATGTCCCCTATATGCAGGACACTCCTATGGAGAAAACCTCTTGTTTAGCTTTGTCACAGGCATGACGCTGCAAACTCTTTACCCAAAACAAGTGTTAAATCGAATTCAAGTTGATTTTCGAAGGCTCTTACTCAATATTTGTGATTTCAATCCACACACTAAGGATTGGGAAACACTCGTGTCTCACACATATGCAAGGATGTCCATACAAGAAATTGTGTCTTTCCATTTTGCTACTCATTTGCTAGCTAAAAACAAACATGTTGACCACCACATTCTCAATATACCAAAGCATTTGAACTTCTCGGTGGCCCTTTCAATTGCAAAACTCGTAGGTAATCTAACTCATCAAATCATGGCGATAAAAGATTACAATACAAATTTTTCATGTGCAAAGAACAAAAAGTAACTCATACATCCAATTTGTAGATTGAAGGTGGCCTTGTCAATGGTTTAATAGGCATAGTCGTTGACATGGTATATATTGTCTCTAGTACACTACTAGATCGACCCATTTTTGTTTTCATCAAGTTTGAAAAATACATAGGTCCTCCTTGTGACATAGCTAAGCCTTTACATGTTCTCCTTCCTCCCATTTTCGAAAGCAACCAAAAGTAACTACCCCTTGAAATATCTCGGGAATCGATAATCCACAAGTCTCAGGGACTTACATTTCCAAATGCCACTGTTGATATTGGTAGAACTCAAAGATAGGGCATGAAATTCATAGCAATATCCAAATTTTCATCCCTTAAGAACCTTTTCATAACACATTATTTCTCTTATGAGCATTACTCGAAGATGTCTCTTAGGCCTCATCTCAAAAGAAGGAAAAAGGGGGAGATACAGCTAAAAAATATTCAACATTTACCTTTTTAATAATATAGGTAGTTTATTCCATCCTTACCTTTCTTCGTATTGTTGTTGATGAAAATTGTACCATTGCATATTTTGCAATAAAAGCATGTTTTTCCAAATGTTAAGGCATAGTTCTTCGTAACATGTTTATAATTTTTAAAGGACATGAAACCATTTTATGGTTGTGAGGTTGCATATATGGATTGTGTTAAATAATTGTTCTCATCTTCACATGTACAAAAATATGTAATGAAAATAAAAATCAACATCATGGAATTAATTCTCTAAATGTCGCCATAAACAACACATCTATTAAAAAAATCACTTCTTCTACCACTATTAATCCCCTTTTCATTACATTTAACCTTGACAACTTATACTAAAATATCTAGGTTGCATGCACAATCATGTTCAATGTCATCTTCTTCTTTATGTTGCTTACTCCTTGCCCAATAGTAGCCTTCACAATTTCAACACAATAAACAAACATATAGCTTACGATACACAAGAACATAATCACATGTAACGAAGCATCTACTTTCCATTCTCTTCGTTCCATGACTGCCCACCGATACAGTGTCCCCTCAACTTCACATGTTATTCTTCTCCTATCTTTATCTTTTCCTTCTAAGCCAGCTTCCTCTAAGCATGTGTTTCTATGTTTCCATCACATATCCCACGTATGATTCCTAATTTCTATTTTAAAAGCTAAGTAATTTATTTTAATAATAATTAAATATTGCAAATATTTTTTAGTTAAAAACATGATGCAAATGGTCATAAAATTCAATCCCCCACACAACCTATGATTAAGAAATATTTTGTAGTAACTATGTTATTAGATAATTTATTCTCACAAACACCATATTTGATGTACTTCATCTACAATTACTATCTTATCGCTAGTGTTTACCGAGAATTTACTAAGCCAAGAAGGATAAAGGAGGAAAGAAGAAATATTGAATAATTGTGGCTATGAACCTCTTATCTTTGGAGGATATATAAATATTTACCAAAGTATGTACAAATAGATCAATTATAGGGGAAGTGCAGTAATTGTTTCCTTTAGTATTTATTTTCAAGAAAGATATGTTTTTATACAAATATGTTTTGCTCCGTAAGTTGAGATGTGGGCATGCCTCTACCGGTGAGCTTAACAAAAACCAGACATCAGTATATTTTACATGATTAGCCCTACATAAATAAAATATAGTCTAGGCATTATTAACATATCTTTGAAGGACATGTTATCCCCCAAGCATTAGGTTCGATGATTGAATTTTTGCATTCAAGTGACAATTATAGGCTATGAAAAAGATAGTGCAAGTAGGTGTCTAATGATTACATTCTCATGCCGACTTTTCAACAATAGTTGAGATGGGTGAATGGGAAGTATGGAACAATTCCCATCATCTATATGTATTTGGAATGTAAAGGTATTTGCAAAGGGTAAAATTAGAATGGAAATAAAATTCAAGAGATTGGTGTGATAATATTGGATGTTGTCAAAAGGAGGTATCTTCATGCCCAATATTGAGCATGAAAACACCTTTCTTAGACTCTAACTTGCATTTGGAAGAAACACGGATTATCTTTTTGTTAATCACTTATAATAAAGGGAAGGCATTAAGGATGTAGTTTTTCTTCTCTCCCTTCTACCCATAATTTCTGCATTCTAGGGTATGATATAGAGTTATAAATAATTATTTTATTGTGAATTTCTATAACAATGTGGGAAGGAATTGGAGGTGCTTTGTCTCACATATTAAAACCACTAAATATATTATTGTAATGTAGAAGGATAAATCACTATTGAAGTTCATTTCCACATGTCTAACATCCTCAAATGCAAAAAGAGATTCACAAGTCTGTATTGAATTATTTTACTTCCTAATAAAATATATTTGTGTAGATGACATTGTGTTGGAGTGTTCATGCTTATTAGTTTCATTAAGAGTATTGTTAAACACTTAGAACTTTTTGTAATCACATTCCCAAAGGGGCAATATTTAAATCTAGAGTTTTGTTAATTTTTTGATTATTGTTCACACTTTTTTTTAATTATGTGTGTTTAAATTTACTTAGGTTAATAATTTTTATGTAGCATAAAAATTTTGTTACCTAGAGTACTTTATTTGTTCTACTATTGTAATTATCTCAATTATATTTTCTCTATATTACTTGAAAAATGAATATATTTACTTTTTTTTTTTTTTATTAGACACGAAAAATTATTTCTTTACACCAAAAATTATTTGTATCCAATATTCTCCCAAATTTTATTCTTGAGAAAAAAGAGGAATTAGGGGGACATAATCTATTCTTTTGGAATATTGAATAAAGAATATTACATTATTTATTCTCTATTTTTTTTGTGTGAGATAATTTGTTGTTATGTGTTATATCTCATGGATTGAAATATTTTGCTTTCTTATATGGTATAAGATCTCGGAGCTCTAGTTTCCTACATTGTTTTTTAATATTTCATATCTTAACGCCAAAAACTATTATTTGATTTTGTTTGTGTGTGGAAATATGTATTCTAATATTTTTCTCATTGTTTGAAATATTTTAATGAAAAAAATTCTACATTCTAAAGGTTTGAGGTTATACAAATTTCAAAATAAAAAATTGATGGTACTGACAGCAAGATTGTTTTCCCCTTCTCTTGAAGCATACAGTTCCTGTTATTGCAGGACATGTATATAACATTTTTGACATAAGAATATTCATGGGCATATATAACTATGCCAACAATAATATCAAAGAATTTTGTACCATTTTTGACTTGGTTGTACAATTGTTTTGGCATTTTAGAGAAGATATTATAAAGTGGTATTTATTTTCTATAGATTTGTATTGTTTTATTAAGTTTGGAGGCCAAAAAAAATGATATTTTGAGATCCAAATTCATGAATCTATTTAAATATTTCCAAATTATCATTTGCAACTTGGATGTACAATTATGCAATAGGATGTATGTTACTTTTACAAGATTTTGTAGATATCATTTTGCAAGATTTGATCACACTTAACTAGAGGAAAATCAGTTAATAGGGACATTGATAAACTATCCATGTCTCCTTCTAACATGTGAGATTCATTTTGTGCCTTTTTGTAATATTTATTCTTTGAAAGTCACTAAGAGGAAAGTTTTTGAATTCCATGTTCACAATTGACTTTGTAAAGGTGGCTATAGTATTTTTGATAGGATATTGATACAGTGGTACATTGTGGATTCAAATTACACTGCGTTATTTTTTATATAATACCATTTTTTATTGTTTAAAACAAAATTATAACTTTAAAAATCCTTTTGGGGGTAAAACACTTAATATTTCCTTATGAAAATAGAAGCACCACTAAATCATATCAACCTTCTAAAAATACTTAGACTAAAAAGTCCATAAACAAAAAGAAGAAGAAATTTTCCATGTACTTTATTTGGTGGTCTTAAATTTTTCAAGATAATTTACGATGTTGCGGGGATACCAATAATTTCACATGTGATTGATCCTAAGTGACTCAAAGAATGAAAATTAGAAAAATATGTCCTTAATCCTGATTTTAGTTGTTTTGTATTTATTTTCTCTTGAAATATACAATTGTTCCCCACAAGTATGAACTACGTATTTTCAACATTTATTCTAGGAGGCACACTGAGTTGCACAATGATACATTTAAGACCAATAAAACATATGCTAAAACTACTTATGAAAATTTAAACATATCCTGTGACCATGTAGGTGCCACTCCAAATGGCATCAAACTTGGAATGCGTACCTAGCTTTTCCCTATCTCGTATCCCGTTTAGGACTAAGTCCCATTCTATAAAGGTCCTTGCTTTGAATCTCTTGGCAAATTACCTATTCACTAAGGCATGATCCTTCTCAATGGCTTACACTACATGTTTTATTTCTTCCAATTCCATCACTTCACAAACCTAACCTCGTAGGCTCAAACAATAACAACTATAGTTGCTTCATGATCTCCAATGCCAACAACTCAAGTGATATGGGTAGTGTTGCTTCTTTTTCCATAGACCAACATATAGGGAGAGCTTCTTGTTGACATTTTTCGGTGTGATCCTATCTTTCCATAAAACTAACTTGAGCTTGGTGTGCAATGTCATCTGATTTTCATCTAGAGTTCTCCTAATGATCTTTAGCAAGTTCTTGTTTGTAGAATTTTCGTGTCCGTTACCATAGGGGTAATAATTAGAAGAGGTGATCAACAAAATTCCATTGATGGCAGCTCATTCTATGATTCTTGTGCTAAGGAACGCTAGAGCATTGTTTGATATGATAGTGTTTGTTACTCTAAACATTGTCACTATCCCCTCATAGAAGTCTAGTATGCTAGACTTATTTTCCTCCTTGAGTGTTACTGCTTCAGTCCACTTGGTGAAGTAATGTGTTATCGTGAGAATACACTTTGTGCATTTTCTTGAATTTGGATTGATGACCCCGATGAAGTCCAATCCCCATTGTATGAATGGTTATTCAACTAAAATTAGATGCAATGGGAGGACTGCTAGCCTCTCTTTTCCTGTGAAGAATGCACATTTTTTACACTTTTTGATTTAAGTGTAGTAGTCATTGAACATTGTGGACCAATAATAACCCACCTTAATTATTTTCATAGTTTTCACCCATGGAGTGAAATGACCTACGACATCTCCATCATGAAACTCATGTAAAATCTTTTCAATTTGACCTATTCTAATGCACCTTAATACAACTCCATTGATGTCCTACTTGAACTAAACACCGTTAATAAGCATGTATGGGATGGCTTGAAGTCTGAATTATCTCCTCTTTTCTTTTCTCATTTCTGGAGGGCATAGACCTATTTCTAGGAAATGTATCATGTTTTTAGTCCAAAAAGGAATAGTCACATTATCATCTGGTTGTTCCTGACTATCCTATAGCACCAAAGTAGTGTCTTTTTCATCACCTATTTCAACATGTTGGCTTGAGGCCAATTGTTCACATAATCCCTTTCCATATACCAATTTAGTGACCTTGATCTCTAAATCGTACTCCATTACTCAGGTGATCCAGCCTGCCCTTTTCTCAGTTTGAATCACCTATGAATGCCTAAAATATATATTTTATTGGATGAATTTTATTTTCTTAGCCAAAAAAGTTGGATTGAGATCTCATTGGTGAAAATCCACTAGTAATACAAACTTAGATTCATTAATATTTGAAAGAATACCAAAGGCATCATTTGGATTCTAATAGAACTTTTTGTGAAGTAAGGTTGCATGTTTTATGTTTGTTAAACTCAAGAAGTTTCATTGTTTATTCTATATAAGATTAATATCTAATTAAGTGAGGAAGAGTTTAATTGAAGAGATAAGCAGGGCCATGTATAGGAATAGTAATGTTGATAGTGAATATTGACAATGAAGGTTGAGCTATAGCCCTTCGACACCAAATACATAAAGACAAAAACAAACATTAGGAAAATTCAAACATTAATGTTAATATGGGTTATTTTTCCCTTTAATGAAAACTATTAGAATACTCAATTTTCATGTCTAATGTGGTTTGGATATAGAGGAAAACATGCAAAAGGATGTGTGGAGCTACTACTCAAAAAAATATCAGGGTTGATAATGATTAAAGATTTTAAATCTTCACTTTTATTTTTCTTTTAAACATTTTCTCAAACCAGTTTTGGACATTTGTAATCAGAAATATTTTCCAATGATTTTTTGTATATCATTTTTTTGGCATTTAAAAAGATGGCTTCGGATGCCACTAAAACTAGAAGATGCGTTAGAAAAGCACTTCATTTCTGTCATATTTATACACTTGCTTGCATTTCAAAATAATATCATATGTTGGGTCTTGAAGAGGAGGAGACTACCATGTTCTAAAACTCCCATTTAAATAGAGGTTGAGGGGATGTACAAAGAGGTTGTGGAACATGGGTTTACATCTATTGATTGCATTTTCTTGAATGTTTCATGCATTTTTTCGAACAGTTTGCATGCTTTCATATTTTGTAGACATGTTTGTTACGACACTAGCAATTTAAACATGTGGCAAATTTTCTTTCTTCATAATGCTTCAAGGGATGTTTGTGCTATGTTTCAAAGCCTTATTTTTGGCACAGGTTATCAATATGCTAGCAAAGGAGAATTGATCATATTGGACAATTGTTGGTTGTTTTTGGTGAAACAACTTCAATGTTGTGTGAGGTGAGAGTATAAAATTAGATAGGAAATATGGTGCCATTTGTTGACAAGAGAACATGTATATCTTGCCATGTGCTATCTTA
This sequence comes from Taxus wallichiana var. yunnanensis, assembly GCA_018340775.1. Taxonomy (NCBI): domain Eukaryota; kingdom Viridiplantae; phylum Streptophyta; class Pinopsida; order Cupressales; family Taxaceae; genus Taxus; species Taxus wallichiana. The sequence goes on along the minus strand of CM031241.1, from coordinate 381,319,380 downwards.
TAATTACAAGTTAAAAAGAAATTATAAAAGAAATAATTGTGATTATCACAATTTGAAACATCTTTTGCTTTAGGCATTTATGTGGAATATCTTCTGTTGTGTGAGGTGAGAGTATAAAATTAGATTGGAAATATGGTACCATTTGTTGACAAGAGAACATGTATATTTGGCGATGTGTTATCTTATTACAGGTTGAAAAGAAATTAGAAAATAAATAATTTTGATTATTACAGGTTAAAACATCTTTTTCTTCAGCCATTTGTGTGGAAGATATTTTGTTGTGTGAGGCGAGAGTATAAAATTAGATAGGAAATATGGTCTCATCTGTTGACAAGAGAACATGTATATCTAGCCATGTGTTATCTTATTACAAGTTGAAAATAAATTAGAAAAGAAATAATTGTGAATATTAGGGGAGATGACCCTATAGCCATGCACCCTAACTTTAAGGGCATGTAAATATATGTAGGGGTCTCATCAACCCAAAATAATATATCACTCTAGCGTATGATAGTGTCACATTAGTGTTTTCGTTTCACGTATTTATTTGGAGGGAAAGGTAGTTTTTAAATTGGTTTAAAATAAAGTAAAAGAATACAAAGCATTTGAACAAAGGACCAATGACCGAGCACTCTATGTGCCACATTATCATTGGCACTGTCATTAAACAAAAAGTGAATAACTGTTGGTAATGTTTTCAACAACCTATAATAAAAACAAATCTTCATATTTTGGTGCGTGCACAACTCAACTTGAAACAACTTTTGCTTCAGCCACTTACGTGGAAGATATTGTGTTTGTACAAAGATGACGTGTTTGATGACGAATTTGAGACTACCACCATACCAACCGAAGACTAACACCATCACCTTATTTGATGTCCGCGAGCCAGTCATTTACGATAAGCATCTTATTGCTAGTGTTTCCCAAATTTGTAAAGCCAGGCAAAAATGTCGAATAATTGTGAGTGTGAGCCTCTGGTAGTGGAGGAGATTCCTGGTGTTATCAAAGTTTACAGCGATGGATCAATTGTACGGGAATACGAAGAATCCTTCCCTTCAGCCATTTCTGGGATGGATGGTGTGTTATACAAAGACGTTGTGTTTGACGAGGAAGCTGAGCTGTGGGCACGCCTCTACCTGCCACCCCTAATGAAGACTATGTCCAGGGTGCCTGTGCTGTTATACTTTCACGGTAGTGGATTTATCATATCGAGCCCTGCATCTCCTATTGTCCACAGCATGTGCAACCTGCGGGCAGCCAAACTAGGCGTGATTATCATATCTGTCAAGTATAGGTTAGCACCTGAGCATCGTCTTCCTGCTGCCTACCACGATTCCATCGCAGCGTTCAAGTGGCTGGAGGCGATGAAAAAACACAGCGCAGTTGCAGATCCGTGGTTACAATCTCACGCCGACTTTTCGAAGATATTTGTGATGGGCGAGAGCGCAGGAGGGAACATTGCACATCATCTGGGCATGTGGGCTGCAAAGGCATCTGGAGAGGCCGAAAATGGAATGGAAATAAATATCAAGGGGCTGATTTTGTTGTACCCCTTTTTCGGGGGTGAAGATCGGATGCCGTCTCAGGAGGGAAGTCTCTCCGTGCTTAAGGTGGAGGATTCGGACGCCTTGTGGAGACTGGCACTGCCCTTGGGAAGCAACAGGGATCATCCTTTCTGTAATCCCGTAGTGGAAGGGACCGCTGATTCAGTTTCTAAACTTCCCCTTCCGCCCATGCTTTTTGTGATTCCACGGCTCGATACAACGGGAGACAAACAATTGCAGTACTGCGAGTTTCTTAAAAATTGCGGAAAGGAAGTTGAACTGCTTTTGTTCGACGATGAAGACCACGGCTTCAATTATTTGAATGTGGAGGGCAAAAGCGCTGTTGAAGTTTTCCGCCGTACGTCTGACTTCATCAAATGAAATTTGGTTTCACGAGTCTGCAATTATAAAATATTTGGTTTTAAGAAATGCATTCCATGAGACTGCATCTCACCCAAGTCATCTCCCCCAAGTCATTATGTCAAGTACTTCGTAGTTTTTTCAAATGACTAGAAATTTTATATACCTATATAGGCGGACATTAAAAAATTTATAACATTCAAAAGATATGTTTGCTACTATATTTTAATGGATATCCATACCTTATTCTAAACTATCATAATTATTCTCCATGGTTCTTTAACATGGTTTAATAGTGGTGATTTTGAAAGTTCATTTTCTTCTACCATGGAAGTTCTTAGGAAGTTCATATTAGCTCTATTTTTAGCATTTTAGAAAACAGATTTTATCAAGTAGAACATGTTTATGGTGTTTTACAGAAATATTTTTAACCAAGAATGTAGAAGAGAACTTGGCAAGAAGGTAAATCATACCTTCAACAAGAAAATAAATAGAGGGATCTATTGACCAACCTTGTTTAATTGATCTAAAAAATAAAATAGGTTGGATTCATCTCCATTTATGGTGATACAAGCTATATCATGAAAAAACAACAAATGAATATCTAACAAATTTGGGGCCAAAATTAAAATATTACATAAGTGTATGATTAAATTACATGCAAATGTGTCATGACATTTTTCATTATCAATTAAAATAGAGATATTTTTATTATGGATGTTATCCCATTGCATACCTTCTTAGATTACAACAAAATTGTCATATATTTGTGTCATATGAAACTATTATATCCAAAACTAACAATGAGAAGAAGGTACGTTATTCTATGAGAAATATCTTTGGCAATAAGAGGTATTGTACAAGACAATTAAATAGTTGTCTGGAGTACCATAACAACAAACTTTAAACTATTTAGATCTAATTAATTCATATAATATTTAAGATTGACATTTTTCTATGGTTTTGATTAATTTAATTTCATAATTTGTACCAAATTAATTGTACCCAATTTTGAATAAGATGTATTTTCAAAAATATGATGGAAGGGACATTTATTTATGCCTTAAATAACTATGAAAGGTACGGTTCTTGGATACAAAACTTCAAGGGCGTGCTCAGAGTGTCTAACGGATAATATGAAAACTTGAAAAATCTAAATCTTTGAAGGCTTTTTTCCGTCATTGTATCACTCAAGTGACAATAATTGGCATAAAAACATGGAGCGATTTCGTCATTTTAAAGTCCCCTCCTATCACTTGTTCATTTGAATTAGATACACATTTTTGTTAAAAGAATTTGGAAGGCATAGGAGCTTCTTAAACCAATGTCATTTTGAGTTTAGAATGGTTTCTTTCCTATAACTTCTTTTTACATTTCGTTTCTTTTTGGTTATATCCCATTGTAAATTTTAATAACATCTTATTTTCTATGGTTACTTGCATTAAAGGGCTTCAAATTTTTCAAAAAGGAATTAGAGTCGGTGGTGAAATTTTTTGTAAAGCTTCTTGTACATGGTTGCCATTTGATATGATGAAAGTGATATTATAGCTTAACAATGAAGATAAAGAGTCCATTTCAAAAAAATCAAACTTCCATACCCAATGATTGTTTACAATTAATTGTTTTTTCCTCTATTGTGCTTGTGTTAAAATACTAAAAATTTCCTTTGGTGACTCCTTATTGTAGGTACATACCTTATATTGGTAATTAAACTCATAAGATCCTATCAAACACACATGTTTATGAGGATGAATGTTCAACTAGCCAATATGCTATTTACTAGCTTCTTGTGGTGCTTTCTCATTATTTGGTTGACCAATTCAACTTGCAAAACCTATGTGATGTTTAGGATGAGTGACGAAACTATTTTCCCTAAAAAAGCTCTAGATAGATCTCTTAATTACTATTTGAGTCTTAGCTCAAATTTTTTTTTGAACCACAATGGTTTCTTATATATGGAAAGCTATCATGGATGAAAAAAACCCATTTTTTTGTGTAATATATATTAGGGTCTCTTTCTTGGGGATATGACTGATGATCGTACGATAGGAACACCAAAGGGAATATTTTGAAGGATTCATATTGGAAGGAGAGAAAAATTTGGAGAGGACGAGGGGTGAATATGAAGGGGTTAGAGGATGGAAAGGTATAGGTGTAACAAAAATAGAAAGTAGAAAAACACTCAAAAATATCGTGTGGGGGTGAAAAATGGTTGATACTGCATCAAAGCTCCATGCAACCTAATATTTTTTGAAAATTGTATTGAATCAATGGCTCCCAGACATCTGGGTGTCAATGCACACTCTTGTCAATTCCTAAGCATCGATAATGTGTTAATAAGAACATGTATTTAGAGATAAATAATAATAATACTTCCATTGTACAACATGACATTTGGTGAGTCTTGCACGTGTTCCACTACTCAGATGGTTACTAATGAAATAATGCACATTGAAAGCTATATGTGGATGTTTCTCACATTATTCACACGTCTTGATAAAATTAAAAAATAGTGGAAAACCCAATAGGTTTGCAATTCGAAACCTAAATGCACCATACAAAAGTAGTTCAAATTTTTTCAACAATCAAATTCCTCAAATGGCCAACAAATATAGGTTTTTTGGTTTTGCTTTATGAATTTCTTGTGCATGGTGGCGTTGTTTCATTGAATAAGTTGTGTGATAAAACAGATAAGGTAACAATTAAGGAGGAGTACCTATGATATGTAGGTCGAAGGTTGAATGTGTGCAGTATTGGCTTTATCCAAGATGATCATAGAGAACTCCTTTTCATTTGGGAAGGACTACATGTAGATACAAATAAAGACAACAAAAAGAGTATTAAATAGAAAGAGTTAGAGGACTGCCTAGCAAGGATAGATCCGGGAAACACGATGCTTCCTCAAATGGTTGTCAATCCTCTGTTTAATATAAACTTCCCCTTCCACCCATGCTTTTTGTGAAGCAATAGGGATCATCCTTTCTATAATCTTGTTGGGGAAGGGACCGCTGATTTAGTTTCTAAACTTTTGCTTCCACCCATGCTTTTTCAGATTCCACGGCTCTCTGATACAATGGAGACAAACAATTGCAGATTGCGAGTTTCTTAAAATTGCGGAAAGGAAGATGAACTGATTTTGTTCTACGATGAAGACCACGGCTTCAATTATTTTAATGTGGCGGGAAAAAGCACTGTTGAAGTTCTCTGCCATACATCTGACTTCATAAATGAAATTTGGTTTCACGAGTCTATAATTATAAAATATTTGGTTTTAAGAAATGCATTCCATGAGACTGCATCTCACCCAAGTCATCTCCCCCAAGTCATTATGTCAATTACTCCGTAGTTTTTCAAATGACTAGAAATTTTATATACCTATATAGGCGGACATTAAAAAATTTATAACATTTAAAAGATATGCTTGCTACTATATTTTAATGGATATACATACCTTATTCTAAACTATCATAATTATTCTTCATGGTTCTTTAACATGGTTTAATAGTGGTGATTTTGAAAGTTCATTTTCTTCTACCATGGAAGTTCTTAGGTAGTTCATATTAGCTGTACTTTTAGCATTTTTTAAAACAGATTTTATCAAGTAGAACATGTTTATGGTGTTTTATAGAAATAGTTTTAACCAAGAACATAGAAGAGAACTTGGCAAGAAGGTAAATCATACCTTCAACAAGAAAATAAATAGAGGGATCTATTGACCAACCTTGTTTAATTTATCTAAAAAATAAAATATGTTGGATTCACCTCCATTTATGGTGATACAAGCTATATCATGAAAAACAACAAATGAATAACCAACAAATTTGGGGCCAAAATTAAAATATTGCATAAGTGTATGATTAAATTACATGCAAATGTGTCATGATATTTTTCATTATCAATTAAAATAGAGATATTTTTATTATGGATGTTATCCCATTCCATACCTTCTTAGATTACAAAAAAATCGTCATATATTTGTGTCATATGGAACTATTCTATGAGAAATATCTTTGACAATAAGAGTTATTGAACAAGACAATTAAATAGTTTTCTATAAGAACAAACCTTAAATTATTTAGATCTAATTAATTCATATAATATTTAAGATTGACATTTTTCTATGGTTTGATTAATTTAATTTCATAATTTGTACCATATTAATTGTACCCAATTTTGAATAAGATGTATTTTCAAAAATATGATTGAAGGGACATTTATTTATGCTTTAAATAACTATGAAAGGTACAGTTCTTGGATACAAAACTTCAAGGGCATGCTCAGAGTGTCTAATGAGATAATATGAAAACTTGAAAATCTAAATCTTTGAAGGTTTCTCTCCATCATTGTATCACTCAAGTGACCCTAATTGGCATAAAAACATGGAGCGATTTCATCATTTTAGAGTCCCTTCCTATCACTAGTTCATTTGAATTAGATACATTTTTTTGTTAAAAGAATTGTTATCCAAAATTCACCCTCAGGTAATTTTGATAACATGCATCAGAATATTCAAGTCCCAAGCAAATTGATTGTTTCAAAGCAAAAATCAGGTTTCTAGGGTCCCTTCAGGAAATTTTCTAGCTCTCCTGTCCAGGTTGAAAAGAGCAAGCTCTGAGAAAATGTGGAAAATAATTGCAGAAAGCAAGTAGGTTGATCCAGAAAAATTTGTGAAAATTGGCTAAGTCCTAGTCGTAGGAGCATTTGGGACAAGTGGAACAAAAAGGGGCGGATCGGCCGAAATGAGCACAGGTGGCCCCGGAAGCAATTGGGACATCCGAGACAAAAGTACGTGGGCGGGCGGGAAAAGTCGATCTGGCCAAAAGAGGAAAAAAAAATAAAAATTGGCTAAGCTCACGAGAGGGTCGCATTTGGGACAAGCGGGACAAAGACGCGAACCGCCGAACCGGTGAAATGAGTCAAGGCAGCCCGAAACAGTTTGGGACGCGGGCCAAAAGTACGCTGAACCGGCCGGATCGGCCGAAATGAGAACTTTTGTCCCGGAACAGTTGGGACAAAAGGGCGCAAACCGGCTGAACCGGGTGAATTTGTCCCAGACGGTCCGAAAGCAAATGGGACATATGGGCTAAAAGTACGCGAACCGGCCGGTTCGGCCGAAATGGGAAATTTCAGCACTGTGCCAAATGGGACAAAGGGACGCGTGGGACGCGAAAAGCCGAAGCGGCCGAAGGCAGAGAAGAAAAGTCAACGTTTGACCCGTGGAACTTCAAACGGCCATAACTTTTGACTCCGAGCTCCGATTTTCACAAAATTGGACTTTCTGGAACGAGCACGACGTCCTCTATGCCACATATATATCTAAATAAAAGAAACATATTTGGCTCCAGTCAGTCAATGCTCATTCCCGTCAAATGACAGAAAAACGCTGTGCCCAAAAGAGTCTGCGCTCGAGAAGGCCATAACTTTTGTATTTCTCAACGAAATCGCACAAAATTGGTCTTTGTTGGAATCGTGGTTCGAGCCTGATGCACAACAACCAAGAAATTCTAGATTTGATCATAAATTGATTGATTTTTTTAAGGAAACGTGGCTGGGTTCGTAACAGTGTTTTATTTGGGTAATTTGGGACCTGCAATTAAGAGGCATGGTCATCATTCTTTCTCTGCTGCAGCACATGGGACAGTATGGGGAGCCTTTTGCAAGTAATGGACAACCTTTTCACTCAATTTAATGCCTCTTACAGGTGGTTGAAGGACAGATTTCGGGATTTCCATTTTCCCTTCTCTTTTCCTTCTCATTTTTCTATAAATTGGAGTGTTGGGCTCATTGTAAAGGGGAGAGTTTTTGGGTAACAAAGCTCTGTCAAAATTGCTTTGTGAAGCCAGTGTGTTGCAGGCCCTTGTAGTGGACTCCTTGCATGGTGATCCAGGCCCTTATCTTGTAATAGATTGAACTGTGCATATCATGAAGCAATAAAATATCAGTTTGTGGATATATCTTCCCCTACTGTGTTTCCTTGCATTCTTCTTGCCCGTTAACCTTTCTACAAGTATATTGTTTCTATTTATTATGTTCTTGCAGGAATTCATTATCATTGTGTGTGCTTGGAATATTGTTGTGAATGCATTTTGCTGGATTATGGTGAACTGTCATCACCTCTTCTAGTGTGCACTTTACCTCTGTATTTCACACACATTTGGAGATTACTCTCACACCCTCTTTTCTGGTGTATCACCTCTTTAGTGTAGGCTTTCATTTTATGCATTCTCTCTCTGGTCCTTGGAATTTTAGGTTAGAATAGCTAGTTTCTCCTGCATTAGAGTAGATTGTGGCGGGTAGTTTAGGAGCAAGAACCAGCTTTCTCCGGAGGTCTATCTCAAGTAGCAAGTCCCACAACTTGGAGATAGTACCCATGTTATCCAATCACAAAGTGGATGCTTAGAGTGATCAAACTAGAAATCTGATCAACATCTAGGGTGTCTTTGTGATTCGGTGATAACAAGAACTCATCTATCCGTGATGTATGAACCTCCATGACAAATATCTAGTCCGGAGATGCTCCTCAAAGGTCTCCTAGGTTCTTGTCTCGAGAATTAGCATATTTATGTATGTATGTATATTTATATGTATATGTATATGTATATATATTTATATGTATAGATATATATGTATATGTGTGTGTGTGTATGTATATATATATATATATACATATGTATACATATATGAATATACATATATATATATATATATACATATATATATATATATATATATATATATATATATATATTGTCATTTTGAGAGATCTTTATAGGGTGCACAAGGGAAAATATTACCTAGCCGATTCACCAAAAATTGTTGGTGAAATAATTTTTTGTAGTGTAGATTGTTAATTTTTACCAATGGTCATAGGGATAAGTCCATATTTCTTGGGTATCAGAATGCTACCATAATTTAATGTAAAATAAATAAAATTTTGGGGTGGCCATTAGGATGGGGATCACACATAAATACTCTAATAAACCTGTGGAAAACTACTTAAATAAAATGTACAAGGGAGGAATTATCTTGGAGAGAGGTAAAGGGGAGTATGAAAAATAGGGAGCGATAGGTATTGTTGTGAGTAAGAACTATAATATTCTCATCAACAATAACCATAGAAGATCCAAAATCATTTTTAACCATGCAATACATAGTAAGACTAAAAAATTAGAGATAAAAAGTTCTATAGATCAATTACTCAAGGACACAAAGTTACTTTTTAGTTGTAAAATATCACAATACTTGTAAAGTTTGAAAGTATAAGAAATGAAAGAACATAGAGAAGGAAGTAGAACAATTGCAACTTTTATTAATTGTTGCAATAGTGAAATCTAACATCTTACAACAATCAAAATTTTCCAAACCCATTGGAATGGAGAATCCATTTAGATTTTTAGATTGAGAAAATGTTTCTTCCTCTCCCCCATGTGATGTTTCATCTCACCATCACTCTTGAATTTTCACATTCCCTATGAATGAGGTTAAGTCCTTTTCTTATTTTTGAAATGGGACTTTTAAAATACAAAATTAAGTCACGTAAGTGAATAATATGAAAGAGTGGAAAAGTACATTCCCAATGAAGAAAAATAATGTTAGAGAGAGAAGGTGTAAGAACCACAAATTTTTGCACACGAAACCCCAAACCCAAACAAGGTTAAACTAGAAAAATTATGAAATATTTTTTTTCTTAAAGGGGATGAAAACGATGGTAAGGTTAACCTTAGGTTTCAAAACGTCGTCACAAAATAACTTAAATAATATTATTAAATAAATGAATGAATTTAATCTATGATTGAGTTTAAAATATTTCATACAATTAATCCTATATTAATTTAATACATAGGTTTCTAAGGTCATGCAATAATTTAATAATTAAAGTCCAAGTCAAAATAACCCTTTCATTTACACCAAGTTAATTATTTAATTTTCTAATAAAGAGGTAGTCTATTGTAAGAAGGAAAGAGTTTCTTTAAAATTAAAACAAAATAAAAATCAATATCTTAATTAACTTTCAAACCACACAAGTGGCCCCATTCAAAGAAGAACCATGTGATCAAATGATCACCTCACCTACCTCCACCTAAATTTTTTATGAGACAATCTTGACCCTAGGAGGAAACCAATATTGACCATTGGATGGGAGAATTTCAAACCAACCCTAAAAACTCTTAAGGAAAGATTTTAGTCCTTTCTTTTTCTCATTTCATTCATTTTGGTTTTACAGTTAAGGGGAGATGAAAGATGAGGAAGCCACGGGAGAGGAGGGGAAATATTGTGATGGATACACACATCCCCCAATATTATTCATTTTAGTTTTATTATTTTCTATTTTACCCTATCGAAGGGATTGTAAATTTTCCATTTAGCTGTAAGAATGATTCAATAAAAAGATAATCATTTAGGCATTTTTCATTTGCCCAAGAGGTCTAATATTTTTTGTGGATTTCACATTTCTTCCCTTTTTTGAAAGCTCTCATTGGGATGTGTGTGTGTGTGTGTGTGTTTAAATACAAAATTTTTATCAACTATAAAACCCCCAAAAAAAAAAAAAATTTAATATATTTAAAGAATATATATATATATATATATATATATATATAAATTAAAGAGCATGCACCAAATAGGGGGGTCACGGGTTAATAAATACTTAGGCCATAAAGGGGCCAACCATGGGTTTAAAAAATATGGTTGGGGGCTTGGACCCCACCAAAGTTTGTATTAAAAACAAAGGGGGAGGGGTCGCCGACCCCACCCCCATCCCATTAAACAATGGGGTGGGGGTGGGGTCGAAAACCCCTCCCCACCCCAACCTTCCCACTTAACACACCGCAGGCCATGGCCCAACAGAGTGCCCCACCCTTTTACTATTGTTTATTAATTAAAATCTTATTATTATGAATACATATTGATGCTAATTTATATATATATTAATACATATATTTATTACTAACCATTTATATATATTTATACATATCAAGTTCAATAATTTGGTTAAGTTAAAAAAATAGGATTAATAGATTACAAACATTAATATGTTAGTCATATTATAATAACAAAGTTTAATTAAATTCTTTTGGTTTTGTATAGATATTAATAATGAGCTAAGTACAAATATGCTTAGTAACGCATTAAAAATATGCAACTTAAAATAGGGATGGTTATATATACTTTTAAAATTTGATTTATTTGATAAATTAAACAAGTCATTTGGAGCTTAGTAAAGAAACATAATAACCATGAAAATTTCTAGCTATACAAAGGAGGAGTAAGGAAAAATTTGAGCAAAGAACTAAGGTTACTTAATCCTTTAAAACAATATACATTAAGGAGATATTTTCTTTGTCTTTTTTTAATTTTATTTAGAAGGTAGTCCCAAAACACTATTTTCTTCTCTCTAAAAAATTAAATAATACACTTTGTAGTTTAAATGCATCTTTTTACTTTCATTAACCAAAACTAAGTTTCAAACCATTCCCAACAACAAGTGTAATTTCACAATACTTTCAAAGATAATAAAATTACAAGGACACACTTTGGAGGAAGGGAAACAACCATTATAGATGGAGATAAATTGTTACTTTTATCTATTTGTAAGTTGTCTATTTTATTTGACTAATGCAAAAATTCTAGTGTAACTTTCATTTACCGAACGAATAAATTTGGAAACATAAATATCTTAAAAAAGCACTCTTAAAGAGAGTTTACAATATGAAATATTTTCCATGTATCACAACAAATTCCTCAAAATTTCATAATTTACAAAACTATAAGCATCCACTAAAGTGGGAATAAAATTAAAATGAACAAATATCAACAAGGCTACCAACAATCCAAAATTCAAGTCTTCAATATGCATGCATGTCCACAATGGTAGTTCCAAAACTTTCCTTCTTCCATCTTCACAATGGGATCACAATACAAGGAAGGGGAGTAGGTAACTCTCTCGGCCAACCTTAAATACTTTAAGGGGAGAAGCCATCCCCTTAATTTCCCGCAAGCCACAACCAAGGAACCATTAAGAACATTGAACAACAATGAAAACTTTAAACAAGGTGGTTTCACAACAAACATACATACAAGACATTTAACTCAACCAAGATAACATATCCAACAAGTTTTCTCATTCATAACAAAAAAAAGGTTTGAAAATCAAACCAAAAGAGGAAGGGTTATGGGATACCACCTCCTTATCCCTCGTAAGTTAAGTGGGAGTCTTACCCTAAGCCTATAAGTGCATAAAATAATCATGTAAACTCCTTATCCCTCCCTTGCAAACATAGAACAAAACCATGATTTCCACAATCCTCTTCAAATCCAAACCAAGTAATTCCAAGCACTACAAAATCTCCAATATCCCAAAAGTGCAAAAGAAGCAAAATGAGCAAGTAACTCCCATTCCAACCAAAAATCATCCATAAATAGAAAAGGAATCTAAGGATAATGAGGTGGCTCCATGTAGGATACCACTTCATCATTCCTCCATCACCACACTCAAGTCAACATACAAAGGCCAAGAAAAATCAATGCACATGCAAGGACTATGAAAACCCACATGGCTCAAAACGTAAACACCATGCTTTCAAGGGACATAATAAATTGGGGTAGAAAGAAAGTGAAATAATTTTCCTTCTTTTACACTCAAAAATGGACAAAGAAGTCAAAATTAAGCTTTTCAACCCATAGGTAGGGTTGTTGGGTCAATTTAAGAGGCATGGGACAAGCCTTGCTTGTCCCAGAATCCTCCAAAATTTCCCTCTAATTCAAAATCCGAATTTTGAACTTGGGGTGGAGAAAAAAACACTGCCAAATCAGCATAAATTTTGTTTACACAAGGACTCCCAAATCGCATCATAATTATTTGTCACATCTCTAATTTGGTTAACCAAAACAAGAAGGGTTGAGTTTAGTTAACACACATTTACACATGCTAATAAAGTGACAAATTTTTCAAATTTAAATACACAAAAACAAATAAAACACATACACAATTAAATAAATGAAACACAATTTACACCATGGCCACATATGTGAAGTCACCCCGCCATGGAAGAATTTCAATCTAGACATGAAAATAGACACACGAACAACATTACACAAGTTTTAAAATTCGGCCTCATTTCTCAATGTCTGACATACTTTCGTGGTTGGTTCCCTATCCCCTTCGATGTTTGTGATAAAAGTCTTGCACACAACAAAATACCTCTCTGGCCTTTTGGTCATATTAACAACATAGATACGATGTACATATAAAATAAATAATCATCATTTAACTTTAGCAATTCTATTATCCATGAATATATCAAAATCTAACCCTAACATCTGGGAGATTACAATTGTACTCTAAACATCCTAAAAGCATAATTTGTCAGTATGAAATCCATAGCATGAAAATCAACAAATATCAAATTGTCTAACATCACTATCTAGTGCATCATAATAAAATGTAAACATCATAATGTCAATAATCCAAATATCAAGTATAATCTATCATCCACTTATCAATATATAAAAATCAAAAATGTCTTAACATCAGTCGAATAGTATCAATATCAAGATGAAACAGTGTTGAAGAGAAGTGGGCACTTCATCCCCCTCCCCTTAGAATAGACTTCATCCCATAAGTCACTAGAATAGATGAGGAAAATAAGCTCACAAAATAGTGGTATCCTCCCTAGTAGCTGTAGTCTTGTCGTACCTTTCCCACTAGACTATCACTTGGTCGATCTTGCGGCCTTAAAGGCCTAGGGTCCTGCGCTCTATGATGCACCTGCAATGCAGTCTAATCTAAAACATGATAAGTATCTAGAATATATCTGCTAATTTAAGATACATAAAATACATCATGCACGCGAGAAAATTTGGGTGACAATGCTAGATGATAGGCCAAGGGACCGATATTCTCCAAGATCTCGAAGGGACAAAAAATTATAGGAGCTAACTTAGATCCTTTTCCATAACGAATAGGAATCTTATGTGGCATGACATGAGCAAACACCTTTGTGCCCACCTCAAATCTATGACCTATCCTTCTCATATTTGCATGCTCCTTCTACCTATCATGAGCCTCCTGAAGCCTCTTTCGAATCAAGACAACACACTACTCTATATCCTCTACCAAATCTAGCCCAAGAGAAACCCTTTCCTCTAATCTATCTAAACTAAAGGGTGTCCTTCACTCTCTGCCATACAATGCCTGAAAAGGAGCCATGTTAATTGAACTCGAAAAATTGTTCTTGTAGGAAAAATCCATGAAATCCAGGTACTCCTTCCACCTAGACTACTTGGTCCATGACATACATCCGCAACATATCCTCCCAGATGTGATTTACCCACTTCATTTGTTAATCTATAACTAGATGATAGGTTGTGCTGAAGTTGATACTCATACCAAGTACCCACTACATGGTAGTCCAGAAGTGAGAAGTATACAAGGGATCGTAGCCGTGAATGATATTCTACAAAATCACATGTAATCTCATCAAGGTATACACACACTAATACGCTAGCTATATAGGTGGTCTTCATTAGAGAAAAATGTTCAACTTTCATCAATTTATTCACCACTACCATGATGGCGTCATGGTGCTATCTTGATGTCGGTAGCCCTACGATGAAATCCATGGAAATGGTGTCCCATTTCCACTCTAATATGGCATGTGGGTAAAGAAGGCCAGGTGGGTGCTGATTCTTGACCTTCACACTCTAATAATCTAAAAAGTGTGACAAAAGCGAGCTACTTCTCTTCAAAGACCTCTCTAATGATAAATTTGTCTCATCGTGGTGTGCATCTTCTTCACCCCTACATGGGCGTAATAAGGTGCATGATGAACCTCTATCAAGATATCTTGGCTAAACCCTCCATATCTAGGAACATATATTCGACCTCTATGTCCGAGAAGATCATCTACCTCTAATGAGAATGCATAAAAGTTCCCTTCAAGGGGTATCTAAGACTCAATATCTGATATGGCTGTAAGCTATAAGCTGCTGCAAAATCCTGCTCCATAAATTTGTACTCACTGAGGTAACCATATTCACATGTATCTGTCTACTCAAAGAATATGTAACCACATTATCCTTGCCCTTCACATGCTATATCTTCATGTCATACTCACAAAGCAAATCCATTCAACTCCGTTGATGAGCGTTGAGGTTGGGTTGAGTGAAGAGGTGACGAAGCCTAAAGTGAGCAGTCCTGAGTATAAATCTCCATCCAAGAAGGAAGTGTCTCCATCAAACCAAGCCATGAATAACCAATGCAAGATCAAGGTCATGAGTTGGATAATTGATCTCATAATCCTCGAGTTTACTAGACTCAAAAGCTACAACACAACCCTCCAACATCAACACACCGCTAACCCTTCCAAAGAAACATTTTTACAAACAAGGAACTCTACCCGAGGGTGCGGGTCTACAATAATAGGTGTAGTCCTTAGGCATTCCTTTAGTGTCCTAAAGGCCTACTCACATCTATCGAGACTAGATGAACTTCATTTTTTTTATTGAAGGGAAGTGGTGGGGTGTGTGACTTAAGAGAAGTTCGAAACAAATCTCTTGAAGTATCCTACCAACCCCATGAAACTACAGACCACGGTCACACTAGTAGGTGTTAGACAATTCATAATAGCTCTAATCTTGGAAGGATTGACTACAATACCTTCCCCAGAAATGATGTGAGCTGAATAGTGCACCTCTGACTGAAAGAATGCACACTTCTCTAGGTTTCCATAAAGTTGTTTCTCATGAAGACGTTGCAAAACCTGACGAAAGTGGTCCTCTTTCTCCTCATGCATACATGAGAAGATCAAGATGTCATCAAGGAACATGAGTAAAAAGTGATCAGAAAAGGTCACGAACACCCCCATTCATCAAACTCATGAACAATGTAGGGGCATTCATAAGACCAAATGGAACCACTGTGAACTTGTAGTGTCCATATCTCGTGCAGAAAGCTGACTTGTGGATATCTTCCTCTACGATCCTCAGGTGATGGTATCCGACTTAAGATCAATGTTAGAAAATCTTGTGGCCCCTTTATCTCGATCAAACAAATAATTGTTGTGAGGAATGGGGTAATAATTCTTGATCGCTACTTTGTTTAGCTCTCGATAGTCCACATAAAACCACAAGGATCCGTCCTTCTTCTTCACAAAAAACACTAGTGCACCCTAAGGATATACACTAGGATGGATTATGAATTTCTCTAGAAGGCCCTAAAGCTGAAACTTGAGCTCATATAGCTGAGGCATGGTCATCTTGTAAGGAGCACATGAGATAGGATCTACTATTGGAACCAAATCAATGTGAAAATATATCTCACATGGGGGAGGCATCCCTGAGAGCTCACTAAGAAATACATCCAAGAACTCTTAAAAAATGGTGTCATCATTGAGTGAAGGTCCACTAACCCCATCCTCCAACCTATCACTAACTTTAATAGAATACAACTGAGAATCCTATCACACACACTGCTTCAGCTGCATAGTGGAAATAGTGCGAATAGAGTTGGGTCTCCTAACTCAAACTATCACTAATTATACACCCAAATCATTTGCACAAGATATAATTTTACTATAGTAATCAACCCTAGCTATGTGTGAGGACAACCATTCCATGCCCAAAATCACTCCATACGGACCCAAGGGAAAAATACAAAGATCCAAGGTAGTGGTAAAGGTTCCTAGGTCCACTACGTACACCTTTACTATGGAGTCAACCAATATATTTTATCCATAAGCCATATCGACATCCTAACTAAGGCCCTACCTAAATTCCACCACCCTATAATGCTCTACTAGGATGGCAAAATGAAAGAATCTAATGAGCCCGAGTCAAATAAAATAGAGATAGAAATACCACCAATACTACCTATGGTCTCTATAACCATGCTCTGGTGCTCTACCATGCGGTTCTCGACTACAACATATATAATGTGGCTCCTAGCCATGTCACCAATAGTAGGCTTAGAAGCACGTGCCTTACACTGATTAATAGGGTTCTTAGGGCACTCTCTCCAATGATTTCCATGTACTCCACAACCATAAATAGTGCACGGTCCTCTCCATTATGTGGATAATCCTCCAAGTGGCCCAGTAGTATGTGTTGAAGGACCTAATGATCTAGCCATAGATCTCTATGGGTTCTATTGTGGACGTGCTCCTATCGACTGTGCTCGAGGTCGAGCTTGTGTCATATTGGGCCCCCTAGCTAGAGGTCCCATACTACTCCCTCCTTGAGCATCATGGAACTGTGCAGGTCAAAAGGGTAGTTGAATTTGCTACTTCCACAATTGCTGAGGAGGTGGAGGAGGCCGAGAGGAAGACTGTACTGATGTGTGTCCATCACAAGGAGCAGGAGTTGATCCCCTCAATCTATTTTCCTACATATGCTATATGTGACTCCTCATTCTATCATGTTCCTGTTGCATCTTACCCCTAGTTTCCTCTATAATATAGGCCTTCTCCAAGGCCTCTGATAATGTCTATGGGAAATTAATGGACACTGACCCACCCAAGTCTAGGTTCATGCCCCTGATGAACCTATGAACTTGAACATGCTCGTTTACATGTAGTATACATAATGAAGTAGATTTAGAACCATCCCTCATACTCTACTACCATCATGGAGGCTTGTCAAAGATTGTGGAACTCATCAATCCACTATTGAATGAACCTCTTGGAAATATATTTTCTCCTAAAATGTTTCTCAAAGATATCCCTAGAGACTATCTCAGAATCTACATGGAGCTTCTACTCATCGTAACTTCAACATACTCTTGCTCCATCTCTAAGAAGGTGGATGGCAACATGAGATTTCGTGTTGCTACAAGAAGGGAATAACTTGAAGCATCTGCACAAGCTAACTAACCATGCCTCAACCTGAAATCCACCCGTGTCTCAAGTAAAATGAGGTTAGTGAAAATTCAAAGTATCTCCCTAATGTGATCATGTTGCAGGCATAACCATTTGTCAACCTCTAGGCCTCTCAACCTATTCATACCTCGGCCTAGGGCTCCTAGACTTGTCTCTGTGCATCATATCTTGATCTTTGAGCTCTCTAGGAGGTGACTCATATTTAATTGACTCCACATGGGAGTTCTTTGCCCTCTCGTCTACATTGCGACGTGAAGGCACATGAGCCTCCAATGATGACTGCCTATCCTACCCGCTTGGTTGCCCTCCTATAAATCCTCCATGTATTATGACATTAACCTCCTATAGCGTCTGTAATATATAAGGAAAGATAGTAGATACTATTTGATCTGGGGGTGGTAGGTATAGGTCCATGTGTAGGAACCCCTCATCTGGTTCATACCTATTGCAAACAAACAGGAAAGAGTTAGTTTATAATCATTGAGGTTTTTATTTTAGTTTTCTGAATTTTCTATGTTTCAATACTTCATGCATAACTGTGTGTATAAGGTTTAAATTTGTTCTAGGTTTTTTTGTTTTTGTTTCATGTTTTCTAGTGTGCCCAGGGTCCAAGTGTTCAACCCAGGACTCTAATACAAAGTGTAACGCACACAAATTTTCACACGCAAAACCCCAAAACAAAACAAGGTTAAACTAGAAAAATTATGGAATAAATTTTTTTGTTAAAGGGGATGAAATTTACGATAAGGTTAACCTTAGGTTTCAAAATGTCATCACAAAATAACTTAAATAATATTATTAAATAAATAGATGAATTTAATCTATGATTAGGTTTAAAATATTTCATAAAATTAATCCTATATCAATTTAATATGTAGGTTTCTAAGGTCATGGAAAAATTTAGTAATTAAAGTCCAAGTCAAAATAACCCTTTCATTTACACCAAGTTAATTATTTAATTTTCTAATAAAGAGGTAGTCTAAACTAATAAGGAAATATTTTATTTAAATTAAAACAAAATAAAAAGCAATAACTTAATTAACTTTCAAACCACACAAGTGGCCCCATTCAAAGGAGACCCATGTGATCAAATGATCACCACACCTACCTCCACCTAAATTTTGGAGGAGACAATCTTAACCCTAGGATGAAACCAATGTTGACCATTGGATGGGAAAATTTCAAACCAACCCTAAAAATTTTTAAGGAAAGAATCTATTCCTTTCTTTTTCTCATTTATTTCATTTTGGTTTTGCAGGTTAAGAGGAGCTGAAAGAGGAGGAAGCCATGGGAGAGGAGGAGAAAACATGGGATAGATACACACATCCCCCAATCTTCTTTATTTTATTTTCATTATTTTCTATTCTACCCTATCCAAGGGATTGTAAATTTTCCATTTAGTTGTAAGCATGATTCAATAAAAATATACTCATTTCGGAAATTATTCATTTGCCCAAGAGGTCTAATATTTTTTTGGATTTTACATTTCTTCCCTTTTGTGAATTCTCTCATTAGAATATATACATGTGTGTGTGTGTGTGTGTGTGTGTGTGTGTGTGTGTGTGTGTGTGTGTGTGTGTGTGTGTGTGTGTGTGTGTGTGTGTGTGTGTGTGTGTTTGTTTGTGTGTTTGTGTGTGTGTAAATATGTTTAAATACAAAATTTTAATCAACTATAAAACCTGAAAATTAAAAAATTTATATATTTAAAGAATATATATATATATATATAATAAATTAAAGAGCATACGCCAAATAGGGTGGTTAGGGGTTAAGAAATACTTAGGCTATAAAAGGGCCGACTGTGAGTTTAACAAAGGTGGGTGGGGGCTCGGCCGCCACCAAATTTTGTATTAGAAACAAAGGAGGATGGGTTGCGTACCCCACTCGTAATCCCATTAAACAATGGGGCGGGGATGGGGTCAGTGACCCCTCCCCACCCCAAACTTCCCACTTAAAAAATAATAGGCCATAGGCCAACACAATTCCCCACATTTGTTATTGTTTATTAATTATAATCTTATTATTATTAATACACATTGACTAATATATATATATATATATATATATATATATATATATATATATATATATCTATATATATATGTATATGTATGTATGTATGTATGTATAGACACACACACACACCCACACACACACACACATACACATATACATATATTTATTAATAACAATTTTTATATATTAATATCTATCAATTTCAATAATTTTGTTAAGTTAAAAATAGGATTGATAGATTACTAACCTTAATATGTTAATCGTATTAAAATAACTAAGTTTATTTAAATTATTTTTTTTTGTATAGATATTAATATTGAGCTAACTAGATATAAGCTTAGTAACAAATTGAGAAAAAAAAATGCAACTTAAAATAAGGATGGTTACATACACTTTAAAAATATGATTTATTTAATAGATCAAACAAGTCATTTGGAACTTAGTAGAGCAACATAAGGACCATGAAAATTTCCAACTATAAAAGGAGGAGGAATGAAAATTTTATACAATATACAATATACAATATACAATTTAAAACAATATACAATGAAGAGAAATTTTTTCTTTTTTATTTTTTTATTTGCAAGGTAGTCCCAAAACACTATTTTCTTCTCTCCAACAAATTTAATAATACACTTTGTAGTTTAAATGCATCTTTTTTACTTTTATTTACCAAAAATAAGTTTCAAACCATTCCCAAAAACACATGCAATTTCACGATACTTTCAAAGATAATAAAATGACAAGAACACACTTTTAAGGAAGGGAAACAACCATTATAGATGGAGGAGATAAATTTTTACTTTTACCCATTTGTAAGTTGTCTATTTTATTTGACTAATGCAACAATTCTTGTGTAACTTTCATTTACCAAACCAATACATTTGAAAACATAAATCTATTAAATAAGCATTGTTGAAGATAGTTTACAATATGAAAGAGTTTCCAAGTATTACAAAAAATTCCTCACAAATTCACAACTTACAAAATTACAAGCCTCCACTCAAGTGGGAATAAAGGGAAAATGAAAAAAAAATCAACAAGGCTATGAGCAAGCCAAACTTCAAGTCTTGAATATACATGCCTCTCCTCAATGGTAGTTCCAAAATTACCTTCCTCCAACTTCACAATGGGATCAAAAAACAAGGAAGGTGGAGTAGGTAACACTCTCAACCCAGCCTTAAATCCACTAAGGTGAGAATCCATCCCCTTAATGGCCCCCAAGCCCCAACCAAGGAACCATGAGGAGCATTGAGCAACAATGACAACTTTAAATAAGGTGGCTTCACAACAAACATACATACAATACATTCAACTCAACTAAGATAACATATCCAACAAGTTTCCACATTCATTATAAGATAAAGGTTTGAAGATAAAACCAAATAGATAAAAATTTATATGAGACCCCCTTCTTGTGCCTCCCAAGTGAAGTGGGATTCTTACCCTAAGCCTCCAAGTGCACAAAATAATCACACAAACTTCTTATCTCTACCTTACAAACATGTAACAAAACCATGATTTCCTTTTCACTCCCATAGGTAAGACTCCCATTCAAACTCCCACCAATTGCATGCCTCACTAAAATTTCCTTTTCCCTCCACAATGGTCCCATAAACCCTTCTCCCACACCCAACTAAGGTCTACTACCCAACGAACACACAAACATCCTCACAAGACAAAACAATAATTTCACAAACATAACATTGCATACAAATAAGGCAAATAACATAATGAAAAAAGTGGAGAGCCTACCATTCCATTAAGTTCTAATAAATTTCCAAAAGTCTCTTCAAATCCAAACTAAAAAATTTACAAGCACTCCAAAAATCTTCAATATCCCAAAAGTGTAAAAGATGTAAAATGAGCAAGTAACCTCCATTCCAACCAAAAATCATCAATAAATAGAAAAATAATGTGAATATGATGATGTGGCTCCATGTAGGATACCACTTCATCACTCCTCCATCCCCACACTCAAGTCAACACACCAAGACCAATAAAAATCAATGCACATGCAAGGACTATGACAACCCACATGGCTCAAGACTTGCACACCATGCTTTCAAGGGACATAATAAATTGGGGTAGAAAGAAAGTGATATAATTTTCCTTCTTTTACACTAAAAAATTGACAAAGAATTCAAAATTAATCTTCCCAACCCATAGGTAGGGATTCTGGGTCAATTTAAGAGGAATGGGACAAGCCTTGCTTGTGCCATAAGCCTTCAAAAAATCCCTATTGATGGCGAATCACAGCACCCCTGAATGTCTACAACCTGATGGGTTGAGACTCTTAGTGCAATTGCATAACATGGAGCTTTTCCCAAGTGTGTGACCTTGCGAAATCGGAAAAGCTCTCCAAATGAAGGTCGGTTCCTATTCCTCTATTCAGATGCACATGTAAAAAATGCAGAGGGTTTACTCAAAACCTAAACTAACTTTCCAAGGAGACAAGGTAAGAAGATGCATAAAAATAAACCTAAACTAACAAAGGTGATGCACCGAGGAATGAAGAACACATGTCTTGCCAATAGACACAAACCATTAAAATGCAATACAAGATCATGCACAGATAACTAGATTTGCAGTGAAAGATCAAGAGGATGCAAATGAACAAAGAGAGGGTTGAGAATCATCCACATGCATGCATTATTTTCTCCAAAGATTGACACAATACACTACAAAATTCCAAGAGGCAAAGTTGCATTACAGTTTTTAATGGGAAGTTTGAACTCCACAAATTCACCTGCCAAAGAGAAGAAGGGAGGGGCAAAAGAAGAATGTCCAACCTTGAGAAAGAAGCCCCTCCTTACAATTTATAGGAAGAATGAGAGAGGAACTCCAAATATACGCCAACCACCTCTAGGTTGTATTTAATTTGTCTCATTATGGTGGTAGGTGAGAACCCTAGCAAACCCAAAAAGTGGCAAATTGTATTTTCTGAAAAGTCCAACCTTGCGTGAATCCGAGCTCCCTGTGAAAAGTTATGGCCATCTGAATATCTGCGCCAGGGTTTGTTTCCTGTCAGGGTGTCAATTCTCAAAATGTTGCACATCCTGAAGATGTGCCTTGTGAAGATGCGCCTTGGGCATGAATTTTGTCATGTTGACATATTCTTACCTGCGCCATGGGCGCATACAGTTTCATGTCGACATCCCTTTACCTGCACCCTTAACCTACACCATGGGTGTGAATTTTGTCATGTCGACATCTTCTTAACTATGCAATGGGCGCATCCATTTTCATGTCAACATCCCTTTACCTGCACCCTTAACTTGTGCCATGGGTGTGACTTTTGTCATGTCGAAATCTTCTTACCTGCACCATGGGTGCATCAGTTTCATGTCGACATCCCTTTACCTATGCCCTTAACCTACGCCATGGGCACGAATTTTGTCATGTCGACATCTTCTTACCTGCACCATGGTCGCATCCATTTTCATGTCGACATCCCTTTACCTGCACCCTTAACCTGCGCCATGGGCGTAAATTTTGTCATGTCGACATCTTCTTACCTGCGCCATGTGCGCATCAAGTTTCATGTCGACATCCCTTTACCTGCACCCTTAACCTGCACCATGGGCACGGATTTTGTCATGTTGACATCTTCTTACCTGTGCCATGGGCGCATCCAATTTCATGTCAACATCCTTTTACCTGTGGGTGATGGAATAAATGTCAAGGTCTGATTTTCTTTGATTTCCATATTCTTTTGCTTGTCTATATCTACCTAGGGGGGAAATATTTACAACAATCCCCCAAGTCAAAATCTAAATTTTGAACTTGGGCTGCAATAAAAGATTCCCAAATCAACATAAACTTTACTTACATAAGGACTACCAAATCTCATCATAACTATTTTTCACATATCTAATTTGGTTAACCAAAACAAGAAGGGTTAGGTCTAAATAACACACATTCACACATGCTAATAAAGTGACAAATATTCCAAATTTAAATACACAAACATAAATAAAACACATACAAAATTAATTAAAGGAAACACAATTTACCCCATGGCTACATATGTGAATTAACCCCGATGGGATACTTCCAAAAAGACATGCAAAACACACACTAAACAACATTACACAAGTTTTCAAATTTGGCCTCATTTCTCATTACCGACATCCTTAAGTGGTTTTTTCCCTATCCACTTCGATGTTTGTGATAAAATTACCGCACACAACAAAATTCCTCTCTTGCCTTTTAGCTATATTAACAACATTGAGACAATGTACATATAAAATCAATAATCATCGTTTGACATTAGCAATTCTATTATCCATAATTATATCAAAATCTAACCCTAACATCCATGAGATTACAATTATACTCAAAACATCCCAAAAACATAATGTGTCACTATGAAATCCATATCATGAAAATCAACATATATCAAACTTTCCAATGTCACTATCTAGTGAATCATAATAAAAAGTAAAAATCTTAATGTAAATACTACTAATATTAATGTAATCTATCATCTACCGATCAATGTATCAAAATCAAAATGTTTGAACATCAGTCCAATAACATCAATATAAGGATAAAACAATGTCAAAGAGAAGTGGGAACTATAGAGGGAGGGGGAGAGAAGAAGAGACAAAAGTGAAAATATGGAGAAAAGGAAGATTTTGTTGATGAAGAACCTACTTCCAATGGATGTTGAGTGAAATCTATATGAAATAAGTTTCTTGTATAATTATTTCTACATTATTCGGGGGCCCTCCAGTTCTGCACCCTTTCGTCACCCGAACCCTTTTCTATTTTGTTGGACTAAATTTTTCCTAAGTATTGAGCTAGACGTGGAGGTTATCCATGTGTATGTTCAATGCATTATGAGGAAAGAACAATGCATCGATATACTTCAAGTTATCCTCCACGTGGATGAAGCCCGGCTAAGCTGCCGTAGGCATGTTTAAAAGTCAAGGATAAAGAGGAAGAACGAATAGGCCTCCACATATCACCGGGTACAAATTCGAAAGAAGAAAGGAAAAGAGAATCCTTTGGGTATCGAAGAGTCTCCATGTGTTATACAAGGAAGCTTCCTTTGTTTAAGGAAACAATTAAAGAAGTGAAGGGCTCAAGGACTAGAAAATAAATGCAATCTCAAGTCCTAAAGAATGGAGTTGAGATGTACTCCAAATTTTTAAGATCTCATAGGTAAGAACTTAATCTGGGAAGTGGAAACCTTAATGGAGGCACGTTGAAGTAATAACCTTGAATATTTATAAGAGAATGTTATAGTTTTAGATATAGGCGGATATGATATTGAAAAAGAGAATTTTAGAGCTCCATAAGAGATTTAGGTTTAATCTATTGTGTTCATTTGCCTTAACAAAGATCTGTTTGAAATAAATTACCGTAATTTTTGCCAACTTAGCCTTATGTACTATTTTATCTAAAAATAAGTAATCCTTTTATGTGCACTAACAAGTTCACAATATTCAATGTCCTCTAATTTTTCTATTATTCAGTTCTTGATGGATGTTTAAGTGTCTATTATGCTACATGCCCTTAGATATTTTACATAAATCATTTTATGGTGTTACGTTTATGTTTTATTTTCATTTAAGCCTTTGATGGTTTTAGATATCTTCACGAGTAGTGGATCATTATTAATGCTCTTCAACTAATCTAGTAGTTATTTCAATATTAGTCTCTATGTTATTTTAGTAAATTTTTGGTGCATCGCCTTAGTTAGGATTTTCAC
The DNA here is from genome assembly GCA_018340775.1 of Taxus wallichiana var. yunnanensis. NCBI lineage: Eukaryota > Viridiplantae > Streptophyta > Pinopsida > Cupressales > Taxaceae > Taxus > Taxus wallichiana. Next base: position 381,293,866 of record CM031241.1, on the reverse strand, counting down.
ATCATTTTGTTTTCTCTCTAACTCTTATCTTAAATGTGAATCAGAGAAGATCCAACTTCTATAAAATATTGAGGTTATCTTAGGGTTTAAGTCCCACATCTCTAAGATTTCCCATGACTTTGGTGATTCATCTGTAAAGATAATCATCAACAGTTTTCTTGGCAAACATGGTGGGACAAGAAGTGATAGTTTAAACTTAAAATATTACTAGGCTTGGTATGTGACATAGTAATTTCTAGACTTCAGAATATTTATAGCTACAGATCTGGTGACTCTATTTGAAATATCTACTGGTTTCAAAATATTGGTGGTTTAATCCTCTCTAGTTCATGAGAAGGATTCAAACAAGGTCGAGAACAAGAGAAGAAGGCACATTTGAATACCTCTAGTTATCCCTAGTAAAAGGTAGAAGAGGTAGGTAGATTCAAGGATCTCGTCTCCTTTAAACATAACTCTTTCAACACCTCAACTGGTAGGCCCTTCTTAAAATCCACTAGAGTTCTTATACCTATCATAATTGCTCATCAACCTCCTCCTTCTTAGAGAAAGTTTGTGTCATGGAATCGGGAAGTCAAATCATCTTACCAGTGCTTCTAGAAAACATGGGATTCCATCCCAACAAATGTTGAAGGTATTGCCTAAATTTAGTGGCGAAGACTTTCAGACCCCAGAGGAACATCTTAAGAACATTGTGGAGATATGCATGGTACATTAAATTATGGAGAAATATGTTTCCTTAAGATTACTAGCTGCATCCTTTAAGGGAAAATCTCTCGAATGGTACAAATCCTTGACTCCTAACTCTATTGGTACTTGGGATCAATTGGGAAATTTATTTGTTAGAAGATTCAGTCAAAATAGAGATAGATATTTGCTCTTACAACAACTTATCAACATCAGGAAATATCGGTAAGAGCTTATAAATGATTTCAATACCAGACTCCATAAGACATGGCAAAGGGTTCCAGTTTTGAGCCAGACTATCTACCGGTATGAATATTGTCATTTTCTAGAGTCTCTAAACTTTTATATCTCATCATGATTCAATTATTAGGGGGATTATTTGCCACAAGCATATGATCTTGTAGTCTAAGATGAGAATAATTTGATAGATGTTGGGAAACTCCCCTAAAGATCCATTTTCTAATGTATCTCGAGATAGCTCCCCTTCCTCAGGCATAAGCCTCAAGCTCTACCCAAGCTCATACATCCATATATAGTTACTCATCCTCTCAAAGAGCCATCACCCCTACCGTTGCATCATCATATTCTTCTTCGAGAGATGGAGGAAGTAAAAATATCCTTAGGAGTTTCTCTAATGAGATAGTTAATCTTAATAGGGGTCAAATCGTGTACCTTAGAAAAAATTATCAAAGTTAACAAGGGTGTAGGCCCACTTATCCTCGACAATATCAAATTTCATAGACACCACCACTGACACGACCATCTAACCAAATTGTTCATGTCCCAACACCACTCCAAACACTCCCACCCAATAGTGCGAGAGAAATGATTCAAGGAAAGAGTAATTTTGTGGAAGATCTAAATATTTAGTACTTACCATGCAATAACCCTCATATGCAGAGAGATTTCCCTAAGGAAATCTACGAAAAAAAGTAGAAAAGAAAAGATGGATGGAAGGCTATGAGGTCAATGTTAGTAGACCTTACCAATCCCTGGGAATTCGATTGTAGCCCTTTTGCATAAATGCAAGGGATGTCCCTAGAACAAGAGGAATATATTACACTGAACATGCACTTTTCTCTTGGATCGAAGGAAAAGATTTTTATTCACAAACAATGCATCCACATCTAAGAATCTAAAGTACGGTTAGATTAGAACACCCACTCTAAGAGGCGGATGGTAGAAGCCACGATTCCTTCTCCTATAGCAATGAATGAAGTAAGAAAAAAACTTCAACGTTCATCATCCCTCCACCCACAACCAGACAAGAGACTTCAAAAACCTCTCAAAGTTAAGATACCTTCCACCAAATGGCTAAGAGGGTAAAATACTAGCAAGTCTCCAAAGCACAACCACTCAAGCCAATGAATGTAGTCAAGAAAATTAAAAGGAAAATATCCAATGTATCCTTGTGGGATATCTCGAGTATTCGAACAAAAATAAATACTTTAAGAACCTTTGAAATCTAGTGGCATCCCGATGGAGACAAATATGGGGAAAGAGAAACTTAGATAGAATAAAGCTCAAGTGGATTCAATGATGATGAGCTAGAAAGGAGAAATAAGTAAGCCGAAACCTCAACCCTTCTTCATGACTCTTATAATTAGAAATAAATTATCACATAACTCGGTGAATGACTCTAGTACAAGCACTACGGTGATTCCCAAAATAATTACGGATTACTTAGGAGTTAGAAATGAGCTACATCGAAGAAAGGAGTCATGCAGCTAGATGGGAAATCGGTTAAAACAATTGGAGTTATTATAATTCTCCCATTACAGCCTCTATTCCTACCCAAACATTATTGTTCTACAAAATATAGTGGTGATTGATGTTTCGCTAGTCTTTGGACTATGTATCTCTCATAATTTCAAGGAAAAAATTGGAGGTTTTATGTTCCTTGATTGATCTCATCGATTCTATGAACTAAGTATGGATCCAAAATTAAGGTTTTATCATAACCAATCACTAAGGAACATATTACTAATAAAGTCTCCTCAAATTTTGAGACCTCACATGCCATGATCACTTTGAGAAAAGGAGTCATACATAGATGATGGCAACCATAAAGGTGAAAACTATTTGGCAAACCTATCACTTGAAGACCCCTTGAAATTTTAATTCCACAAGGTTAGGTACTTTGTGATTTTTGATGAGAAATCCCATCATCCCAAAGATTATGAGGGAAGACAGTAGAAATGAAAGGAATCTCATGAAGGATCCCAAATGTAGACTCTACATTTTGATGGATCCAGAAGTAGGAATGGTTCTGGGGCTGGAAAATGCCTATCTTAACCAAGCGGAAAGAAGATACTCCAAGAGCTTCATTTCCACTTCACTTGCACCAGCAACAAATTAGAATATGAGTCTTTACTTTATGGTTTAACATTGGCACGTAGAGAGGGTATATAATAACTAAGAGTCTTTGGGGACTCTAAGTTAGTGGTAACACAAGTTACAATCAATGCCACATCAAAGAATCCAAAAATGAAGTCCTACCATAATAGGGTATGGGATCTTATTGAAGACTTCGAAGCCTTTAACATTAAGGTTATCCCTCGGGAAAAAATCATTAAAGTAGATAAATTTCCCAGATTGGTTCACAATTCAACCCAACCAAGGATCTACATGAAAATAAGGATGCGGTGAGATTATATCCACCCGACTATACCTAATAATTTGGATAATCAGTAGGTCTTCGAAAGTGACCAAAACATATTGCTCTTCCTACAACAATCGAAGAGTTTGCACACCAACTCCAACCTAGAATTGAAGAAGCATACGAAGATTAAGTCATCTAACTTAAAATGAACATGCTTCCAAAGGAACTAATAATATTGGAAAGTTTTTCTATTCCAATGATTCTAATATATATGGGAGGAAGTTTTCGGTAGTCAAGGAAGACTATGCAGAGCTAGAAGTATCTAATGGGAAGAAGCTAAAGTTTGGGAAGTTAGTCACTCATAAAGAAAGAGAAAGACTTGTGGCTCTATGCCATAATTATGATAAGGTAATAGCTTGGAATTATGATGACCTACATGGTTATAATAAGGATATCATCCAACATACTATTGACTTAGAAGAAGGGACTAAACCTGTGAGTCGAAGAAGAGGCACTGTAAATCTCAAAATAAAATCTCTCATGAATGAACAGCTCACAAAAATCCTAGAGGATAAAATAATCTTCACTATCAAGCATTCCACCTGGGTATCCAATTTAGTAGTGGTAAGGAAGAAAATTGAGAAATCACACTCTGCATGGATTTTAGAGATCTGAATAAAGTGTCCCTTAAGGATCACTACCCACTACCTTCCATGCAACAGATAATATAAATAGTAGCAAGTTCAGAAATATTCTCTCTACTTGATTTTTTTTTGGAATACAATCAAATATGGCTCATAGAGGAAGATTAACATAAAACCACCTTTACAAAGAAGTGGGGAACCTTCACATATGCGAAGATTCCATTCAGGTTCACCAATGTTGGGTCATCGTTTCAAATAGCCATGGATGCCACATTCCAGAGAACTGATAAACAAGGTAATCCTGATATACTTTGATGACCTCATGGTGTTTAAAAAAATAACAAAGGATCATTTCGATTCCCTGGAAGTTGTATTCAAGAAGTATCATGAATTTGGAAACTCTCTGAACCCGAAGAAGTGTGTTTTGGAGTACCACAAGAAAAATCTGGGACACATTGTCTCAAAATAAAAAATCTCAATCAACCCGTAAAGATTCAAGGCCATTCTGTAATTGTCCCCACCTATCAACAAGAAGGTAGTACAATATTTCCTAGGAAAGATTAAATTTTTAGGAGATTCATTTCATTTTTTTGGTATGATCCACCTAATCAAAATGATCTTTGAAAAATAATCGAGAACTTTAAATGGACCACTGAAGGTCATCAAGACTTTAAGGAGGTCAAAAGAGAAATTAAATCTACTCGGTGAAATTTAACCCATAATTTTCCAAATATTTCATCATGCACGTATAGGGGAGCGAGCACAGTGTAGCATCCATGCTTGCACATAAGGTAGAGTTACAAGGGGAGGAGGATCCAATTGTTTTATTTTCAAAGACCCTCCATGATTACAAGACAAGATATAACTTTCTACACACAAAAAATCTTACGCCATTGTCAAAGGTTTGATGAAATTTAGACACCTCGTTACTAGTATCAAGATCACTATTATGGTCACACACTCTAGTGTCAAGGAAAACATCATAGAAGCTGAGATAACTAATAAAAGGGCTATCTAGATCACTAATATTTTAGAGTATGATATTAAAATAATGCCCACAAATATGGTACAAGGAAGAGGTCTTTCTAAAAACCTTGCATAGGATCCATTGACCCCAACAAAGGAGAAATTTGACATGGTGCTTCGTATTCAAGAAAATGAATCTGAAAACTAGGTATCATATATGATGCATAGGAAGGAAATAATATTTTTTCAAAGATCAAAGAATAAATAACTTAAGAGCCACTCTTATCAATATAGATTATATAAAGGACTTCAATATCTGTTCTATAGAGCTGATGTTTGGATTGTTGTGTGAAATCAAGATATTGATAAATGTCTATAATAACCAATGTATTTATTTATTTAGACATTGAAATATTATAATTGAGATATAGTCACTTAGAGAAGAATATATTTTCCATCATTAGAGCCATCAAAAATTTAATGTGTATGCTCATGACCAACCACATCAAGGTATTAGTCTCTCATCATAGTGTAAGATACTTCATAATCAGAGATGAAATAAATGAGGACATAGTTGGATGGGTGAAAAAAATTATGGAATATTATGTTAATATAAAATCCATGAAACTAGTTAGAGATAGGGGATTGCGTGAACAACTAGCTATTCATGTTGAAAATAATGAAGAAGATTGTTATGTCTTAGAGGAAGAGGAATAAAAATCAACAACAATTATGCCTAATGGAGATAGTTGGACAGAAAACATCGCCAAATTCTTATGTACTAAAAAATATACTTTTTGTTAAAATAAATATAAGAAAGAACTTTTTAGGATGTAGACTATTACTCATGCATCGATATGTGTATTTATTTTTAGGAAGAATTACGATGGATTGTTATTAAGGTGAATTAATGGGAAAAAAGTGAAAAAAATTCTTGATGAATTCCATATTGGATTCTTTGGAGGTAACTTCTCTCAAATATGAACAACTATAAAAATATTGAGAAAAATATACTTTTGACCCACATTATTTATTGATTCACATCAACGGGTCAATAAATACAAGAAATGCGCCCTCTTTACTAGAAAAAAATAACATGTATCTTTAAATTCACCCATTTGAAGAAAATTATACTTTTTCTCAATGGGGTATTGACTTCGTTGATATGATCAATATAGTTTCAATTTTTCGGTCACAGATGGGTTTTAATAGTAATTGATTACTTCACTAAATGGATAGATTTGATGCTCAAGGAAAAAAGTGATTTTACCATCATAGATTTATTGGAATATATTGTGATAATGTTTAGGGTTCCTTGAACCATAATTTATGATAATGTTAAGGCCTTATTGGGTTACAAAATATATGATTTATAAATTGAGCATAGAATCTCTCTAAATACATCTTGCAACTATTACCATCAAGGTAATGTCTTAGATGATTCTACTAATAAGATCCTAAACACAATAATAAATAGGACAATAGAGATAAAAAAGTTAATATTATTTTAAGGTAAATAATGCTCTTTGGTATGGCATAATTTCACCAAAGAGAGAAACAGGTATCTCTAATTTCATTATGGTATATGGTAAAAATTCGAAACATGTTCTATCTCTTTAACTACATTTATTAGAACTGGAACATTGATTGAATTAGAGCCCAAAGATGAAATAAAAATTACAATGATAGATTTGGTAAAGCTATATGACTTGAGGTAGTTCACCATGATTAGAATAGAATAACACTAGAGGTCAAACATGTAGTGGTTTGATAAAATGGCTAGAGTGGCTGAGATTTAAATAAATGAGACTTAGTTCTAAAGTATGATATGCATCTAAAATAGGGTGAAAGTCCATGTTTGATGCACTTTAGAGTTTACCTTATCTTATCACATCCTATATGAAGGGTAATTGATTTGAGTTTTCAAATCACAATTGGGAATCACTTCAAATACCAGTCAATATGATTTATCTTAAACCTTATCATAAATTTGTCAAGTTATATCTTGTAAATAGTTATTGGATATTTTGGTTTCCTTTTACTCATTATTTTTGGGGTCCCTTCTATTTTTTTGTGATCACTGATTGAATTTCCTTGGTCAATCCTTTTTGGTACTCTATTTTAAATAAGTAATATTTTACACAACTTTTTAGTCCTAATTATAGTTTCCATATAGGTTGTTGAGACCGTGAAGAAAATTTAAAATTGCTACAAATATTAGAGTTTTGTGCCATCAAGAAATAATTCATTCTATCTTAGATTAATGATAAGTTATAAATCTTATAATCTAAATTCATTACCAATAGATAGGCTAGAATACTCATTGACTCCTATATTAGGTAGATGTCCTCTAAAAATCATCAAACTATTCTCCAAAATAACATCTCAATGTTATTTGAACAACTCCATTCAATTTATGAACTTATTAGAGCTCATATGGAAAGTATTTGAAATGAAGATTACCATGACATTTAGTGGAATAAATAAATAGTGAACCATGGAGTTTGTAATGATTTCAGAATAAGGGAGAAGTCATGTGGATTTATATGCCACGGGATAAAATTATCAAACCATGCAAAAACATGAAACAAGAAAAAGGAGGTAGAATAAAGAAGAAATAATAAAAAGATATAAAATGCTAAAGGAGTCCATGAACCCACATAATGTTGGAATCCACATCACAAAGGATTCATGGTATGGCGTAAAATCCATGACGAGATGAAAGGATTCACAATGTAACATGCTCCATGCAATGAAGTAATGATGAGGCCATGGAGGGATAAACAAAGTTGCAAAGTTTTAAGTTTATTACGGATCTAGGTTGACACCATGAATAGAACCACATGTCGTATAATATCTTCCATATAATTCTAGAATTTTTAAGAGTTAAGAAAAAGTAGGGAATAATCAAGAATTTGTGGAATATATAAAATTTGTGCCAAACTCAGATCAAGCACCAAACCACCGCAACAACTAACATTAAATATTGAATTGGATCACCCTCCTTCACAACTGATCTAATGGTGTGTCATTGGAGAAATGTCAGGTGCCCATACCTAGCCTATAAATTGAATTTGTGATTAGTCCTTGGTGGTTGTCAAAGTAATTTAGTTTATTCATATGATGGGAGTTATTTGATTCTCTCTTCCCCTCTATCTATTTTCTATAAATGTAAGTGAAAAGGAAAAATTAGAAGTTTTTTTCTTCTATTTCCTAAAGCTCTAAAATTTTGAGATTGAATATTTTCATAGAGACCTCTCGTAACTAATATGTAATGTTGTAAGTGCCTCTACTTTGTGATGTTGTAAATCCATAACTCTTGTTAGTGTATGTGAGTATGAATTCTTTATTTAGAATGTGTTAGTGTTTGATGTGAATATTTATTTCCTCTTGCATGATTTATTTCTTATTTTATTTATAGCTACACTAATTGTGTGTGCATTATTCTACAAACTTTCCTAGAATTCAAATTTTATGTATTTGGATCCAAGATAAAAACCATTTTTATTTTAGTGCATCACCTCCCTCTACTTTTGAATTCTCTCTCTAATTAGGTAGTTTGTTAGAAAACTTAGATTAGGATTATCTAGTATCAATTTTAGTGAATGCTAGTGTAGTTTTAGTGAGCTAGAAGAGAAGGAACCAGCATGCTCTATATATTCACCTAAAAAGGTACCATTTTCCCATGCTTTAGAGGTCTTTCCATTTTTTTCTAAACTACTAAGAAGAGCCTCATGCTAGGGTGGTATATCAACTGAAAAAAGGCCCCATTTATCCTATAATATTGATAGAGCCGTGCTAGAAAGAGAGGAGGGAGAGGTACAAGTATTAGGTGTATAACCAATGTGACCAAACCGAGTGAGGTGAATCCCACATCAAGGTGGTAGGAGGAAATAACAAAGGGGTTCTAGAGATGTAGAGGTAACTTGGATATTAGATGTCAAGAAATACCATGATAGATAGGTTGTTAAAGAGGAGGTGAGAGTAGAAAGGCCTTAGGGAATACACCACGAGTAGAATATATAAAGGCTTGAGGGAGGATATTTGTTCTAGATATAGGGTCCTATATAGCGATGTACATGATGGGATAGCTAGGAAATGGGGTTTAGGATATAAGGAGATCACATATGATATTGTTTCTCCAAGACATTTGGGATTAGTTAGTAGGAGCCCAATGTTTGAGGTATGAGGGGTTGGGGGCTACTAGAAAAAATCTTCTATATAGTAAATTTTAATTCTAGTTATATCTTACCTTAGGTAATAGATTATTACTGGGGTAATAGTATAGTTATTGTAAAAAATATTTATTTCATTATTTTTATATGGTTATTTGCTATAACTGATAAAATTGTTTACATATTTTATTCTCGTATATTAGTGTTAATAACACATATGTGATTTGGTTTATAATGAGGATTATTGTTGCACCTATGCAACCTCTTGGTTATCGTACATGGTTATCAAATAAGTATAAATATTACGGTGCTCATATTTTCTTTAACTAGATTGATTGCATATCAATAATATGTGTCATGATTCCTCCATGTTAATATTTTTTATTTAGTATTTGAGTAAAAATATGTAACAAACAACTTAAAACATCCCTTCCGAGTACCCTTCCATTTAAATTTTTCTTAGAATCAAATTATAAGGTAAGTGAGAGAAATAATTACCCAAAAATAGGTGTTTTTGTTACTAAATTTGGGGAGGGGTTTGGATATGAATAAAGAGTTTCACTTAGGTTTTAGGTAACTATACTTGGAAGTTCCCACTAAAAACATTCTAAATTTTAAAATAGTAAAACCAAGGTGGGTGGGGGATTCTAACCATTAACCCATTACATGTAAACCACTTACACCTAGCCACGAAAGCGCATATACTTGCATAGGATATGAAATGGATAAAATGTATTTAAAAATAGAAAAAAATAATAACCTTGCAAACAAATATGTGGAACTGTTTGTAGAAGTCCACATGGATTGCACGGGTAGGAAAGTTGTTTAGCTATTATGAGGTAGCAGGTTGTATTTTTGCCTACTAGATGGAATGTTAGCACAAAAATATTTGATAATTCACTAAAAACATAATATTACCACTACTTGTGAAGAAAACATAAATCGAAGGGATTTTTTTCTTAGGTTCCTTGGTGGCCTTCGGAGCTAAAAATGGCTCAACTTGTGAAAAAATTTCTCGATACTAAATTTTGGAGGAATCATGGAGATATCCTGTTGTGTTTTCTTTCACTAGTTCCCCTCCTTCCCTTGTTTTTAATGTGATTGTCACTATTGTGATTGCTAATTTTTATGTTCGAATTGCTTGATGACCCTTTCATGTAAGTGTTGTACCAAAACTCTTGTAACTCATACATCCTTAATTACAAATAGGACATTTCTTCTTTTGTTTGTCCCCTTACCTGATACTATTTTTATACTTTTGGGAAGATTATTATTTTCTCTTCCCTTTCTGGTGAGAATATAATACATGATATTTTTCTTCATTTTTGTTGTAAATTTCCTCTTATTGGTACAAAAAATTCACCAAGTTCTTGAAACTGATAGTATGATGTGGAAAATTAATTTTTGTCATAAAAATGTTGTAAAAGTGAGGAAGTTCTCTCAGAAAAATGGGCATGAGAGCTATATAGAAAATATCCTATCACAGGGATAAAATTAAATCCTTCAATGCTATAACTCTCTGCAAGAAAGCATACACTTCCTCATTGATATTAAACTTCATTGTAAGAAATTGAATCTGTACATTCAATATTATGTTCTTATTTTGGGCCTCGTACATTGTGCTCCAATTTTTCCATGTTTTATTTTTGGAATCTCAAATGTGAGGGTGCATGTCATTAGATAATCCAAACTAGATTATCAACTTGGACTTTTCATTGGCTCTATTAAACTGTCACTACTAGGTTAAATCATCTACTGATCTCATTATTGAAAAATTTACAACCAAGCTGAATTTTTTCAAACATGAGTTGAGTTCAATTTCTCATCCTCCACGTGGCATAATTATCACTATAGAAAATTTGCAATTCATGCATGAATAATTTTAAAGAATTTACTTCCATAGTGGGTGGTTATAATTTTTACAAGTAGAGGGAATGTTAGCATACAAATGCAATAATACACTTAAAATATAATATTACAACCACTTGTGAGGAAAATTTTATGATAGGTAAAGAAAATATTTTGCAGGGATGTGGTTGCCTTCGGAGTTCAAAATAGCTCAAATATTCTCAAACCTTTTTCTAATACCATATTTTGGTGGAAACAAGGAGTTAGCTTGATGTATTTTTATTGATGAGGAAAAATCAAAGTACAATGCAAATGTAATGATGTAATATTTATAGATATTGTACAACATAACACAAATAGAAGATTACTATAGAGCTCAACAATATGGACCATAAAACATATGAGAGTATGAAAATAGAATTAACCAAGTAATTACCATAGTAAAAAATACATTTATCTATGGTGAAAGACTAAGGTAATAAAATAATAACAATGAATAATTACCTAAGTACCATGTTATACCTAATATACCTAAATGAAGCATGGTTTTGGAGGGCGTGTCTTGTATAGTGATGAATTGGCCTCTTTGTCAATTCATGTGTTGAGTATATCTTGAATTAACGTACCAAATAACACTAAATTACATGGTTGCTTCACTGGAATGGGTAGTGCTAGAAGAATTCCTCATCATTTGAATGCTCTTCTTGCTCATCTATATTTTCTTTCTTGATGGTTGTGAATCTTCTTACATTTCCCAAGGTATTAGGAAAATTATTATTCCTCTTGGTTCACATAGTTTTAGGTTATTAGATGTCTTGTATTTCCTTGATTTGACAAAGAATTTTCTATCAATTAATCATATTCTATATCATAATCTAAAGATTGATTTTGATAGTCATTATGGTCAAAAATATGTCGATTTGAGAAAAATATAAAAGATAAAATATTTTTGCAATCTATTCAAATGTGGGACGGATTTTTCAGCTTGATTTTATCCACATGGATGATTAGGCACTAGCATAAGAGTACTTCTTTTGCACATTTGTGGCATCAGAGACTTGGCCACATTAGAGAATCTACAAGTAACTCTTCCTTCGCACCCGACCTCCCGAGGTCGTGCCAAGACAATAGGTGGGGATGGAATACATGCGAGATGTAGATAAGCTAGTTAGGTAATCTTATGTCTTCAACACACAATAACAGGATATCTGAATCTAAGGCAAAGAAGGCCCTCCTAACCTGAACCGGTGTGATAGATCATTCGATGAGGATAGCTACTCGAAGGCTCCAATCAATATCGAGCTCTGTCGTGATCCGATCTATGGGTTGTGGAATATGTGGAAGATATACCTGTGGGTGCTTCGTATATGTCTCCGATAAGGTCATGAAAATGGAATGGATAAATGTGTAGTGGATCTTTTGGTGCTTTATGGATGATTCTCTGGTCTAGTCTAGAAATCTTTAGCTTGATTAGCTGCTACGTTTAATAATGATAGTTGTGTGATAATGTCTGGTGGAAGTGGAGAGGACCTAAACACTAATGTTCACAAACCAACATCAACGTTGGTTTGACTTGTAGGCCCGTTGGGTTGTGGGACCTATGGATCACAACCGTAAGTTCATGGTTGTTGTGGACCTCCTATGGTCATATGAAGAGTCAACCCCTTATTCCGAGTATCCAGTAGTCATATGCCTTTTCGGCCTCTACGTTTAGAACTAGAAGTTGCATGATTTTCTTGGAGTACCTAATAGGTGTTCTGGCAACTTGGATACGTAAGCTAGTGTCTATATCAATGAGGAGGTCTCCTGCCTTGTCTGGCTATGGGACTAGTGGATCACAACCGAATGTTTTCTCTCTTTCAGGTCCTTCTACAGTCATATGGATATCTATCAAGGCAGTCTATAATTTGTCTGATTTGACCAGAACGTGTGTGCTTTGTCATCTTCTATGTTTAATACTCTTTAGCTATGTGCTGATTTTTTGTAGGTCTCATGTTGTTGTTTCGAAGACCGAATTCGAGATTTTGATCTATGTCAGTTATTGCTGCAACAATATTTGGTTGAGGCATGATTGGCTCAAAAATGTATTCCCTGGGCTCCCTAGGTCCCGTGATTGTCATACAAGATCAATATAAGCCTAATTGAAATGAAATAAACTAACTATGCAAGATATATCTACAACATATATATATTCCTCTATTTTTGTATTTTTGATATAATTTTGAATAGAATTTTAATAGAATTGAAAGAGAAACTAATCTAATATATTTAGAAAATGACAACTAATCTAATAACAAAATTAAAAAAACAAACAAGGTAGCCCAAAGGTGTATACTACTTCCCGTGTAGTTGTGAGTTTTATCCTAAATAACTAGATAGCTGATTAACTTAATTGAAAGATTCTCGATCCTACCTCAGAAGTGAGGAATGAATCATAGTTTCTTAAACTATCAATCCCCACAGCTTCCCTGGCAATATGAAAATGAAACTTAACTGAAATGAAATATTTCACTACTCTATTTGATATGTTTTAACTAGAACTTTGACAGATAAAACCTGGAATTTGTAGAACAGTGGCGAATCCAAGTAGTGTATGATTTTGTCCCCTCAAAATGATCTCCTCATTCCTTCATGTTCACGTGAGTCTAGAAGAGTGTGTATATGCTAGCATCAATAAGAAGGTATTTTGAACAATGGAAACTTTGGATATAGACCGAATAAAATGTGAGTAGGAGAGGGACAACGCAAGTGACAGAGCTTGGCATATGCAATTCCTAGTGGGATTTATTATGGGAATACAACACAAGTGTACCGAGAGATTCTAGAATCTACCTTCTATGAAGAACACAACCTGCAACTCTAATGGATTCAATCTACAAATGACACTACTCTACTCTAAACTAATTTGTATGAACAACAATGAACAAGACTGAAGCAAGAAGATCGAATGGCTTCTAACAGCAAAGGAAAACTAGCATGGATGCAAACATGAAAACAAAATGAGCTCTAAACAAGAAATTGAAAGACTAAACAATGGAAATGAGAAGTTGAGGGGCCATTTGCTTGAAAACAAGCTAGATACTTATAGATTTCACATTCACCCAAAGGTAATTCCCATTAGAACTCTTTTACCATTAAACAATGAAGAAACACTATTCCAGGGGACATAAAACATTAATACGAGCTAAGGCGGTTGAGAAAAGCTGGTGAAAGTTGAAAAATTATGCAAGTCGTGATCAAAGGAGTGCTGGAAAATGTGTGAAGGACCGCCGCCCTAAGCAGGGTGGTGGTTATAGGACCGTTTCCTTGACAGGGTAGAGGTTTTGTCACTAAAGGGAAAAAGGTTGTTAAAAAAGGGGGGAGGGATAAAACAAAGCACAAGGAACTTGGATAAAGCATTTGGGATGCTAACATATACTTCGTGAGCTTCTCTAGATCCCGAACACCTTATGAGGTGACCTGTATCATCATTGGGGCATGTGTGACATCATTTCGGCAGCACAGTACCCTACAATTTTGGGTACGTACATATTGCCCTCTGAGAAGTGTTTTAACCATGAAGAGGTGTAAAATGGTGGGTCCGAGTATGGTGGTCCCAAAATGGGAAGTTAGAAATTATACCTGACACGCCCGTGTGTCGAAATTTCACCATCCAAGTTCCCGCTACCTATAAAATGGAAAGAGGACTCAAGTGTAGATAGATAAAATAAATAAAAAATAAATACTAAATTAGTATGAAATGAGGACTTACCATTTGTGTGGGGATGAGAACTTACCTCCATGGCGGTGCTCTAAACTCATGAAAGGGGCATTCAAAATGAGTAAATATATATATATATATATATAATGGGACCATTTTCCTATTCATTTGCGCATGTCGATTTGATAGTTTTTGAGCTCTGGGACCCATGGTGATGGTTTTCAACGAGAGTATAGTCGAAACGTTTGTAGTGAGATAGCGATCATGCCTCCGTGAGTGGAACATCGACCTATGAGATCTCAAGTTAGTTCTTCTTGTTTTAACGTTTTTTTTGCACCCAAAATGTTAAAATGATGAAAATCTTTGTCTTGGGGGGTATTTTTAGAAATGTCAGTTTTAAATGTGTCTCTTAGGGGGGTGCCTAATGGGTAGGCTTTTGTTTTAGCTAAAATGGTCAATTTTTAGTATTTTAAGCATTTTAGGGCATGCGACCCATTTTTAATCATGGGACAGACCACCACCCTGAAAGTGGTGGTGGTTACAGGACCGCCGCCTTCCAAGGTGGTGGTTATGGAACCACCACCCTGCTCAGGTGATGGTTCTCTCTAGAATGCTAAAACAACACTAGTTTGAATTCATTTTTGCATTTTTAGTGTCCTTACTTGCTTTAATGATTTTTCTAATGCAATCTTGATGCTAACTTGCTTCTTTTTGTGTGTTTTTGTGTGTTTTGTAGAAGAAAGAAGAGTACATTAGATGGAGCCGAGAGAGGGAGAGTGATTGGCTTCCAACAGTGTTAGATGCACTCTCTCAGGATGAGCAGGATACTCTTCAGAGGGCAGGTATATTGAGGATCGCACGGGTCCCCCACATTGCACCTGCCAGTCACATATTATGTGACTTATTTTCTTATTGGGATGCAGATCGGAACACCTTCCGATTTCCAGTGTTAGGGGTGAGTGGACTATCACCCTAGAGGATGTCTACCACATTTTGGGAGTCCCGATTATTGGGAGGAGACTTTCATTTGATACAACAATATCCAGAGCTCAGGTGACTCAGTGGGCCACCTATATGGGAGACATAGTTGTCTCCACTGGTTCGAAGAAGGGGTGAAGGTCCATTCTATTCTTGGCTTGCCCATCCCTCTGATCCATCAAGGCCATTATGGGCATCCTTGCTTCGAGATTGATCGGAGACAAGGGAGGGGATACTTTACTCTACCACCGGGGCCCCCATCATCACACAGATTGAGGCACATGGTCAGATTTATGCCTGGGGAGCCGATATACTTGGGACCACCTATCATGACTTATACAGGGTGGTTCATTTATTATAGGGACAATCACTGAGCCATCCGACCTTAGTTATGAGTTGGGTCTATGAGCGCATCATCCCTTATGGGAGAGGCATAGAGGTGGAGGATCCCGGGGCCGTGAGGGTAGCTAGATGGATAGAGATGATGGTGCTTAGAGCACCCCACCAGCCAGTTGCTTCCCTGACTACTGAGGATATGGAGGCCACACCTTATCAGGCCATGATAGGGTTGTGGGGTGAGGAGACCTTTACTTTGATTTCCTACTCTACTACAGACAAGCTTGTGGACAGGATGGGGAAGGTAGAGACACACCCCTTTGATCGAGTGCCTCAAGCAGTTCGGCCTTGCTTACATTGACATGCTTCCCCAGTGGTGCCAGTGTTTAGATCAGTTTGGGAGGCTAGGGGAGGTCCTAGAGGCCGGGGTTGGACCGTTGTTACTCCTGGCATCCCTATTGCAGCCAGGAGGGTGGTACGTGCTCGAGAGAGAGTTGGTGCTCCTCAGGCACCTTTACTTCAGATTACCGCCGGTCCTACCCATAGCAGTGATGACCCCATTGATATAGACTCGAGTCTGAGGAGTTCACAGGGGGAGAGATGGAGGAGGAGACCGAGGACATGGAGATCAGCGAGTCGGGTGGGGAAGAGGATAGCGATCCCGAGTGGCATGACACTCAGGAGATCTTACAGGCTGAGAGGGCAGAGCAGAGCATGGAGAGGGTGACTCTAGTCTCAGAGGAGTTACTTTCTCAGGACCTAGGTGGAGAGGATGAGTCCGTGGTAGGATGCCATGTTGTCCTGACGTAGGAGGGGGACATTACCATCGCAAGAGTGGCATTGTGGTAGGTGTGGATCCCAGAGATCCTTCTTGGAGGCCCGGAGATCCGAGTGAGTTGTCACTCTTCTTTTGATATTTATTTTAGCTAGAATTGCCTTAGTTGCTATCTCTCCTTTTGTTCATCCTTGGTTTCACCTTTTGATCATTTTATAATTTGTTTTTCTTTTCTTGCAGAGACTGCTGATGAGTGGCGAGACTTGATTCACCGGGTATGTACTGACACCCGATGCTCCCCATGGAGAAGACTCATGCCGAGCTATCCATGGATGCAGGGGAGCCTTCAGCAGCTGGTAGGCATACCGATGTTTTTTCCCCTATCTGGCATGTGGCCAAGATGGTGACCTCCCTCCATACCGAGTTAGCCGGGTATAGGACTGCAGAGTGCTTGATGAGGAGGAGCCACTCTCATAGTGAGGCTACAACTACTATCTGCTCGGATCATGAGCCCTTAGTGCACTTAGAGCGCTAGCGTAGCTAGAGTCCTAGACGTGATCGTGCACCTTCTGAGGGATCTCATAGGGATTGAGAGGCCACTTGGCTCTTTTTGTAGTGACTCTTTGCTAGATTGTTTATATGACCATTTTGTATTTTTCGGGCTCATTGAGCATTTTGACCATGCCTAGTGCATGATGGCATTGTACATGAAATGATACATATATATACATACATTATATATATATATATATATATATATATATATATATATATATATTATATTTGATTGGATCTAGATCTTTGTACCTAGAGTTTTGTGATTCATTTTCACATGTATATTAGATGTTTATAAAAATTTTGTTTTTATATGCTTTTCAGAATGTATGCAATGGAGAACAAATATCACAAATGTTTTCTTTTTGTATTTCGTGATGCTGATGTATGATGATGTGGACACTATGTGATCTTGAACTTTAGTTTCTATAAGCAATTTTTCCGGTACTTCATATTGTTTTGAAAAATGTGATGATGAGCTGGTATGATGAGCAGATGAACTTGCCCCACTCCTAACTCCACACAACTAGTAAGATGCGAGGGCTCACCACCGAGAGCTAGAAAGGGCACAAGCTATGAGGTGTGTTGAAATGGTAATGATGGGAGATAGACAAAGAGTTGGTGGAACCAAATTAGGATGCTACAAACCTATCTTACTCAAGTGACTCCATAGTTTAGAATGCAACTTGCTTTGTAGTTTATCCAGACTTAGATCCGTAGATGGCCACTTGGTTGACAAAATCTGGTTTTCAAGGTTTTGAACTCTCTTGGAATTTTGGACATTTGATTCATTTTTTTTGACTCAAGATTTCAAAGGTTTGTTTGAACTATTTGCTTATGACTTTTAACATTTTCTGTCAAGCGGACCCCCTACACCTTGCCCCATGCTACTAGTAGGAAGCATGGGCTTATCACCATGGACAAGGCATAGGTGAGTAAAGGCATTCCCATCCTTTCCCAACCCTACGTCACTAGTAAGAGATGCAAGCTCAACACCGAAGGTTGGTAGGGCAAGGAAATGTGTAAAAGTAAAATTTTCTGTTTGATCTACATTTGACTTACTTACTTGAGCAAAATGTCAGGATGTTCTTATTTCCAATGAGATATATACATCGGGATAGATGTGACACCATGAAGCTTCTAGAACAGACCATAGGCAAGACACCTATCCTAGGAAGAAACCAAAAGTGAGAACAAGCATGCAGGCCTTGGTATGGCTACCGTTAGGACTTTTTCATATCTTGCTTTAATTGATGAAATGATTCTGAAATAGTTGATGATGTTATGAAAATGAAGAAGTATGATTTGAATGCTCCTGCCAATACTATCAGAAGTTTGTAATGAATTGCTTAAGAATAAGTCCCTTGATCACCAAATTTTATGAAATGAGTGAACAAAATGAACCTATCTAAATGAATATGTAATGTAGATATAATTATACAAATAGTGCCGATGCTTCATGCGTAAAATCATTTAAGATGCAAGGAATTGACTGATTCATTGAACTCCTCACCCTCCAGTGTGCACAAGAGATACGCACCATTCCCGTAGTCTTTCATGACCCGATATGGGCCCAACCATTTGGGCCGGAACTTTCTTCCTTCACCGGTTTTCTTATCGATCCGGTTGTCTAGTCTTAGAACTAGATCTCCTTCATATATTTCTTCATAGACTTTTTTTTTATACTGCCAGCACATCCGGTCAACATAGGCTCTATGCCATTGTTCGGTGTTTAGCCTGGCTTCATCAAGGCTCTCTAGTTGAGAGAGGCGTGCCTCCCTGTAAGCTTCCTCATCCGTAATCCCTCAGTAATGAGATGTGGAGACGGGTATTTCAACCTCAAGCGGGAGAACCGCTTCTCCGAATACCAATGAGAAAGGAGTTTGCTCCGCTGGTGTTCTTATTGAGGTTTGGTGGGCCCACAAGGCCGGATATAGTTTTAAATGCCAATCTCGTTTATTCTCCTTGACTATTTTAAGGAGAATAGCTTTCAATGTTTTGTTTGTTGCTTCGGCCTACCCATTGGCTTGAGGGTAGTAAAGAGAGGCCATGTGATGGTTTATCTTGAACTTGCTACATAACTCATGAACCTCTTGTCATTCTTAAAGGATGTGCCATTATCTGAGATAATGACTTGTGGGACACCATACCTACAGATAATTTGGTTCAAAATGAATTTGGCAATCACCGAACCTGGTACGGTGGTGAGAGGCATGGCCTCCACCCATTTGGTAAAATATTCCATGGCTGTGATTATAAAATTATGGCCATCGGTTGATGAGGGAGAGAATTTCCCTATTAAGTCTAGACCCCAAGTGGAGAAGGGCCATGGAGTCGCTATTGGTTGCAGGGATTGTGTTGGCATGTGAATCTCGTGAGAGAATTCTTGACATTTGTGGCACTTACGTACAAATTCCACGTCATGTCATGCTCGAGAGTGGGCCAAAAATAGCCCATCCGATGTATTTTGTGAGTGGTGGCGTGACCACCAAAGTGGCCCCCACATATCCCACTGTGGGATTCATGAAGAATCCTCTTGGATTCTTCTATGTCGACGCATCTTAGAAGCATGTCGTCGAAGGCTCTACGATAGAGTACTTGGTCTAAAACAACATATTTAGCTACGATAATGCGTAACCACCTTCTTTGTTGTGGCGTGGCACCTTCTGGATATGTATGGTCCATGATAAAATTGATAATATCAATATACCAAGGACATGTAGAGATGGGGGTCTGGTTTGACAAAGTATACACATTCATCGGGAAAGTCTAGATCTACCAGCTCGCCTCCATCTAGTGGATTGTTAGCCAACCAGTCTGCAATGATTTGTCCTTTAATGGATTTTTGGTTTACGAATGTTAACTCAAATTCTCCCATTAGGGTTATGAAACGTCCAGCCTTTTTAGACAAGGACCCTTGCGTGAGGAATGTCCGTAAATGGTCTGTCTTCACAATGACCCTTGTTTCTTGATTTAACATGTAATGTCTTAAACATTTTGTGGTGAAGACTATGGCAAGGCATTCTCTTTCTACCTATGTATAACGTGTTTCATAATCGAGCAACATTCGGCTAATGAAATAGATCACGCATTCTCATTTATCATCATCTTCTTGAGCCAAGCATGCAAGCCAGCGAGACATGAGTGGCTCGTGAGTATAGGATCAAAGGGTGGTCTGGCTTGGGAGGCATTAGCATGGGTGGTGACAACAAGAAGTGCTTAACTACTTCAAAGGCCTCATTGCAATCTTCAGTCCAATCGATACTATAATCTTTCTTGAGTAAATTATTGATTGGATGAATGGCAAAGCTTAAATCTGGGATGAACCTTCGGATTGCACCGAAGTTTCCCAAGAAATGACCTGATTCTAGACTCATCTGAAGGTGGGATCATTTGAGAACAACCCGTATTTTGGCCGGATCAACATCAATCCTCGTGAAGATATAATGTATCCTAGAAGTTTGCCTCCTGTTACACCAAAAATGCACTTCTCTGGGTTTAATGTGACACCATACTCAATTAGTCATGAGAGGATGATGCATGGAGTACTTCCGGTGATCACAACACTTCTTGGCCTTGGCCAACAAGTCATCCACATATGATTCCACAATTTTATGGATAAGATCATGGAATATATACGTCATTGCCCGCTGATACGTAGTGCCAATGTTCTTAAGACCAAATGGCATGACAACATAACAATAAGTTCCCCAGGGAGTTATAAATGTGGTTTTGGCTTGGTCTTGTTTAGATATTTTGATTTGATTATATCCCGAGAACCCATCCATGAGAGACAAAAGCTCAAATCCAGTTGTTGCATCAATGATGATGTCAATGGATGGTAATGGGAAATCATCCTTGGGACAAGCTTTGTTAATATCCCAAAAATCTATACAAATGTGTATCTTCCCATTCTTTTTGAGGATGGGAATGATATTAGACACCCATTGTGAATAGTCAATGGGCTTGATGAATCCTACCTGGAGAAGTTTCACTACTTCCTCTTTTACCATGAGAGCCACTTTTGGCTTCATTGGTCTTGACTTTTGTTTAATTGGCTTTCAGATCGGTTTAGTGACAAGATTATGTACCACAACTTGTGTGTGATACCGTCATTTCTTTATAATTAAATGCAAAAGCCTTTTGATGTTGTTTTGAGGATTTGGGTGTGTATTTCTATTTCTTCCTAGAGTTAGCGAGATCCTAACTTCAAAATTCTTGGTTCTTCCTCCATTCCAATGTTTATGTCAATGGTTTCTTCTATCAAAGAAGTGTTACCTTCTTCAAATTCAGGTGGGGCTGGAGGTAGTTCCAAGCTTTCTCCATTTTCTATCTCATAGATATCGAGATCCTTTTATGGAGGAGACTCTACCGTGGGATTTCCAAAGTAGGAAGAGGAGTGTGGTATTAGGGAAAGATCAACTATAGGGTGAGCAAGGTGTAGCTCGCATAGGCATTTAGATATTCGAGAGTGACTTTATCACTATCAACATGATGTAAGATAGAAGATTCATTCTCACTGTATGTGTTAGAAGAGGGTTTGTTGACATTTTCTTCACCAATGGTTCAGTACGAAGTGATACCTTGAAACTTGTATCTTCCAACTCATTACTTGGGGTAAAACGTGAAGCTGAGGTTGCTATTGAATCTGTGAGAAGGTTCTATTCTCGTGGGATTGCCTCAATGGATATGAAGTTCAAATCCTTTGCTTAGATCTAATACCGTTGTTTTATAGAGCTGTAAGTGCTCAACTCTAGTCTCATATACTTCAAAGACTTGGTTTGCAACTAATTGTGAGTCTCCTAACACTCTGATGTCATTAACACCGATCCTTTTGGCTATGATGAGGCCAAGGAGGAGGGCTTCATACTCAACGCCATTGTTTGTACATTCAAAGTTTAACTTAAAAGAAAAAGGTAGGATCTTTCCCTTAGGAGAAGTGAAGATCACACCTGCCCCGGCTCCATAGTGACATCTAGCTCCATCAAAGTGGAGAGTCCAATACTTACTAGGAAAGATGGATGCTGGGACATTCTTTGCATCTCTTGTTTTTCTATTTTGGTTACTTCTACCATGCAAAGTTCCTCTACTGGAAGAGAACCAACTCCTAGGGTACATCCCATACCCGTGGAATCAAATGGTAGGAAAATTGGTAGATCTTGTTCCAGTAATTTGACAATTTTTGCAGTAGTTCCTAATGACACTATTTCTACAATGTTAGCTTCATCCTTGAGGGCTGGGATGCCCTTGACTAGGTTCGTAATTTCTAGTTCTATTGTAGGTATTAATTTTTCTTCCGGTTTTGAGTCGATTGGTTTGTTAAGTTGGTTTGTTGGGAGTTCAAACTCAGAGTGAACCTGGTCTTTTCTTCAGGTCTGCTAGGTGTATGTCAAATGGTTTTGGGTCACCTTTTGCTATGAATATCTTTCCTAGGTGTAAGAATCTTATTTCCTGGAATAACGTAGAAGGGATTGCTTTCATGCGATGTATCCATGGTCGACCGAGGATCATATTATAGTTGGTTTCCTGATCTATGATATAAAACTGGTGAGGATTGTCTTGGGTCCTAAGGTGACTGGTAATATTATAGTCCCAATTGAAGTAGCTTTAAGGCTATCATAACCTCTTAGCGTATTTCTTGTTGTGGAACAGTTTGTTTCTCCATATCCTAGCTTTTGAAGGAAAGAGAAGGGGACAATGTTAATTGCTGCCCCATCATCAACCATTACATGTTTAACATAATTATTGTAAACCCACACCTATAAATGCAAGGCCGGATCACCTCTACGTGTAATTTCAGCATCTCGTTGGCATTTTGTTTATGTCGAATATAAACTGGTATCCCTATTTGGCTGCCCCGGGAGGGTGGATATCGAAGTCTATATGGTTTACTTGTGTTTCGGGAGGTGGAGTGATGTTAATTAAATGACCTAGACCTAGTGCTTCTAAAAGAGCAGCCCTATGGGTAGGAGAGTTTTTCAACAAGTCCAAAAAGGAGATGTGAGAGAAGGTCTTTGTTAAGTCATTAATTAAATCATAAGCACCATGGGTTTTACCAATGTTTGTTGAATGTTATCTGGTTCTAGTGGATAGATTGGATTTGGTTGAGAAGAATATTCTCGTGCTCTTGTTATGGCTTCTATGTGCAGCTCAATATCTAACTCCACTAGACCAACTATCTTGGTTCGTGGCTGATTTCCTAATTGTGGTGCGATAGGTGGATTTAGTGAAGTTGAGGCTTCATGATCATTATTTCCTGTCATTACACCTTTGTTTGTCCCATTTGGATTTAATTTATTATTGTGATTTGGGAGTGGATCATTAAAGATCTTAAGAGGTGTTTTGAGGGGAAACTACCCCTGTGAAAGTATTCGGCATAGGTGTCACATAATCTGTTAAGAACATATCTATGAAGAGTTGTCTTTGTTCTTCTGGAAAACGTTGCATGAACTTATTGTAATCATGACAAGTCCTAGTGTCATGGCCTCAAATTTTGTGGAAACCACAATACGAGTTGGGATTATAATTCCTAGGTTGTTGGTTTGGCACGTGTTGTGGTCCAAAACTCTGATTAAACTATTGACTATTAGGATTAAAGTTTTGCGTTTGTTGTCTTTGGTTTTGGTTTTGATATCCAGTTGAGTTTTGACTTGGACCCTGTGTCTGGATCTGCCATTGTTGTTGTTGTTGTTGTTGTTGTTGGGGATGATTAAAATCCACCACGTTGATTGTTGGGGTGAAATTGTTGTTTCATTGGTTGTTAACTGGTGGTGGAACATTTACAACGTTTGCTTTTTTAGTTTGATCAGTCACTCCATCTGTTGTCACTCCACGGTTTTTGTTAAGGATTTTAGGTCCTTGATTGGTGCATTTGTGGTAGTAGGATAAGTCGTAGTGTTTTGGTTGGGGATGATTAACCTCCCATTTGTTCCATATGTCTCATGACCGCTATCTATTGCAAGCTTGATCTATTCGAGAGAGCACTCTCGAGCACTTCATCATAAGTTCTTAGTGGGAACTTCTCTGGACTTCTTCCTTTATCTCTCACGAGAGAATGAAGGAATAAATCACATAGTTCCATCTCGATCCATGTTTGAGAGCGCTTGTCAAGAATAGAGGACTCGTACGCCATCTTTGGATGAAATGAGCAACAGATTCATTGTGTTCTTGCTTAATATGCAAGAATTCCCTGATCCCTGTTCTCAACAACTTGTTCATGTCAAAAGCCTTGATGAATTCTGACATGAGTTGTTTAAATGAATGTATTGAGGCTTCAGGTATTCTGTAATACCAATCAAGGGTGATACCCTCTAAAGTTTTGGGGAATATTTTAGAACAACTCCATCCCAAGGGAGCAGTTCTCGAATGGTTGTGGCATAGGCCTTAATATGTGCATTTGGGTCTCCCTCTCCTTTGTACTTGGGTAGATCGGGGAGAGGTCTTGGAAGCATGATGCTTCGTATAGTGAAGTCCAAAGGTTCTTTCAAATATTTTGAATAAGTCCCTATCGCATAGGTTTCAACCATTGATGGTGTTTGCTGAGGGGGTGGAGGTGGAATGGGTTGTTGATATGGCATAGCATATGTATTTGTAGGGGCATAAGGGAATCCCTGTGGTTGAGCGAACATGCCGGGAGAAGAGAACATATCTCCCTGTGGTGATTTGGAATACATGTTTAAGTATGGAGGAGCATTGCTCAGGAATGGATTGTTTTGTACTAAACCGGGGGGTATTATATTTTCAACTGGAGCGGCGTTAGAAAACATGGTTCTAGTTGGTGTTTGTTGTAAGTACTGAGGAGGCATACCCAACGTGCCTATTCCTGTGAGGAGGTCTACTTGGCTGGGATGATGTGGAAGATTGGAAGTTCCTGCTTGCATGAACTATGAATTTTGACTTGCTTGAGCAAGTTCCAACCCTCTAACCTTCTCAACTAAGGCTGAGATGACCTCGTTTGGTGAAGACACATGGTATTTTTCCTTAGTGGCATTTGTTGTATATCTTGAGGTTGTATAGGCATATGGTACCCTGCTATGAATTGATCGGTGCCCTGCCAAGTTTCACCGAGGACATTTCCCATAGGTGGAGGAATGGGGGTGTTTTCTTGGAATGAGACCTCGGGTTGTGTTTGCAAACCTCCTATAGATGGGTACATATTTTGAGAGCGTTGTTCACTCCTAGCATAATGTGCTAAGTATTCATCATCTAACAACAGATATGGATCTGACTGTCTACTAATTTGTGGTCTAAGCAACACCTGGGGAGATGAACCAGATTCTCCAGTGAGTGTCATATTGTTTGAGCCTGAAGGCTCTGGTTGTTGTGTTTGAGTGAGCTGATCCAACTCCTCTATTTGGAAAGAAGAACTATATCTAGTCCTTTGAGGTGGAGTTTGTGTTGAAAATCGGTTAGTTGAATAGTTGTCACCCCATGCTGAGAGCGAGGGTGATGGTTGTCTATTTAATTGATCGTAGTATGCTTCAAGACCTAGGAGAGGTCTTGCCATATGCATCGTATCCCGACATATTGGGGGGTATATGAATACCCGTAGAATAATGGGAAAGAGTGAAGGTGGATGAAAGAACAGAAAGAGGAAAATTAGCTTGAGCCACATCAGGTTCACCAATTTTGTTAGTGAAGCTGATGTGGAGGCTAAAGAGGTAGAGAAGATGACAATTGTTTGTTTCACGTCAGGTTCACCAATTTTGTTGGTGAAGCTGATGTGAAGGCTAATGAGGTGGAAAAGATGAAAAGTATACTAATTGGAAGAACAAGTAGAAATAAGACTCGAATCAGAAGGTTGCGTGTTCGAAGTTTCACGTTGGGTTCACCAATTTTGTACGATGGAAAAGTGACATGCGAGCATGAGAATCTACAAGTAACTCTTCCTCGCACCCGACCTCCCGAGGTCATGCCGAGACAACCGGTGGGGATGGAATACACGTGGGATGTAGATAAGCTAGTTAGGTAATCTTATGTCTTCAACACGCAATAATGGGATCTACGAATCTAAGGCAAAGAAGGCCCTCCTAACTTGAACCGGTGTGATAGATCATTCGATGAGGATAGCTTCTCGAAGGCTCCAATCAATATCGAGCTCTACCGTGATCCGATCTATGGGTTGTGGGAATACGTGGAAGATGACCTATGGGTGCTTCATATATATCTCCCGACAAGGTCATGAAAATGGAATGGCTAAATGTGTAGTGGATCTTTTGGTGCTTTATGGATGATTCTCTGGTCTAGTCTAGAAATCTTTAGCTTGATTAGCTGCTATGTTTAATAATGATAGTTGTGTGATAATGTCTAGTGGAAGTGGAGAGGACCTAAACACTAATGTTCACAAACCAAGCATCAATGTTGGTTTGACTTGTAGGCCCGTTGGGTTGTGGGACCTATGGATCACAACCGTAAGTTTGTGGTTGTTGTGGACCTCCTATGGTCATATGAAGAGTCAACCCCTTAGTCCAAGTATCCAGTAGTCATATGCCTTTTCGGCCTCTATGTTTAGAACTAGAAGTTGCATGATTTTCTCAGAGTACCTAACAGGTGTTCTAGCAACTTGGATACGTAAGCTAGTGTCTATATCAATGAGGAGGTCTCCTGTGCATCTGGATGTGGGACTAGTGGATCACAACCGAATGTTTTCTCTCTTTCAGGTCCTTCTACAGTCATATGGATATCTATCAAGGTAGTCTATAATTTTCTTATTTGACCAGAACGTGTGTGCTTTGTCATCTTCTATGTTTAATACTCTTAGTTGTGTGCTGATTTCTTGTAGGTCTATTGTTGTTCTGGAAGACCTGAATTTTGAGATTTTGATCTATGTCAGTTATTGCTGCAACAATATTTGGTTGAGGCACGATTGGCTCAAAAACGTATTCCCTGGGCTCCCTAGGTCCCGTGATTGTCATACAAGATCAATATAAGCCTAACTGAAATGAAATAAACTAACTATGCAAGATATATCTATATATATATATATATATTCCTCTATTTTTGTATTTTTGATAGAATTTTGAATAGAATTGAAAGAGAAACTAATCTAATATATTCAAAAATGACAACTAATCTAATAACAAAATTAAAACAAACAAGGTAGCCTGGTGTAGCTACTTGCTGTGTAGTTGTGAGTTTTATCCTAAATAACTAGATAGCTGATTAACTTAATTGAAAGATTCTCGATCCTACCTCAGAAGTGAGGAATGAATCATAGTTTCTCATAAACTATCAATCCCCACAACTTCCCTGGCAATATCGAAAATGAAACTTAATTGAAATGAAATATTTCACTACTCTATTTGATATGTTTTAACTAGAACTTTGACAGATAAAACCTGGAATTTGTAGAATAGTGGCGAATCCAGTAGTGTATGATTTTGTCCCCTCAGAATGATCTCCTCATTCCTTCATGTTCACGTGAGTCCAGAAGAGCATGTATATGCTAGCATCAACAGAAGAAGGTATTTTAAACAATGGCAACTTTGGATATAGACCGAATAAAATGCGAGTAGGAGAGGGACAATGCAAGTGACAGAGCTTGGCGTATGTAATTCCTAGTGGGATTTATTGTGGGAATACAACACAAGTGTACCGAGAGATTCTAGAATCTACCTTCTGTGAAGAACACAACCTGCAACTCTAATGGATTCAATCTACAAATGACACTACTCTACTCTAAACTAATTTGTATGAACAACAATGAACAAGACTGAAGCAAGAAGATCGAATGGCTTCTAACAACAAAGGAAAACTAGCATGGATGCAAACATGAAAACAAAATGAGCTCTAAACAAGAAATTGAAAGACTAAACAATGGAAATGAGAAGTTGAGGGGCCATTTGCTTGAAAACAAGCTGGATACTTATAGATTTCACATTCACCCAAAGGTAATTCCCATTAGAACTCTTTTACCATTAAACAATGAAGAAACACTATTCCAGGGGACATAAAACATTAATATGAGCTAAGGTGGTTGAGAAAAGCTGGTGAAAGTTGAAAAATTACGCAAGTCGTGATCAAAGGAGCGTGCTGGAAAATGTGTGAAAATGCGTGGAAGGACCCCGCCCCAGGGTGAGCGAAGGTGGTGGTTTCATCACTAAAGGGAAAAAGGTGTTAAAAAGGGGGGCGAGGGATAAAACAAAGCACAAGGAACTTGGAAAAAGCATTTGGGATGCTAACATATACTTTGTGAGCTTCTCTAGACCCCAAACACCTTGCGAGGTGACCTATATCTCTTTGATGGATGCCTCCTCCACACACACCATAAAAATGGTGTTTTTGAGAGAATTAACCATACCACCATGGAGATAATGTGTTTTATGATCGAGGATTTAGGACTGTTAAAGAAATTTCTAGGCTAAACAACGAAGACTGTAATATATTTGTTTAATAGAGTGCCCATAGTTTCTCTAGATAGAGTAACTCTACATGAGGATTGGTCAATTAGAAATCTATCCATTGTACACCTCATAATATTTGGGTGTAAACAAAACATTCACATTCCTGAGTAGAAAATAAATAAGTTGTACATGAAATTATAGAAACTCATCTTGAATGGCTATAGTAAAGAGGCACTTTGGTATAGGTTGATGGATATGAAGTACAAACAAGTCTACATCAGTGGAGATTGATGTAGAGGAATTTTAAGCACACCAAACAAAATATATATATTAGCCAAAACAACTCACTCAACCTGTCCTTTCAACCCTATGAAAAGATCAACCTACACCGGCCTGAATGATTCTAAAGCATGATTTTTTTATATAATTTGGATTATGAAATGGGATTCAAACTTCATGAAACTTGTTCTCATGATCTAGGGATGTAATTACAACATTGAAAATTATCTTAAAAAAGGATATTGTCATATTTTATAAAATAAATAAAAACTATCATATTTTGGCTTTTCAAGAACAATGTCATCCATGACAACTAGTTAGGAGCAATCCCAAAATACCCAAGATGAAGTAAAAGTTAAATTGAGAACTCTTTTAGCTACAAAACTATATACAAAAATTTGTCTCTCAATTCGCACGGTAACCCACTCATTCACCACCTTAATTTCTTGGACTAGTACTCTCCTTGTAGCCTTAGTTTTAGGTTTTTTAGGATTAATATTTCATACAGAGTGTTTCAAATAAAACTCAAGGGCTATCTAAGTACCCATTTGGATACTTTAGGGGTATGTGAAGTTTCATCCATAAAATCAATGTTTAAACTTTCCTTTCCCTATATTATATGCTTCAAATTAGGTCTTGATAGGAAAATCATACTTGGAATTGCCATTATCAAAGAATCCTAGCATATGTGACCATAAAAATAAAAAAATCCTTAAAAATCATTGAGAAAATAACTCTTATATGTTAGCTTGCAAGTTTCAAGAAATGACTCAACTTTTAAGGCCCGTAATCCTTCAAGGTTAGTCTACGACATGGTCTTTTCGGAGGATAGTTAAGAAGGAAGTAAGAATGTCATGTTTCTCAATCAGTAGAATGAAATTGGATCATCAAAACATTAATATTCCATGAATAGGGGATGTTCATATTTCATCTTACAAATCTCATTCCTATAAACATTATATAATTCCTACAACACAATGATGTCCCTAAAACCCAAACTAGGTTTTTTAACTAACCCAATAGGGAGAAAATGATGATTAAAGCCTTTCCAAAAAAATTCAAATCATATAAATTTTAGAATAGGTCTGTCCTATCCTTTTCCACCTATAGGAATGAGATGAGGTCTTGCGATCCACTTAAAATCCTTCATAAATGCATTGTTATTGTAGTATAATCACATAACGTCTTTTTGTACGGTTTGGTTAACACCCATATTGCATTCATTATTTCTTACACCACATGAAAATAATTCAAATACATGTAATCAAATTACCTAAGTGGTGTTCATGCCTTTTCATGGTCAAATGATAACATACTCATGCCCAAATACCTTTATTTTTCATTAATGGAGGATTACATCTTTGTTACAATCTTGTCAACCATTCATTTCTTCATATACTCCTCCATTTTCATTATCATTTGACCTAGGACCTCTCTCTCTTCCTTCATACTTCCAAAAATATATCCCGTTTGAATATTTCAATCCCTAACTACTTTTCCCAAGTCACTCAACTAACTACTAGACTCTAACTCAAGTTACGTTGTTGAAATAAGCCTTCACAAGTAGAGTAAAAATGAAAACCACCTTGAACATTAGAGAATCACCCCCATGAAAGGTTTATACACTTTATTTAAACACTTCAAAACGTCCTAAGCACCTAACAAGACATACCAACAAGCCAAAATGGACAAAATGTGAAAAATCTTTATTTATGAATGTAAATGTTTTTTTGGGAAACTCATATATAGCTCAAATTTAAAATTTTGAAGCCTTTCAAAGACCTCTAACCACATAAAATGACATAAAATAGATTCTTTAAACACGTTCTTAGTATAATTTGACTAAAAATAAGAATTTAAAATTATTCTCATGCATCATACTCCCAACAACAAGAAAGGTTGTCAGATAAACTTCGTAAAACAAATATTTTCTTCTTCTTTCTAATCTTACAATTGTATTTGATATCATTAAGCTTGTTTTTCATTCCATACCATGAGTATAATGTCTTCATGATGATCTTCATGTTGTGTCCTAGATTTCTTTTCATGTAAAATAGTTTTCTTCTTTAGGAAATCGCTATGTCTCGCATTGAATGTTATCTTCCTTCTCTCTTGCTCTAGATACCACATCTACTCCAACTGTTCATGAAACATCTCTTGATTGATTTGGATTTTTTGACCATATTATTTACTTTTTATTAATCCTCCTTTGTGTATCATGATCTCAAAAACTAAAATTGTCGACCTTTACTTGCTTAAAACTCTTGTTTTCACGTGTTTCTTTGTCGCCTTATTAAATGGCATACCTAAACATTCACGACTCAAAAAAAATC
Organism: Taxus wallichiana var. yunnanensis; assembly: GCA_018340775.1. Taxonomy (NCBI): domain Eukaryota; kingdom Viridiplantae; phylum Streptophyta; class Pinopsida; order Cupressales; family Taxaceae; genus Taxus; species Taxus wallichiana. The sequence goes on along the minus strand of CM031241.1, from coordinate 381,262,649 downwards.
AAATTTTATATATTTATATTTTAAAAACATGTTTTTAATCTCTTTCATTTTATATTTTTCCTCCTTAGCTAGGTCTTCTTCTTTAATTTCCCATGCATAATTCTTCTCTTGAATTCCTTCATACCTTCCTTTATCTTCTTCAAAATTCTCAAGAAACTCATCCATCTGATTTAGGACCTTCATTTATTGTATCAAGCATCCTAGAAGATTAAAAATCTCGTCCAACATTCTCATTTAATCTCTTAATGAGATATCATCTAACTCTTCTTTTTCTTCATAATATGTAGGGACTTCTTGTCAATATCCATCTTCTAAACTCTGGATTTTCCTCATGATATCTTCCTTATCTTTGATCTTTATAAGATTCCCTTATTATATTGCATTAGTAATTTCTTATTTTTCTAGACATTTTTTTACATTTTATTCATAATTTTCTTCATCATGAAATCTAACTGTCATCGCCATCTATGTTCTTTTTGTCCACTTCAATTTTCAATTTCTTCAATCACTAGTCTAGAACTTGCATTCTTTATCTGAAATTCTAGTTTCTTAAGCCATTTTGGAATTATATACCTATGATATTTATTTATATCTTGCAATGGTTATTCTTTCCACCCACTGATACATCAGAAACTTCATCTTCATTTACATGATTAGAATCAAAATTCGAAGTTACATATAATTTCTTAATCTCTTGTTGCTTAGTCACTTTCCTTTCCATGTCTTCATTTCTTATAATATTCTTGTTTGTACTTCATTTCTTTTCTTCCCCTGCTGTAATGCTTACCAAATCATCATGAAACACTATATTTGATTTGATTTATTATTTGAATAAATCAATAACCTTCTCTCTTCCTTTATCAATTTCATTTTCGTTCATGGATAATTCTATTGATCCATTTCTTGTGACTTTTAATGTGTTATCTTTGATATTTTCCCACATTTCTTCATACTTGAACACATGAAATGAAACAAAACATTATATAGAAAAATAAAACAAAAAAATTCTTCAAGGGTGCTTAATTCATAGATACTTTCCTCTTTTCCTTCATCTCATTCTCAAGTGCTTCTTTTTGCACTTTTTCTCTTCTCATTTCATTCATTCTCAATCTTCTTATTTTCTTGACAAGTGAATATATAAAACACTTTACCCTTATTTTCAACACCCAAAAATAAATATGAGCTCTTACCTGCAAACACAATCTCTCTAAGAATTCTAACCTCTTCAAATCATTCCTCAAATTTGATATATCTCTATCCAACTCTTTCTTCTTGTTATTTGTCTTCATGGATTCTTATCTCTTCTCAAGAACAATACATTGATTTGATGTGACTATGATGTATAGTAATTTTAATTACACTAAACAAGAAAGAAAATTATCAAAAAAATATCACGCAACCTATTCTTTTACCCCTACTAAAGGATCAGTCTACACTATCCTCGATGGCTCTACAAAGTATGTTATTTTTGTACTTTGGAGTATATACTAGGATTTGAACTTCATGAAATTTGTTATCATTCTCTAGAGATTTAATTACAAAATTTAAAATGATTATAAATAAAGGTGATTGTCATCTTTTAACAAATTACTCAAAACATTCTTGTTTTGGCTTTTCAAGAAGTATGCCATGCATAGAAACTAGCTGGGAACAATCCATAATACCCAAGATAAAGTAAATGTTTATTTGAGTACCCTTTTGTCTCCTCAAACAGTATGCAAAATATTATCTCTCAACTCACAAGGTAACCCACTCTTTCATCACCTTGCTTTCTTGTACTAGTATTCTCCTTGTAGCCTTGATTTATGTGTTTTCAAGGTTAATTTTTGGTAAAAAGAATATAAAAATAAACTTTAGGGATTTATAAGTACCCATTTGGCTATTTTAAACATATGTGAAGTTTCGTTAATCAACTCAATGTTTGAATCTTCTTTTCAAAGTATATTGTCTTCTTCAAATTAGGTCTTGATAGGACAATATAACTTATAACTACGGCTGTCAAAGAATCCTAGAATATGTGACCATGACAATAAAAAATCCTTAAAATGTGGTGATAACACACCTCTTATATTTTATCTTGCAAGTATCAAGCAATGACTCAACTTCTAAGGCCCTTAATCCTTGAGGTTAGTTTGCCACATGATTTTTTGAGGACAATTAATCGGAAGGAATAGTGTCACATTTTTCAAGCAATAAAATGAATTTAAATCATCAAAAATTTAATATTCCTTGAATAATTACCACTCAGAGTTTATATTACGAATCCCAATCGTTGGAACATTATATAATTCCTACAACATAGATATCTCCCTACAACCCTAACTAGGGTTTATAAGTAACTCGATAGGGAGAAAAATGAGGTTTAAATAATATCGCAAATTTTCAAATACAAAATATTTGAGAATAGGTTTATTTATCATTTTCCACATATAAGAATGAGATGAGGTTTTGGTATCCCCTTATAATCCTTCAAAACTTTATTATTATAGGTAGTATGATCACAAAATGTCCTTATACAATTTTGTTAATGCTCATTTTGTAATCATTCTTTCTCAAACAACATAAAAGGAATTAAAATACATGAAATAAAATTACCTATATGTTTTTCATTTATTTACATGCTCAAATTATAACATACTCGTGCTCAAATACCTTTATTTTTCATTAATGGAGGATTACATTTTTCTTAGTCTTGTTAGCCCTTCATTTATTCATACACCCCTCATTTTTCATCATATTCTAACCTATGACCTCTATCCTTTTATTAATAATTCCAAAACTCTCTCCCATTCAAATACATCAATCGCTAACTACTAGACTCTAACTCAAATTATATTGTTGAGTGAAACCTTTAGGAGTAGAGTAAACATAATAACCACCTTGAACATTAAATAATGACCCTTATAAAGGGTTGATATACTTTATTCAAACACTCCAAAATATTCTAAGCACCTACCAAGACATACCAATAAGCCAAAATGGATTAAAAGGTTAAAATGCCTTATTTAGAAATTCAAATGAATTTTTGGTAAGAAACTGATATATGGCTCAAAATTAAAATTTTGAAGTCTTCCAAAGACCTCTAACCACACAAACTAGCCTATATAGATCATCTAAACATGTTCTCAGTATAGTTTTTGCTGAAAAGAAGCACTTAAACTAGTGTTCTTGTATTAAATATGTTGAGTTATTTGAGAAGAAGGAAGTTGAAGCTCCTTTTCTAGAATATTTGGATGTAGATAAAACACCTTTTTGATAATAGAATTTGATGTTCCTAATGATGATGAAAATGATGTTGGGGATAATAGTGATGATCATATACGACCAAAACCTATGATAACAGTACAACGTATGCCCAAGTTATATACAAAAATGATTGAATATAAAAAAGTTGGAGGATCCTCTAGACACATCCATCAGTAGACCATTGACTCCCAATAAATATTTACATGAGGTAAATTTTACTTTGATGAGTAGAGCTGGTTAATCTGTTGATATTTGTATTTTCTAAGAATCGATATAGTCAAAATATTTGAAATATGCCATGGATGTTGAGTATCAATCAGTGTTGAAAAATAACCCCTGAGAGCTTGTCAATCTTCCACTAGGGAAGACACCCATTGGTTGAGGATGGATATTCATAACGAAGTATAAAGCAAATGGAACTATTTACATGTTCAAAGTGGGATTGGTAGACAATGGGTTTGCATAGAAGGAATAAATAGAATATGAGGGGAAATTTTCTCTTGAATCTATGATAAAAATGATCGAGTGATCTTTTCTTTAGTTGCTTAGTTTGGATGGAAAGTCTATCAAATGGACATGAAAATTTCATTTCTAAATGAAGATCTACATGAGGAAGTCGAAATGAATCTACCAAAGGTTTTTATCATACCTAGACCTGATATAAAGTTATATAGACTCATCAAATATCTTGATGGCCTTAAGCAGTACCCCGAGCTTATTACATCAAGATTTATGAGTATCTCATTCGACAAGGATTTTTGAGAAATCCATATGATCCTAATATCTACATCAAGATGCAAGAAGGAGAGATTGCTATATTTTTATATGTCAATAATCAAGTCATCACTATAAGAAAATTTAAGATGATTGATGCTATGAAGAAATATCTTAATCGATCATTTGACATGAGAGATCTAAGGATGGTGCACTATTATATTGGATTGGAAGTATGATGTAAGAAGAATCAAGTTTTTTATCAGTTAAAATATACCAAGACAATGCTTGTGAAACTCAGGATGTTGAAGTGCACACTGATTACTAGATCAAGTTATCTCATATAGATCCATCTCCTCTGGTAAATGTAACTCTCTATCCACAGTTGTTTGGGAGTCTCATTCACCTTAAATATACTAGACTAGATATCATCTTTTCAGTTAGTGCTAACCATTTTTTGTTAATCATTGGGTAGGGGTACTAAAAACACATTTGTTTCTTGGAAGTAGTCATTTCTGGGAAGGATCGAAAGAAATTAGGAAACTATGAGTAATGTTGCAAAGTGCGATACCTCACATATGTTTTCATTCTATGTTCGTCATCAGAAAAGTCATGTATAAGCCTTAAGGGACTAGTACATGACCTTGAGGAAGGTGGGAACAGTGGCAGATGTCAGAAATTAGACCCTGGAATAGTAAACATAATTGTTTTTTGCATGACATAAAGTATAGTTTTTAGGTACACGTGCATTAAATTTTTGTTATTTCTTTATGTTTTAATGAGATTAATTATTTATTGAGTTGTTTAGTTCACTCCACAATTATCATTTATAGTAATCAAATGCAAAAGCAAATAGACAACTTAAGTACAAAATTTAATTTAATTTATTAATAAAGAAATAATGTTTCCCAAACACGCTGTGGGATGTAATTATATGTACAAAAAAAGAGATACATATACATAAAATTATAAAAAAGTGAGAAGAGAGGAAACCCATCATTACCTAAATGATTTAGTTTCCTCGTACTCATCACTTTAGCTTTATCATCTTCATGTTTCTCTCAGGTTGTAGTACTTATTGAAGTACAAAAAACAAATTGTTAGAGCTTTGGGTATTTCTCTTTAGTCATGTACTTACAATTTGAAGCAGATGAACCTCTTTAAGTAAGTACAGTTAAGATATATGAAAAATAACTAGTAAAAAAACACAAAATACATGTCATTATCATTCAGGAGCATCTAAGTTTCACCTTTAGAAGCATATCAAGAAAGAAACATCACTAAAGGATAAAAATAAAGGTTGTTGTCCTCATACTTTTCTAACTATTGTTTCCAGATGTGTAGGTATAGGAGTAGCATAAATAGATGCCATTATGGACACATTATAGATTGAAAATTTTGGTTCAAATGAATGTAGTTATGCAAGTTAAAGGAGAGTGTAGGTCAAAATTCCTACAAAATTGAGAACACACATCAGATCATTATAGTATGCCAAATATCTTGAAGTGAACAAAATAGACTTCAAAATTTTGAAAAAATTCAGAACAATTATACATTCAATAAAGACATATTATGGAACACTCTTTTCTTATAAAGGAAAGTATCCAATTACAAATTATAATACCAAGAAGAGTTACAAAAAACTTTAAAGGTTCCAAAATCCTTCAAGTAAAAATTACAGAATTACACAATATTATAAGTCTTCATGATATGACAAGGGAGGTACATTTTATACAAAAGGTTAAAGGAGAGTATAGCCATATATGTGCAATAATTAAGAGCTTCATTGATATGATAATGTAACTATACTACATTTGTAAACAATTTAAAAACCAATCAACACAGAAAGAATAGAAATTGGCTTGTTGAAGATGAACAAGAATCAACATGTTTCCAGAAACAATCAGCTCAACAAGGTACATTTATTTGAAACTAAATAATTTATAAGGTAAAGCTATATTGATAAAGGTTGGAAGCACACAAAGAAAATTACATGTATTTCAGAGCTCAAATAATGCCATTTTCAAATTACAATTTCCATATTTTCAATTTAGTTTTGTAGAACTGGGTCAACATGTCCTTAGGAAAAGAAAATATAGAATCAAGTTGCATCATACAAGATTGTAACAACAAGCTAGCATGTATACACCAACAATGCGGAGTTATCAATATGAAACATGCAGCATTAAGAAATCAAGATGATATTTGCAGATAAATTCATTTATACATGTGGGCATGAAATGCAAAATAAAATGGAAACATCAGTGCACTAAACATGGTGAAGCCACAAAAACTATGAGCTTCTTTCTAAAACAATTATTCATGTTTCAATATGCATTAACTACAAGTATACATGAATTTTCAAACATATGTATGAATTAGAGGAGTAAACCATATAATGTGAGAACATCTACTTCCTACGAGTTTAAAAGCATTCAAATTCACTCTGCAATCATGGAGGTTATAAAATGGTTACAAGGGCAAAAGAGTTATAAATATAATTTTTTTGTTGAAAATTCTTCACAAAGAAGGGTTAGAAAATGTAGAGAAGATTATGAATAGAGGGGGTCATTTTCTGTTGGAGATGGACATTTGACATAAATTAAAGAACTACATCGAAGGAGGTTCGAGCATACAATTATCCTCATAACAACCAAGTACAACAAGCTAGCAATAAGTTTTCATTCCAAAGTGATTAAAAAGGAAAAAAAGTTCCACATATCTTTTACAAATACATTAATCTTTGGGAAAACATGAGCTATAGAGAACATAAATTATGTTGAAGATAATAAGTTGTCGTTATAAGATATCTAGGCATGTATTCTAAAGAAATAACATCAATGAGATTCACGTAGAATTATGAATCAACCAAAATGGCAACTAAGGGTTACACAAGAAAAGATAAACCCAACTCAGATTGAGGTAAATAATATAAACGAAGGATATACAATGGAAACCAAAGATACAATGCTCATATTCAAGCCCCAAAGGCCAATGCACAACCTTAGAAGTGCTAAAAATAGTGAACCATGGTTTCAAGAAAGAACCCTATAAAAACACAATTATTATTTTGTAATATAAGAGGATTTTTAGCTCAAAATGGATCTCGCAATGATAGAAAATCCTTATGCATTATCAAATGAGCCAAGGAATGCAAACCAAGTATAACAAAACCATAGGAGCCCTAGCGGAGAAAAGAGTGTTTCATACTCATATTTGGTAAATCACTACCATGCATATTCGAAAGGTAAGGTTGATGTGAAATGATGGTCGTAAATATAAAAAAAAACAACTTAGCAAAAATCTTACCATTCAAAACAATCCTATATTTTAAAGAAAGCTCAAAATCACACCACTCATATTTGGAGCAATAAAATAGACCCATGAATAACAAATGCATATTTTTCATTTTCAATAGTGGTCGAACTCTAAATATCACCACGAAAAAGGCTACCCATAATTGTAAGCATATTACATGGAAAGAATACGAGTTATCCAATTGATGCATTTTTTTCAAAACCAAAGCTTATACAACTTAAAAAATGACAAAAACACATACTATAAATTACCTAACGGTGAATTGACTTTTCAGAGTACATTACGGCCACACAAAGGAAGACCAAAAGAAATCAATATGGCTTACCAATAAATCAATGATTGAATATTAAATGGAATGCAACTGTAACCCACGAGCTATTGAAGATTCTCATGCAAACACATATTTACAAAAAAATTGCAGAGTCAACTCACCTAGAGTAATGGTAAGTGAAAAAGAAGCCGAGAGATAAAGGACTTGAGAACAAACTAGCTTCAAAAACAATAATGGTGGTCTTACCAAAAAAAAATTTGGTAGGGTTTTCCCCATATGAGCCATCTCTATGAGCTTGAAACGACATCATGAGTGAATGAATAGGGTTTCCTTATTTTTTCTCAAGCTAACTCAATCATCGAGTTAGTAGGATAGGTGTCAAATAGCTAATTAATCCTACCTCAACTTGAGTTAGGGTTAGGTAATGTCATGATAAGATCAAAATAATTACTTCCATGTTCCCAAAGAAGGCCTCAAATTATTATACCATGTAAAATATGCAAAGTAAAAGTTTATAATGATTATTACAATGTTGCATGGGTGTGATAACATCTAGACCCCTCTTTCTATGAACAAGTAGAAATGAAGCCATTATAAAATATTTTAATAAATTCCAAAGTTATGCACCTTTTCATGCATATGTAACATTCTTTTTTGAGGTGGTGCTAAAAATAGGTTCCTTGTAACTTTTTATAAAAAGAAAATACCTTAAAATACACAAAAGGTGACCATACACTTCATGTTGAGTAAGTTATGTTTAACTTCAGTTTGACCATCCACGCCTAGTATATTTCTTGAATTAGTTCAAAATAAGACTGGAGTGTTATTGTGCCCTTAAAGGCTATTTTTAGAGAGGGGGTGAATCGTTTTGGATATATATTATATGATTTCACAAGCAAATGGATGGGGCTTATTATTGCAGACTTATGTTACATATTTGTTCTTGGAAGCCTTGATCAATACATAAGATTGATTTATTCATCTATACTCAAATTTTTGTAGTGTCTCAAAGTAGATTAAAAAAGCAGTGTAAAGTAAATATCATTCATTATTTTTGAATTTCATAATTTCATAGCACCTTCATGATCTTGTTTCACTTTTTTTGCAATCACCTAAGTGTATTTAGTTGCATTTGGGAGTGTAAAATTTGTTAGATAAAGTTTAAAGTGAAGCCTTCAGTTCTTGAAACTTTCATCAAGTGTTTTGTACAAGATAAGTCTCAAAGAAATTTTGGTGTATCGCCCTTATATGCTTTCATTTGTACTTTTCCTCTAACTTTCAACTTAGTCACACACATATTTTCAAGTGATTCATCAAAGGGAGTGAATCCTTTCTAGAGGTTTCCCTTACTTCAAGACACCCACAACTCAGAGGGAATCCCATTGTACTTGATAGAGTTAAAAGTCATATTTCCATTTATAAGAAGGTTTACTTTTGACCGATAATATTTTTTTGGCACGTCTAGTGGGAAAAGAATCATATTTTGGATTTATTTGCATCATGTTGTTAAATATGATGTTATCATACATGGTTTTTTCTAAATATTTAATTGATCAAGATCGACAACCTATTTTAGACATTATCAGTACATAACATGATATAAATGAAGATTTAATGTTTTTAGTCATTCGAGAACCGCTCAATCAATATTAGTAGCTTGTTGTCATAACAGTTTTGAACGAAGATCAAGACAAATCTCTATTTTTTCCAAAAAAATCAGTTTCTTCCAAAAGGGTCTAAATTGTTTATTTTCCATTATCTATTCCTACGATTAGAACCAGATCATCGGTAAGAGGTCTTCCCCCTAATTTTATTCAATTAACTCTAAATTGAAATAGGAGAAGAAGGGTTCAAAATACTACACCCTATAATAGGCCCAATATTGTCAATCCTCATTCCTCAAATCCATTTTTTTCATTCATATCCCAATATTTCTAATGGCTTCCCAAGAACCCAAAACCTTTGTTCCTTTTACTAATGCAATTCATCTATTAATTACTATTTATACTGATATACTACATGCTACCCTAAATGGTCTTCCATTTTTTATTGGTGAATATCAAGTTACCCCAGCTAAACATATTAGAGATGTAGCAACCCTTTGTTTAATACACAATATCACACATGAGGATGTTTATCTAAGGCTGATTGATAGAAATTACAAGAAGCGAGAGGGGGTGAATCAGTGTTGATTAAAATTCCAAGCACATCTAACCAATTTTAACTTGAATATGAGCAATATATGTAACAACAACACCCCATAAACCATATGCAAGAAAAAGAGAACTCAAGAGCCATATTTTACTATGGGAAACCCATGAAGGGACAAAAACCCACTTTCAAACCAAAGTTTTATTAGGAACACCAATTCCTATGTTTACAAAAACTTGGCTCTATTGAGCACCCACCCAACTACTGAAGCACCTACTCCAGATTCTCCAAGCATCCACTTGAAGTAAGCTAAGCACCCACTTAGCTGATTTAGCAAGCTACAACTTGCAAGGAGCACCCACCCCTTAAGATCTAAGCACCCACTTAGATAAATTTTATAATTTGATTGATCATACAGAATAATATTTCTTAATACAATAGATTATGATCACTTTTTTATGTTACATTCAAAACAAAATCTTCATGTACTGGTATTCAGATCACTCTCACATTCTGTATAATAGTTTTGGCATTGTCTCATATTTTCATGCATAATTCTTCATTAAATCAGGAACTCCAGTGTTCATATTTAGGTGCAGCTCATGATGATAAAAAATAGGTCTCAAAAACTCTCTAGCTCATACTCCCCTTCTCTCCTTGATCAACGCCTATAATAATCATGAAACCTTGATTAAATACACACTCCAACTTTTTGTTTTTCTGTTTTAGTGTATTTTGAGCATGTATACAGGTCCCTTTGCAAGTCACCATTTTTAACACTCCTTTGTGTTTTAAAACATATATTTTTCTTTAAAAATGAATTTTGGAATAACATATATCTCTATTATATGATCTCTTTTTATAAAATTACAAAGCACAACAAAAAGAAAGCACGATGAAACTATCACACAAAAGCATCACAAAAAATTTTGCACCACGAAACTTGAAGATACCTGATTCACACTATATTTCTCCTGAGATAATTCATCATATGCAAATAAATTTAATTGTTCTTGAGTTATGTCCTATCAAAAAAATTTCATTCCACATCATTTATTAGCTTATGTGTCTTTCTACTTTGTATCGCGCGCTTTGTATGTTGTGTTATGTAGCTTTTCTTCATTACCCACAACCTTTTCCATCTTTCATGGCTTTCTAGTCTTCAGCTATTTTACTTTACCCTTGACATTCCTTATCCATCCACGAATATTTATATGCATCCATAGATTTCCTTCATCTCTTGCAGTTTTAGTAGTTATCCGTAGTCATCTCTACTCCTCAATGGCTTTTTCTATTTATCTCATGAGCTTCTTTTAGTTTTCCTTACTTTGTGAATTTAATTTTCACATCCATGACTTATAATTTTAATCTATGGATTTCACTTTTCTTTATGGCTTCATCCCTTCACTTGAAGTATTCACTTACCTCCTGCAGTTTCTTCTAGAGCTTTGTGGATTTATGTAGACTTGAAGGCTACACCAAGTCTTTGGTGGCTATCTCTAGGCTTGAGCAGAAATCTCCTCCTTTTTACATCTTACACAAGACTGACATAATATCTTATAATTTATCATTATTCATCATGAAGCCTCTATCAGATAACACTACCAATCAACCTTCATATTTTTAGCTTGCTCACTTTACCAATTCAGCAAGCCTCTATGAGCTGACACTACTAATCAACCTTCATCTGTACAACTTGCTCAATTTAAAAATTCAATCCTTTTACCATCAATGCAACTTGACATTGACTTATCTAACTTGACATTAATGACAACACATATGACATATGACAAAGGTCCAACAATCTTAACCATTGTCATTGATGACAACACCTTAACAAACCTATACCACATCAGAAACCTACAAAATTTGATGGAAAAATGTTTTCCATACCTGGTTTCTAGTAACATCATGTCTTCTTCCTTTCGGATGTTACAAAACTAGTTTCTCCCTTTGATGATCGATTTACGGTCTTAGTTACTCTCCCCCTTTGATGTTGTATTTGAGTTGGTTTCTAACTTCAACTTTTCTCTCCCTTTGAAAACAATGAAAAAGGGCCAACTAGGCCACATATAGCTAAATATGTTGGTAAGATTAAATAAATCATGTTATTACCTTAAGAATCTCTCCTTATGCTTATGATTCTTATCCATCTGTCTTTGTGTGTCTACATAAATGATCCCCTTGAGCTGATGCATACTTTGATAAAATTGAGCTAGAAGACTAGCTCCCCCTCATTCTAGCACTATTTAGGAGTTGATATTTCCTAAGAATGATCCCTTTGCTTTTACGGACATCTTCTAGTTATTGGTGGGATCAAGAATGACTCCTAATTAATTCCTTATGTGCTTAAATGTTTCTTTTGGTAGCGGCTTCGTCATTATATCTCCAATTTATTCTTTAGTGCTTATATATTCCATATTGATCTTCTTGTCATTTGCATTTCCCTCAAAAATGAAATTTGATTGGAATGTCTTTGTCTTCAAGTGGAACACATGATTCTTGGAAACACTAATAACACTAGTACTATCAAAATACAAAGGAATTGGGCCATCAAATTTTACCTTCTAGTCTTCTAGTGTCGGTCTCATCCGAAGAACTTGAGTGCAACACACGGACAGTTGTTATATATTTTTCTTCACAAGTTGAGATTGCTATTGAAGTTTGTTTCTTTGTTGTTGGTGAGAAAATTTTTTGGGTGTAAAAACTCTTAAATTTCTTTCCAATGCTGCGAATCTAAGTCCCTTTACTTAACTAGTGCAACTTTCGTATATGCATGCATGAGTAAAGGTGGATTTTCTTGGTGGCCTTATGGCTAGGGATCAAACATGGGAACTGCACCGACCCAGTAGAAAATCTATAAATCTATAGTTAGGGAATAATTTTTCTAAAGAGTGGGAAAGGGGAGAGAGAAAAGAGTTAGGAGAACTAATGTTGCAAATAGAAAATCATATTCTTACACACACTAGTTATGAATTTCATCACAATCACTAAAACTAGGAAGAAACAATACTGCAAATAACAATAAGACCAATTATAATTTAATGAACAAAAAAGTATCAGTAAACCCCTTAGTCAAAAAAGGCTTGAAACTCCTTCTTGTATTGACGATCAAGCAGAAATTAACATAGCATGAGAATGGAAGACATTGAGAATAGGGGAAAAGTGGCTAAATCTTTTCACTCACAAGTGAGAAAAATATATCTCATAAACTTATAAGAATGCAACTAGATAGAAAAATTTCAGAATTAGAACCCTTTGGAATGAAGAGCTCACTAAAATTTATAGTGCTAAACTTGACTCCTCATCTTCTTGGGGCTCTTTCATATTCCTCATTTTGACTTTAGAATATTGATATTCCTATTTGAATATTTAATTCCCATTTATAAAAATAAGGATACTTAAATTTTACATCATGTCTCTCAAGTCACTTTAAGACATATCGAAAATTGGAAACCCTCAACACAAAATTAGAACATAGGGGAGAGAGAACGTTGGGGGGCAAGAAGGAGGAGGAAAAGAAAGAAAGTCACCCATGATGAAGTCTGTAAATTCTTGTTGATTGAAAACTCAAGTATAGTGAGACTCTAAATATTCAAACTCCTTGCACCTTGAGAAATTCCTTCAAATCAGCTCATGAATTCTTGCAAATTTGATTGAATTGTTTTCTGATGACTGTAACTCCTACCTTGCGTATGATATACCTATGACTCAAACTATGTAGTGAATGTCAAAAACATTGTCCAATTCCTTGAGATGGACCTCAAATTCCCTATGATCAATTCCCGTGGATGTTAGAGAATGACAGTTTTGACCCAAATGTTCATCCCTCTATGTCCCATTGTGTCAAACTTTCCCTTTGAGAATAACCTACTATTTTTAGAATATGAGCCCGTGTTCTACTATTCTAGGACATATCACATGTATTCCTCATGTTTCATCTTCTGAACCTTCTACCATATCGCAACCTCCTTTGTTCCCAATATATTGCTATTTTTAGCACTTTTCTATTTTTTGCAGGTTCTTATTTGGGGACTCTTATTTTTGGAAGAAGTCATTTTAAGAGTTACTTTCCATTTTACCCCTTTTCTGATTGTCCTGAGTGATCAAACTTGTAATTCACTGGGGATCACCATTTATAGCATGTGAGGAAGTATAACATATGCAATTTTTAGTAAATGGTTAATATGACCTCTATTTGCGACGGGAACAACAATTTTGGATTCATCTCTTCGTCACGAACTTGTGCTCAAATTTTCACCATGATTTGCTTACCAGAATTCTCAGAAATGAAAAATGAAAATTTATGCCTGGTAAGAGATTCAGGTATGGAACTACTAGGGAAGAATACTGATAAAAAATCAGTCCTTCATATCTTGATAAACTAACAACTTCATCGTGCAAAAACTAGTTTGAGAGAAACTAGATTTTTGGAGACCCTTCCCTCTAAATTTTGGATGATTTCACCTGTCGGATCTTCAGGAATTTGAAAATTTCTTCAAAGAGGGAATAATTATGATAAAAACACATACCTCCATACCCCTATAAAATAAAGTGTTCATGGTGCGAAAACCAGTTCATGCGAAACTATATTTTTCAACGATCATTCCCTCTAATTTTAGCGCGATTTCACCCACTAGAACCTTGAGAAATGCAGAGGTAGCTTGTTGATTTTTTTCACTACTATGTCATGGAGGCCATTAATTGATCTTGGAATATGCAGGTCTGGTTTTTTCTCTGTTCTCAATAAAATAAACTCCATTGTGATAGGTTTTTTGCTTCTTTTCTCACTCGTGAAATTCAACTTTTATCCGGTTGTCGGCTTGATGGGAAATTGAGCTTTGTTCTTTGTGGAGATGAAAGAGAAATTTATTTGTTGTGAGAATTAATTTCTACAAATGAGAGGTTTTAATATGATTTTTTAATGGCCTTCAAGAGAGAAGAACTAAACAATAGATGGTTTGTAAATACATGCACCGGTTTGTAAGATATGTTTGAATCTTTGTTTCACATTAATGGAGGTTTCTAAAGAATTCCTTTGCTCTTCTCTTTGATTTTTCATTTTATCTTTAGATAAATATATTATTTAAAACTTGTGCATATTCATGGAGTGGAAGGTTTAGTGTCCTATGGCGGAGTTGGATCGGAAGAATAATGGTAGACTAGGGTGTTCTCTATTACTTTCTTTTGGTAATGGAGAAGTAGTTAGAAGTAGTAAGAAACAACCTAGAGTTAGAAATTTTTACAGTTTTGGAGTTGGATTTGGGTGAATTTTAATGTCCCTAATGTCCCTCATCTCAAAGGAAAATTAGAGAAATAAATTTCCATGGTAATCAAGATGGTGACACGTGGCAGCGATCTGACGGTAGGGAGTGAGAACTAGAAAATCAGCTTTAAAGCACTGAGGGGCTAGAAGCGGGTGACATGGGTGACAAAAAGTTTTCCCTAGAGGGTTAGGAAAAATTTTCAAGGTTTTATGTCCTTGACATGTGAGGGACATGAGAGACATCAAATTCCATGATGCTCCTGGAGCTCACACATGGTGGAGATCCAACGACAGAGAATTTGAACTCCCAATAGCACCTGGAGGCTGAACTGACGATATGGAAGGCCGCATGAGTTTTTAGAGGTCATATGGGGTATGGGAAATTTTTTTATGGTTTATTTCTCTGACCTTAAGGGACGTTAGGAACACAAAATCCTACCAAGATCCTAGAGTTGACACATGTCCTCCCAAAATTTGGCTAACTCCCGAACTCGCTCCAAGAGGAAAACTTGAGATGATGATAACTTGAGCTCCCGATGGATTGATTTGGTGAAAATTTATATGATCCTAACTTGAAATAGAATTTTTGATCCAATGGTTAGGGTATCATGTCTCGATTATTCCACATGATCCCTAAAATAATGTATTTTTGATTTGGTACTCCACATGTGTGTGATAAAAACTACTTGTAGAACTAATGCGCCAAAGTGTTGTGAAAAAATAATTTCACCATATTTTAGGTCTTGGCATTATATTTCCATAGATGTTTTTTTTCGCTCCTAACTATATCTAGAGCTCCTAAAATCATCTTTGGAAGCTCAGAGGTTACTTTGGTCTATGACCGACGAGGCCTGTGAACCCTAATTTTGGCGAATCTACCCCAAGTTCTCTGAGCCGTTCTAGAATCTTCCTGAATCACTTTCATGATGTCCCAAGACCTTTCAATCACCTTAATTTCTTCTCCACTCCATCGGGCTTCTCCAACCCTAAGAAGGCAGTGTTAGCCCTTCCCACAACGGCATTTACCTTACAACTTTTAATGAAATCCTTAAATCACCTAGGGGGGATGAATAGAATTTCCTAAATCACCTAGGGGGATGAGATAATGTTAATCGGGAGGTCACTTGGAGTGACCAAGACCTAGTGTGTCTTTGAATGATAGGACTTGAAAAAATTAAAATATGGAGATAGTTGGCATGCTCGGGAATTGTTAATTTCCTTGTTGCACATTTGCATGACAAAAGTTGGCTCTAGGTTGGGGACATGACATGTACTTAGTGTAGGGAAGACATGACATGGGGAATCTAGAATCTCAATTTTAGACCATATGATCCATTGACCAATGCCTTATCCATTGGGCCCTATAGAGTCATGTACAATTTACAAGAGAGAAGAGAGATAGAAGAAGGAAACACACACAAAACAAGGAGAAAATTAAAGACACAACGCATGTAGAAAGGAAACTATATACAAGTGGGGGACTATAGAGGTGGGGAAATAATATACATAGACCTAGAAATGGGTTGAGAAAACTACATTCCATCATGAGATATCGGATTTAAGCTTGGCCTTTGAAGCACAAAAACTATTATTTGATCAAACCATGATTTTTTGATGGCCTTGCATGGCTTGAGAAGAAGAATTTTGATCATGATTTCATCATTTTACTCATATTTTATTGAGAATATTACTTCATCCATTGAAAATTTGGTTAACCTCTTGAAAATTTTGCATTTTTAAGATTCCTTTTGATGTCTCACAATCATGAGATACCAACCCTCCATGTCTTTAAGAGTGGGAAAATTGTTTTTTTCATGAAAAAATTCATATTCTTTAAATTGCAACTTCAAATTGTCTCTTATATAAGAAAAACACTTGGAAGGAGTGAGAACAAACATTTTTTCTTCCCATTCAAGAACTTCCTTGAACATCCCACTTTGTTCTTCTGACCAAGTATTGTCGGTCATGGAGGTTAAATCATTGAGCAAGAGGTCTTCATCATCCTTAAGACATTGTTGCAGCATGGGAACATGTTCAAGATGAATTTGAGCTTGGAGGAAGGTGAGTGCAATCTGATTTTGGATCATTTGGAAAGAATCACACATACTACTACTTTTCTGTCTAGAGAAATTGCGCCAATATGCATTCATTTGAAGTTCGTCTTGATATTATTTTAAAATTGCAGGTTGTGGTTCAGCCATGTAAGTATTCTTCACACTTCATTTTATTTTTCCATATGAACTCTTGTTTTGCATTGATGGACCATTCCAAAATGGTGGGGGAAAGTTGGTTTTGAATATACTCCCAACATTGTTGTAGACTTTTGCCATGTTCTGAACAACTATCTTTAATGAAAAGTAGATCAATGTTTTCCATGTTATCTTCTTCCATGGCAGAGGTGTTGTCTTCAAAAATGGAGATTTCCAAAGGAGATTCACAAAATTTAATTCTTTTTCACTCATGAACTTCTTCAGACGATGTGGAAGAAAAATACATACTATCATTTCCATTCTCATCAACCAAAGTATTGGGGAAGTCATCAAGGTTATCAAACAACTCCATCTCAAAATCAAAAATTAGTTCACCAAAATATGAAGCACAAATTTATTTATACCTATCTTGTATCTCTGTAGCCCAGGTTAAGAGTTCAAGGCTGAGTTGAGGATATTTAATTTCTTCCACAATCTTCTATATGTATTGTACATATAGTTCTTTTGAAATTTACAGAGGCTCATTTTTATCTTCATTGGAATAATCTTTGTGTTATGCCTCCAGAAGATGGTTAAAAATTTGATCCATACGGGCCCATGATTCATTTGAAACATTCTCGTTCACCTCTTCCATGCTTTTTGTTGCCAAAGATTCACTTTCTTGCAAACACGAGCATACTTGATTCATGACACCTACTTACAAGGAGAAGATGTGCAAGATTCATGGGAAGGGAACTCCTTCAAGCTCAAAATCCATATCATCTTCTACTTATTAAGAACCAGAGAACCGTGTTAGGGCAGTAGTATGAGAAGAATTTTCAGCTAGATCTTGACCATCCATTATTGAATATTCTTGCTCATGTGAAAGAAGAAAGGCTTTATTTTCACCATAATGATGATTTTTCTCCCCGAGTGAGTAGAGGTTGTGTTTAAATTGTTCATTTTCCTTGGATTTGAAAAGAGAGTGGGATTATTCCATTCGATCATTTATGATTACATTTTGAAGAGATTCTGATTCTTTGACTTCCTGCATTTCTTCATGATAAAATTATACATCACTTAAAGAATCAAGATAGGAGGTAAGATTATCTATGAAAATATTGAATTCATCATCTTTGGACCATGATGTTGGGTGAATTTCTCTCACTTTTTCACATCTCTCCATTTCATCATTAATTGAAAGATCAAAATTTGGAAAGATATCATTCATTCTTACTTTGAATTGGATGTCTTCTTCATCATTGATGGAGTCCTCAGAGAGCATTGGGTCATCCATTATGTATCAAGGATCTTTCTTTATTTAGTATATTATTCCTCTTATGGGTTTTTCCTCGAGCTATATATAATTGTTGAATGGTGATTCTATCTTCATGTCTTGTACTTCTTCCTCCATGGTGTTTCTTTGGCTTTCATTGAAACCTTCCATGATAAGATCTTCTTTGGGATAATATAATAATCTTATGGGAATGGAAACCTCATAGTATGGGCATCCATTCGAGTCTTCTTCCTCCATTTTATGTGGAGCTTCAAGACGTTCATATCTTCTTTGTAGAGCTAAAGCATGCCTCCAAATTTCATCAAAGACTTCAGGGTCAAAATTTCATTCTATTATGATCTGAATCCTTTCCACATATTCCCTTTTCAAAATATTCATTTATTCATCACCATATACGATGAATTCATCTAGATAATGGTAAAAGGACATCATTCTCAATTTTTTAGTGAGTTGTGCGAGTTTACAAAAATGTTCTTCAAAGTGGATCTTGCACCATCTAGTCTTTCATCATCTTCTTGAATGCTGATTTTATCTTCATTGGAAGGCTCAATGATAGTATTTTATTTAGCATCATTCAATAACCTTTCACATTTGAAAACCCAATGGAATGAATGATCTTCAAGATACTCCTCTATAGGAAAACTCTCCTCTTCGTTTTCCTTGTTATGGGATGCATCAAATTTCTTGTTCTTCTTTTGAATGAATTTGGCATATTCTAGAGATTTACACCTTATTTTATGTCTCCTTTAAATTCATTCCTCTTCATTGGTGACAACTTATTTCTTCTTTCCTTTGTCAACAATAGTCTGAAACCATGGTTGATCAATGATCTTCTTTTCCGGGACAGGACATCTTCTTCTTCTTTTTAACTTTCACTCATTGGTACTTCGATCTAATCTGTAAATTTCTTCATGATGTAGGAAATGAACATGAAAAGGTTTCATTCCTTTAAAAATTTTCCTTCAAAAAATAATTTTCCTTTGAAGGATGATTTTTTTAATTTTCAAACCTTGCGGTTGTATTTTGGGTGTAAAGGCTACTAAATATGCCCCATGATGGGCACCAAAAATTGTTGGCAAGAAAATTTTTCATGTGGAAAAATTTGTTGATTTCTTTCCAATGCTATGGGAATCTAAGTTCCTCTACTTAACCAGTGCAGCTATCATATATGCATACATAAGTAAAAATGGATCTTCTTGGTGGCCTTGTGGTCGGGGATCCAACAGGGGCACTCCACTAAACCTGTAGAAAATCTAGAAATATATTTCTAGGGTAGAATTTATCTAAAGAGTTGGAAAGGGGAGTGAGAAAAGAGGTAGGAGAAATAATGTTGCATATATAAAATCATATTCCTGCACACACTAGTTATAACTTTCATCACATGCAGTAAAAATAGGAAGAAACAATACTACAAACAATAATAAGACCAATTACAATTTAATGATCACAAAGTATAAGTAAACCTCTTAGTCAAAAAAGGCTTGAAAATCCTTCTTGTATTTATGCTCAAGCAGAAAGTGTACATAGTATGATAGTGGAAGACATTGAGAATAGGGGAAAAGTGTCTAAATCTTATCACTCAAAAGTGAGTAAAATATCTATCATGAACTTACAAGAATACAACAAACTAGAAGAATTTCAGAATTAGAACCCTTTGGAATGAAGAGCTCATTACAATTTATTGTGCTAAATTTGACTCCTCATCTTCTTGATGCTCTTTTATATTCCTTATTTTGATTTTAGACTATTCATATTCCTATTCAAATATTTAATTCCCTTTTATAGAAATAAGGAAACTTAAATTTTACATCATGTCTATAAATTCACTTTTAGACATAAAAAAGTGTAAACCCTCAATGCAAAATTAGAACATAGAGGAGAGAGAATGTTGGGGGTGAAGGAGGAGGAAAAGAAAGGATGTCACTCATGATGAACTCTGCAGATCTGTGTTGATTGAAAACTAAACTATAGTGAGACTTTGAATCTTCAAAGTCCTTGCACCCTGAGAAACTTCTTCAAGTCATCTAATGAATGCTTGCTAAGTTGAATGAAATTTTCTGCTGATGACCACAACTCCCAGCTTGCGTATGATATACCTGTTACCCAAACTATATAAAGCGTGTCAAAAAAAATTGTCCACTTCCCTAAGATGGACCTCAAATTCCCTATGATCATGAATGATGGTATTGACTTGAATGATCACCCCTCTATGTCCCATTATGTGAAATTTTCCCTTTGAGAACACCATGCAATTTTTAGAATATGAGCCAATGCTCTGTTATTTTGGGATATATCACATGTCTTGCTCTAGTTTGACCTTCTAAACCTTCTACCATATTCCAATTTCCTCTATTCCCAAGATATTGCTATTATTAGCACATTTTTATTTTTAGTAGGTTGTTATTTGGGGACCTACTATTTTGGGAATAAATTTTTTTGTCTTACTTTTCATTTTACCCCTTTTTGATTGTCTTGAGTGATCAAACTTGTAATTCAGTGGGGCTAGTCATTTATATCAAGTAAGTAAGTATAACATATGCTAATTTTAATAAATGGTGAAGGCATACTATGTTTGCGATGGGAACAACTATTTTGGATTCGATTCTTCATCATAGACTCGTGCTCTAATTTTGACCATGATTCTCTTACCAGAAAGCTCATAAATGAAAAATAAAAATTTATGCCTAGTAAAAGATTATGGTATGGAAGTACCAAGGTAGAATATTTATAAAAAATCAGTCCTTCATATCTTGATAAACTGACAACTTGATTCTACAAAAACTAGTTTGAGAGAAACTTGATTTTTTTGAGACCCCTCCCTCTAAATTTCATATGATTTCGCATGCCGGATCTTCCAAAATTTTAAAATTCCTTCAAATATGGAAGAATGCTGATAAAAACACATCCCTCCATATCCATAAAAAATAAGGACTTCATGATGTAAAAACTAGTTCACGCGAAACAATATTTTTCAATAATCCTTCCCTCTAATTTTTACGAGATTTCACCCACTGGAACCCCAAGAAGTGAAGAGGTAGCTTGCTGATTTTTGCCACCACTATGTTATGGTGGACATTAATGGAGCTTAGAATTTGTAGTTATAGTTTTTTTCTCCATTCGCGATGAAATCAACTCCATTGTGATAGGTTTTTTCTTCTTGTCTCACTAGTGAAATTTCTCTTTGATTGGTTGTCGGTTTGACGAGAAATTGAGCTTTGTTCTTCATGGAGCCAGAAGTGAAATTTATTTGTTGTGAGAATTCCTTTCTATAAATGGGAGGTTTGAATATGAGTTTTTAATTGCCTTCAAGATAGAATACCTCAGCAATGGATGGTTTTTCAATCTATGGATCGGTTTGTAAGATATGTTTGAATCTTCATTTCACACTAATAGAGGTTTCTAAAGAATTCCTTCTCTCTTCTCTTCGATTATTCGTTCCTCTAGATGTTTTGATCAATATAGTGTTTTAAACCTATGCATATTCATGGATTTGAAGGTTTGGTTTCCATGGCAAATTTGGTTCAAAAGAACAATGGTGAGTTGAGGTGTTCTCTGTAACTTTCTTCTAGTAATGGAGAAGCAGTTAGAAGTAAAAAGAAACGGCTAGGAGTTAGAAAATTTTAAATTTTAGGAGTTGGAATTGGGTGCATTTTCATGTCCCTGATATCCCTCAGCTTAAAGGGACGTGAGGGACATCAATTTCCATGGTGATCAAGACAACGACGTGTGGCAATGATCCAATGACAGGAGTGAGAGCTAGAAAATAAGCTTTAAAGAACTGAGGGGTTAGAAGCGGGTCACATGGGTGACTAGAATTTTATCCTAGAGAGATGGGAAAATTTCTCAAGTTTTGATGTCCATGAAATGTGATGGACATCAACTTCCGTTGCACTCATGGATATGACATGTGGCAAAGATTCAACAACAGGGAATATGAACTCCAAATAGCACCTAGGAGCTGATATGACGATCCTGAAGGTTGCATGAGGTTTTAGAGGTCATATGAGGGTTGGGTGCATTTTTTCATTGTTAATGTCTCTGACCTTAAGGGACATCAGGGATAAAATATCCTACGAGGCTCCTATAGTTGACACCTATCCTCCCTAAATTTAGCTAACTCTCGAACTCGCTCCAATAGAACAACTTAAGACGATGATAAGTTGAGCTCCCGATGGACGATTTTAGGTGAAATTTTATATGATACTAATAAGAAATGGAATTTTGAATCAAATTTTGTGGGTATCATGTCTTTTTTAGTCCCTTTTATCTGTGAAAAAATGGATGTTGATTTGGTACTCCACCTGTGCATGAGAAAACCTGCTTACAGATCTAATGTGCAAAAGTGTTGTGAAAATAATAATTTCACCATCTTGTAGGTCTTGGATTTATATTTCTGAAGATGTTTTGTTTCTCTCCTACTCCATCCAGAAATCCTAGAATCATCTTTAAAAGCTCAACAACTGCTTTGGCATGTGCACTGACAAGGCTTGTGAACCCTAATTTTGGTGAAACTACCCAAACTTCTATGATCCCTTTAAAAATATTCCTAAATCACTTCCATTATGTTCCAAGAACTTTTAATCACCTTTATGTCTTCTTTGGATTTTCTGCTCCGCTCTATAGGGCTGCCCCAGCCCTTGGAAGGCCAATGATAGCCCTTCCCATAGCTATCTATAACTTGCAACTTTTAATGAAATCCTAAAATCACCGAGGGGGAATGAATAAAATTTCCTAAATCACCTAGGGTGATGAGATAACATTAATAGAGAGCTCACTTAGACTAATTGGATAGATATGGGGTGTCTTGGAATGATAGGACTTGAAAAAATTAATACAGGAGTATAGTTTTCATGCTCGAGAATTGTTAATTTCCTTGTTGTACATTTTCGTGACAACATTGCTTAACCAAGATACTAGGAAATTTCAAACAAAAAATACACCGTACTTGTAGTATTTCTATCATTGTTGTCACCTACCCAATCATCATCAGTGTAAGCTTTTATATTAAAATTACTACTTTTGGGATACCACAATCCATAGTCAAGTGTTCTGTGAGATATCTCACTATTACGTTTATTGCCTTGAGGTATGTTTCTCTTGGATATTATTGAAATATCCCAACCAAGCCCACTACTTGCATTATATCAGGTCTAGATGCAGTAGAGTAGAGAAGACTCCCAATCATAGATCTGTACAAAGTTCTGTCAACTTTTGCTGAGTTGTCCTCTTTAATTAGTTTGCAACCCACTTCCATTGGTGTTCCTATTGGTTTGCATTCTTCCATTTTGAACCTTTTGAGCATTTATTTGACATATTTGGTTTGGGAAATGAAGATACCTTGGTTTGATTGGTTGATCTTTAATACCATGAAGAATTACATATCCCCACGAATAGACATTTCAAACTCTTTTCTCATTACATCAGCAAATTCTTGTGTCATCTTATCATGATCTCCTCTAAATATGATATCATCCACATATACAATGACAATGAGTAGATGATCTCCTTCTTCTTTGATGTAGAGATTGTTGTCCACAACACCCTTTCTGAAACCTTTCTCCATGAGATATGTGTCCAGCCTGCTATACCAAGCTCTAGGAGATTGTTTGAGTCCATATAAATCCTTCTTCAACTTGCATACACAATCTTTGTCATCAGTTAAAGAAAATCCATTAGGTTTTTCAATATATACCTCTTCACTTAGATGCCCACTAAAGACATAAAACTTAACATCCTTTTAGAAGACTTTAATCTTCTTATAAGTAGCATATGCCAAGAATAATCTGATTTCCTCCATCCTCACTACCAGTGCAAATGTTTCATCAAAATCAATTCCTTCCATTTGTGCATAGCCTTTGCATACTAGTATTTCCTTGTTTCTTGTTATTTCACCTTTTTCATTCAATTTATTTTTGAACACCCATTTTGTTCCTATCACATTCTTGTCTGTAGGTCTTGGTACAAGCTCCCACATTTCATTCTTCTCAATTTGATCAAGTTCTTCATTCATGGCATCCACCCAATTCTAATCCTTGCAAGCTTCAACTACATTCTTGGGTTCTATCATTGATAAGAGTGTTATGTTTTCACTATTTTTCTTATCTCTTAACTTCCTTCTTGTGAGAATACCTCCTTATTTTATAATGATCTTAATCATTGGATGATCTCTCTTGAATTGTCTAGAAGGTGTCTTAGTGTCTTGTATTTCTTCTATTTCTTCCACTTCTACTTCTTCATCATCTTCTTGATTTTCATTTTTATCCTTAGGATGAGTTTTGGATTTTTGTGGATAAGACTCATCAACCTTCATGTTTTTTCTTTCTACTATATTTTGTAGCCTCTTGTTGTAACATCTATAGGTTGCACTAACTATTTAATATCCAAGGAATATTCCTTCATCACATATGGAATAAAATTTTCCTAGATTGTCTTCCTCCCTCTTGATATAACACTTACTACCAAAGAATCTTATGTGTTTGACATTGGCTGGCCTATTTTTCCATAGTTCATAAGGTGTCTTGTTGTTATTGACTCTTATTTGAGCTCTGTTTAGAATGTAAACAGTTGTACAAACTACCTCACTCCAATAACTATCAGGCAACTTAGATTCATTCAACATAGTTCTATCCATCTCCTACATTGTCTTGTTCTTTCTTTTAACAACCCCATTCTGTTGAGGTGTCCTAGTAGCTGAAAATTGTCATCAAATCCCATGTTCTTCAAAAATATCATAAAATTCATTTGACCAAAACTCTCCACGTCTATCGATCTCAAACACTTGATTTTGGTATTTTTCTCATTCTCCACAAGAGCTTTGAAGGATTTAAATCTATCTAGAGATTCATTTTTTTCTATAAACAAGCTATCCATGTCATTCTAGTAGGCCCACAAAGATTTGTATGGATCAGATCCAAAGGTTTAGTGGTAGAATATTCTTTGGACTTGAAATATCTTCTTGTCTATTTACCATGAAAGCATGCTTTGCACAAAGTGTCTAATGGTTTTACAATATTTGGCATATGTTTAACACCATCATTAGCACTTATTTTCACAAGATTCTCAAATCTCATATGTCCCAATCTCTTGTGCCATAACCAATTATCATCAATTTTACTTGCAAAACATTTCTCTTTGTTTATTTCCTTGAGAACATACATGTTATTCTTGGTTCTCTTAGCTTTAGCTACTTTCTTTTCGACTTACCATCAACAATTTCACATCCTTTGTCATGAAAAATCAGATTGTATCCTTTCTTACACATTTGAATCACACTCAATAGATTGTGCTTGAGACCTTCAACATACAAAACATTTTCAGTGATTGTTTTTCCATTGTCAAGACTCAGAGTTCCTTTTCCTATAATTTTTGATGAGTTAATGTCACTAAACTTGATAGTTACAAAAGTTTTATTTGATAAAGAGATAAATGTTCTTTTGTCACCTATCATATGACTAGAACAACCACTGTCTAAATACCAAATCTTGTCTTCATCTAGTACATGAAAATTGGTTTGCACAATCATACCTGATTCTTTCTCTTTGTTGAATTCTTCCTTCACAACATATATCCATTTATTTTGTTAGGGGTTATTTCTTATTCTTCAGAGCAGTGTTACCATTCTTGTGATATTTTTAGTTGACAACATTATAATTCATCCTAGTGTATGATGAACTATATCTCTTTCCATAGCCTCTAGAATACCTTCTACATTTAACAACTTTCTGTACAAACTGGATACATAAACAACAATAACCATAGAAATAATGTGAGTACCTCATAACATAGGTGATTCTGGGAGCTTTTTTATTCCTCTTGGAAGTGTTGGTGACTTCTTTATTTGCAGCATGAGAAGTGTTTGGTGTTGATGCAGTTTTGTTCTCCTTCTTCTTCTCTAGTTCAACTTCTTTGCTTTCTTCCTTGAAGCCTATTCTAGTTTTTTCACTAGTGTCCCTTTGAGAGCCAAGTATACCAGTCAAGACATTTGAACTCTTCTCCATCTTCTCATACATTGTGAGATTACTTTACAGTTTCTCTAATTCAGTCTTTAGGATCTCTAAATCAGATTTTAGTTTCAAGCATTCATCTTCCTTTGTCTTATAGGATTGAGTGATATTTTCCAGCTGAGATTCAAGTTCTTTGAGTTCATTAGATTCTTCCTCTTCCTTTAGGATTTGTTTCTTCTCAAATATTTTAATTTTTTCTTCATATTCTTTCAAGGTGCATCTCAACTTCTGATTCTTTCACCTACACAATTTCAGTTCTTCAAGAGCACAAACAAGTTTAGCTTCTATGTTCACGTTAGGCTCTTCTTCATAAAAAACAATTGTATTACTTCCTTTTGTGATAATCTTGTCATGGATATCCATGGCCATAAAAAAATATTTATAGTGAATTTCATCATTCTCATTATCAGAGTTGTTTGAGTTACTTGATCCAAAGTCACTTGATTTCTTCTTGGAGTAGAAGTTTCTCTTGTTCTTCAAAAATCTCTTCTTACCATCCTTATTTTTTTAATTCTGATTTGGGTTGTTGTTTTTGTGACCTTCTCTAGTTTGATCTTCCTTATTCTTATTCAAAAATTTTGTAGCAAAATGACCTACTTGACCATAATCAAAACACTTGAATGGAAGTTTTCCTTTGTACTTACATGAGCCTCTATTGAGTGTTCTTACAAACATTTCTTCAATATTCTCATCATCTTCTTCATCCTCCATATCTAATTTCTTTGATTGAGTCTCTTTCTTGTATTTGAAAGCTACTTCCTTCTTTGTAAATTTGGTTCCCATAGTCCTTATTTCATATGCTAATAGGATTCTTTGAAGTTCATCAAGTGTTAAAGTTTTCATATCTTTATCTTCTTCAATAAGTTGAAACCTTTGCATCATACTTAGGAGTAAGAGATCTTAGTACCTTTTGGAATATAACAGATTCTTCTTGATTTTCACCTAAACCTCTGATCATATTGATCACTTCATCAACCCTTTGCATGTAGGTTGTAACATTCTCATCTTATTTCATATTTAGGATTTCAAATTGAGCTCTGTAGGTCTACACTTTAGCTAGCTTAACCTTGTCATCTCCTTCATAAATACTATGAATTTTAGTCCAAATTTCTTTAGCAGTGGTATAGTGCATTACCTTTACAAATCCAGTTTCTGTCATCTCAAAAGAATAACTTGGCTCTGTTGAGCACCCACCCAACCACTGATGTTCCTACTCTATAATCTCCAAGCATCCACTTCAAGTAAGCTAAGAACCCACTTAGCTGATTTAGCAAGCTACAACTTGCAAGGAGAACCCACCCCTAAGATCTAAGCACCCACTCAGATAATTTTTACAATTTTATTGGTCATACAGAATAATATTTCTTAATAGAATATATTATGATCACTTTTATATTACATTAAAAAAAAATACTTCATGTACATGTATTCGATCAGTCTCACATGTCTTGTAAAATAGTTCTAGAAGTGTCTCAAATTTTCGTGCATAATTCTTCATTGAATTAGGAAATCCAGTGGTTCATATTCAAGTGCCGCTAATGATGATTAAAAATGTGTCTCAAAGACTCTCTATCTCATACTCCCCTTCTCTCCTTGATCAATTTCTATAATAATCATGAAACCTTGATTAAATACACAAGCTCCAGGTTTTTGTTTTTCTAATCTAGTGTATTTTGAGCATGTATATAGGTCCCTTTGCAAGTCACCATTTTTAACACTCCTTAGTTCTTTAAAACATATCTTTTTCTTTAAAAATTAGTTCTTGGATAAGAGATGTCTACGTTATATGATCTCTTTTTATAAAATCAAGAAAGCGCAACAAAAAGAAAGCACCACAAACACTTCTCCACCATGAAACTTGAAGATACCTGATTCACACTATATTATTACTGAGATAATTGACCACATGTAAATAAATATAATTGTTATTTAGCTATGTCTAGTCTGCATTTTTTTATTCAATGGATATTATTATATTGTGTGTCTTTCTCCTTTGTATCTTGTCTATATGTTGTTTTATGCGGCTTTTCTTCATTATGCATGACCTTTTCAATCTTCCACAACTTTTACGGTCTTCCATGCCTCTTGTCCTTTACCCATGACATTACTTCTCCATCCATGATTCTCTCTAGCCATCTGCAGCTTTCCTTCATCTCTCACAACTTTACTATTTATCCGCGGCCATCTCTATCCGAGTAACTTTTTCTCTTTATCTGCGGATTTTAATTTTCACATCTGCAGCTTAGGATTTTTATCTATGGATTTCCATTTTCTTTGCAGCTTCATCCCTTCAATCCCAGCACTCACTTATCTTCTATGATTTCTTCTAGAGCTCCCTAACTTTCTCTGCAGACTTTGGCGGCTACACCAAGTCTACAGCAACTATCTCTAGACTTAGGTGGATATCTCCTCCTTTATGTGGCCTGTACAAGACTGAATAAGTGTCTTAGAACTCATCCTTAGTCATATTAAATCCTTTGTGAGTTGACACTACCAATCAACCTTCATCATTTTGGCTTGCTCACTTTACCAATTCACTCCTTTTGCCATCAATGTAGCTTGACATTAACTAATGCAGCTGAACATCGATAAACACAAATGACATATGACAAAGGTAAACCACTCGCTAACTTCCTCTTTTAAAGATCAATCCCTACAATGGTACATAAAATTAAAATTACGAACAATATGCACTTGGGATGTATTTGGTGTGCTTTGTGTAAATAATTTGACGAGAAATCAGACCATGTATATCTTATTGAGTAGTTGTCCACAATTAAGCATGTACCCTAAGAATTCATGGCTAATTTATACATAATATTTACTAGAATGTGGGAGAAATTTCTAATTACAGTCAAGCCTTCACCAAAACATGCTTTTTGTATTATTTGAATCTATTAAATAGTGACATTGTTGTCATGATCCAGTTTATGGGAAGAACTACACTTTTTCAACCTTTGATCTTGCAATTAAAGAAGAAAACAACCTTATACAAGCTGGAAAATTGGCCGCAAGACCAACTATTCCCATTTTTACTCGAGATAGCCCATATCCCACCAGCTAAGAAAACATCTACAGAGCCTATAGTTCAGCCTGAGAGGATTAACAGTTTAGAAGGTGTTGTTAAGGATTTGATAAATAAATTTTTGCAATTGGAAAGGAATCAATCTCAAACCATCCGACCATATCAACCTATTTTTCTATTTACAATAATTATAGGCCTCCTGTTCAAGGTTATAGGCCACATCAATCACAACCAATTATAAATGTAGCTAAGATACATACTATAGTTGATTCCAATGCCCCCACAACTTCAAGAGCTTTAGTTACTGTCTAAGCTAATATGGCCCAAGATGCTACTGTACATCCTAGTGACTAAAATATATCTACAAAGATTGTTCCACAGGGATTTAACATGCCCCTAATTACTCAAGATGAGGTACTTCATTATTTTTAGAAAATTGTAATGCTTGCAGCCCAAGAGACAAACATTATGCACAAGAACAGTAGGGGCAACTACATGACACAAAGGTAAATTTTGAAACAACAAATCATGTGGTTGTTAATTATGAAATTGGTGCAAAAGATAAGGCTAAATTTTTTGCAATAGTTAACAGATCAAGGAAAATATCCATGAAAGCTAATGTAAGTGATCAAACTGTTGTACCAACTCATGAAATTCAAAGTAATGTTGATCGAAAGTGTTTTGTACTGCTAATTATTCAAGAACAAGTTGTTGTTGTAAAAAATCAGTTTAAAATTGGTGTTGTTCCATTCAATATTATTGATCATATGAAAAGTTATAACGTCACTATGAAAATGTGGGATACATTGTCTATTCCTAGACCAAAAGACTTGTTGGTCCAAGAGTTTACATGTCTAAAATTATAATCAAAACAAGTAGACCATGTATAAAACACATCCAACATGGTGATGGAAATTGTAGACCAACAAACTAAAGGGTCAAAAAAAAAATTATTTAGGTCAAAAACATCAAAAAAAGAGGTAAAAGTGGTTAAGCCTCCCATGTTTTATCTTTCTTGAGTTATTGGAGATTCATTAGTTTATAATTGAAAGGTTGATAGTGGAGATAGCGGTATTGTTATGCAAAAGTTAGTGGTTGAGAATATGGCTCTTTAGTATGACCCAAGTACTGAAGGACTATTATAGCTGGATGGTTCATCAAATAAGACCATTGGAATAATCAAATAGTTGAAACTAAATTTGCATACATGTCCAAGTGTTACAATCTCATAGTATATGATGGTGGTGATCTACCGCCTTATTTTGCTATGTGCTTATCTAGAGATTTCACATCAAAGATTAATGGTTACCTTTCAAAGCAAATTAGACATATTTAGTTTTCAAAACTCGGTATGGAGATAAGGTAACTATCAATTCAAAGCCCTTGTCAAATTTTCATGTTGAGCCTTTTACACCCAATGTTGTTCATGCAAATTATATTATAATTCAATAGCAACTAGATGATTCAGGCTGAAATTGGTTATGCCTTAAAAGGTGTTCTAGATCTTTTCAAGGATCAAAGAAATAATGAAGATCATGAATATGATCCATGCAATATCATTGAAGAACAAGTTATAGAAGTACAAGTCATTGGACTTTATTGTGTTCATGAGAACAACATTTTAATTTACCATCTATGGAGAGAGAAAATCAGTAAGATAATGGTTTATGGAAATTTTATTTTGATGGCTCTAAAAAATAGCATGGTTCAGGAGAGTGTTTAATGTTGATTTCACCTTCAAAACAAAAATATTTTACATCCATTAAGTTCCAATTTCCTTTCTCTTATAATGTTGCAGTAAAGTATGAAGCCGTTGTTCACATTTTGGAATGGGCAAGAAAGAAGAAATTCAAGGATTTACATATTTTTGGGGTCAACAAGCTCTTTATTCACTAGGTTAGAGGTTATAATACTTGCAAAAATCCATGAATGAGAACTTATACAAATAGAGTGTGGGATTTTCTTGATGATTTTCTTGTTGTTAATGTTCAAGTTGTCCCTAGAGATAAAAATAAGCATGTTTATAGGCTTGTTGCAATTGGTTCTCAATTTGACACACATGCTGACATCGAAAGTAATTAATTACATCCATATATCAAAGTTTTAGTGAGACCATCTATTCTGGAAAATGATATGCATTGGAAAATTTTTGATAATGATGTACATATAATCTGATTTCTGCAAGAAGAAGCAAATTTTTCTTCTAAAAATCAAGGAAAGCTGCAAAACCTATATGAAGACTAGATAGTGCAACTAAAAATGAATAAAATTCAAAAGCACCTTGTTACTTTGGAATACATTTTTGGTGAAAATGATGAAATGAAGCATGAGAGGTTTGTACTTGTTTTAGGGATAGATCAATTAGGCCATCAAATAGGGCATTGCTGCTCCACCAAAGACTTATAAATTCTATTTTTTTGTAATATTTCACATTGTATGCTTATGTTAACTTGGATACTATTGCAGCAATGTTAATGCAAAAAAATAAAGAAGGATTAGAACAACCAATTTCCTATCTCATTTAAAGTCTTATGGAGCAAGAAACAAATTACTCACTCATTGAAAACCATGTACTTTCAATTGTTAGATATCTTAACAAGTTTAGGAATTTTCTCTCTAATAACATAATTAATTTGATAGTTGCACATCCAAGCATTAAAGACTTTTTTGTCAAATAAGGACATATCTAAGAAAAGAGAAGGTTGGATCACTAGATTCATAGATTATGACATGAGCATTAAAGTGACCAAATTTATTAGAGGAAAAGGTTGGTGCAAGCATTTGGCTAAATACTTTCATGAGATAAAATATATTGTTTATTTGCTTCAAAATGAGCCTAAAAATGTAGAAAATAAAAACATCTGACTTGGATTTTCAATATGTCAATGTATCTTCAATATGGCATTTATGCACAAGGTTTGGACATCTCAATAAGGAGGTATTTTAGGCTTCAATCCATCCCTTATTTTCTTATTGATGATGTGTTCTTCAATAAAGATATCAATGGTGTCTGTTAAGGTGTGTTGACCTAAATCAAGTTAAAATATTGCTTGAGCGAGTTTCATGACAGCCAAGGAGGAGGGCATTATTCATCTAAATCCACATCTCTTAAGATCATGAAAGGAGACTATTATTGTTATACACTCTTCAAGGACAACCATGCATGGGTAAGGAAGTGCTAGAAATGTGCATCCTTTACGAGAAAATAAAGGCTTGTAGCCTTACCATTGGAGCTAATTACAATTGATAAACCCTTTTCTCAATGGGGTTTGGATTTTATTTTCCTAATTAATCCACGTTCAAGCATGGGTCATAGATGAATACTCACCACAATGGATTACTTCACTTGGTGGATAGAAGTTGTTTCTTTGAAGGAAGATAATGAGATAAATATCTTAGACTTCTATAAAGGCATAATTACAATGAAAAACATTTTTTAGGTGGAAAATTATTGTATGGGTAGTTAGAATGAAATTTATTTGAGTACTTTGTCCAATTATTACCCACAAGGTAATGGATTTGTTGAAAGAACAAAAAAGAATTTACTCGGAATAATTCAGAGAACCACAGATGAAAATCAACGTACTTGGCACACTAAGTTGAAGTCAGCCTTGTGGGCTAACAAAATAAATCCTAAAAGGTCAGTTTCAGAGCACACTTTTCAAGCTAGTTTATGGTTTAGAAGAAACTTAATCCATTTCTCTTGAGCTTCCAACTTTAGTACAAATGCATCAAGTTTAATTAGTGAAGAATGAGCCCATGAAAGTATGATATTTATAGCTTATGGAGCTAGAAGAAATAATAAATTAAGCTATTTTTTCCATGGAGTAGAATCAAGCTCAATTTAAGAGAACATTTGAGAAGAAGGCCAAAGAAAGAGTCTTCAATTAAGGTGACATACTTTTAAAATGGGATGAAGACAGAAAATTTAGGTACTCATACGAAGTTTTACTCATTATCGATCGGACCATACATTTTCCCTCAATACAAACTACACAATGCATTTTAGCTTACATGGACAAATGAAGAAGAGGTTCGATCCCAATCAACAGGATCCACTTGAAGTGTTATTTATGAATGAGATAATTTTACATTGTATATATTTTTACATGTTTTCCTCTAAGTGTTTCTACACACATATTTTTCAGCATTTTCTGCTTTCAATAATGGCTTCAATCTTAAATGGCATGCCGCATAGAGGTTATGTTTTCCCTTGGTGTAGTTTTCACAGGTTTTTGTTCATATTTTTCATTTTCCCAAAGGGATTATTAATTTTATCAGCAGCATGCAACCTTGGCATGCATGTTTAGACTATGATATAGGTTTTCAATTCGCATAAGTGACTAAAATAGAAATTTTAAGGGGTACTCATAGGTTAGCAGTAACCCAATCAGAAAAGTCCCCAAGATGTTGACCATTTTTTTCAATCATTAGGTAGGGGTACTAAAACATTTTCTATTGCTAGGAAGTAGTCATTTCTGGGAAGGATTGAAAGCAAGCATGCAACTATGGGTGATGTTGCAAGGTGCAATGCCTCACATATGATGACATTCCATGTTTGCAATCAAAAGTGTCATGAAAAATCCTCGAGGGACTAGGACACAAACTTGATGAAGGCAAGAAAAGTGGTAGATGTCATAAATTTGACCCTAGAATCATAAACACAGCTTTCTTTTTACATGAAAGAAAGTATATTTTTCAGGTATAACCACATTAAATTCTTGTTATTTCTTTATGTTCAACTGAGATTAATTTTGTGTTGAGTTGTTTAGTTCATTCCAAAATTATCATTTACAGCAATCAAATGCAAAATGAAATAGATAACTCAATTACAGAATTTAATTTCATTTATTCATAAATAAATAATGTTTCCCATACAATTCCTAGGATGTAACTTATATGTTAAAACAGAAGAGATGCATATACATAAAACTATAAATAAGTGAGAAGAGATGAAACCCATCATTTTCCAAATGAGTTAGTTTCCATGTAATCATTGCTTCATCTACATCATCTTCATGTTCCTCTCAGGATGTAGTAACTATTGACATACAAAAAACACACTGTTAGAGCTCCGGGTATTTTTGTCTAGTCATGTACTTACTTTTTCATGAAGATGAACCTCTTCAAGCAAGTTAAGATAAGATACATTAAAAGTAACTAGAAACATAATCACATAGTACATGTCATTATCATTTACAAGCATCTAAGTGATACCTTCATAAGTGAATCAAGAAATAAAAATCAGTGAAGGGTAAAAAGAAAGTTTCTAGGCTAATAAATTTGGTCCATATTATTACAAATAATCTAACACAATAATAAAACACCAAATATTATTATATTGAATTTAGAAATCATTCGGGATATCAATTACATTGATAGAGTTTACATTATATAGGAGGATGTTCTCCTTAATACAAGGAGTCAACATCAATCCTCAACAACCCACATATCTCTCTCCAATCCCTACAATCTCTCAAAATTATCCCTAAGATATCTCTCACACTAAAATAGTTACGTGAGTTGTTCTCACAACTCACCAATAATAAAACTATTACAATTATATTATTAATATGAGTTCTATAAACTCATAATTAATAATATTACATTTTATTTAATAATGTTACACAATATTTTGGTAACATTGGCCTCATACTTTTCTAACTATTGTTTCTAGATGTGTAGGTACATGAGTAGGAGAAATAGATTCCATTAAGGACGCATTACTGATTGTAATTTTTGTTCAAATGAATGTAGTTATGCAGATAAAGGAGAGTATAGGTCATAAGTCCTACAAGATTCAAAAGTTAAATCATATCATTACATTATACCAATTACAAGGTTTGAAAATATCTTTAAGTGAAAAAATAGACTTCAAAATTTTGAAAAAAATCAGAACAATTGTGCATTCAAGAAAGACAACTTATGGGAAATTATTTTGTGATAAAGGAAGGTATCCAATTTCTAAGTTATAAGACCAAGAAGAGTTACAATAGTCTTTAAAGTTTCCAAAATTCTTCAAGTATAGATTGTAAAAGTATACAAGATTATGAGTCTTTGTGATATGACAAGGGTGGTACAATTTTTTCCAAAGGTTAAATGAGATTACAACTAGATATGTGCAGTAATTAAGAGCTTCATCAATAGGATAATGTAACTACACTACATTGGTAAACAATTTGCTAAGAATTCTATAGAGAAAAAACAGAAATTGGCTTGTTGAAAATGAACAAGAATCAACTTATTTCCACAAACAATCATCTCAGCAAGGTACATTTATTCGCAGCAAAATCATTTATAAGGTACATTCATATTAATACATGTTGGAAGCACACAAAGCAAATTGCAAGTATTTCAAAACTCAAAGAATGCATTTTTCAAATTACAATTTTGATATTTTCAATTCAGTTTTGGAGAACATGGTCAGCATGTCCCCAGGAAAAGAAAAGACAAAATCAAGTTGCATCATACAAGATTGTAACAACATGCTAGCTTTTTTACACCAACAATGTAGAGTTCTCAATATGAAACAAACATAATTAAGAAATCAAGACGATATTTTTATATCAATTAATTTATACATGTGGGAATTGTTAGGAAATAAGAGATAAAATATGTTGAATAATCCCTTACGTAATCGCAATAGTAGAAATTAATATGCGAGAAAATATTACAGATCTCAAATTAAAGTGTCGAATAAATAACACAATACAGAAAGACAATATTTAATGTGATTCACCCAATTTGGGCTACATCCACCAAGAATCACTTGCTTAGATTTTATTACAAGCTTCCACTCTCTCAATACAATACCCGAGATCCGTTTGGAGCTATGCTCAAAAAACTCTCTGAGAATTCACACCCGAATTCAAAGCACATCTCCATTACATTTGCTTGTCTATGTATCATATGCATGAGACCATATAAATAGACAATTGCTTAAGCAGCTTGATACAAAACCGTGGGTGTCAAAACCATGGGCAAAAACCGTTGGTATCAAAACCATGGGAAAAAAGCGTGAGTATAAAAACAATGGGTACCGAAAAAAAACCATGGGCCAAAAACATCCCATAACCGTTGCCCATTACCCATGCATCAATAAACCACCCATGAAAATTTACTATACCCGAGTGTAACACATAGAAGGTGTACCACACTCTAACATGAAAATAGGCTCCACAAACATAACAGAATGAAATGCAAAGTACAATTGCAACAACGAGTGCACTAAAAATGTTGAAGCTACAAAAACTATTAGCTTGTGTTTAAAAAAATTATTCATATTTCAATACGCATTAACTTTAAAGATACATGAGTTTTGAAACAAACATATGAGTTAGAGGAGTAAACCATATACTGTGAGGACATTTGTTTACTATAGTTTAAAAGAATTCAAAGTCACCTTACAATCATGGAGGTTATAAAATGTTTACAAGGGAAAAATGGTTATAAATCTCAAATTTATTTTGAAAATTCATTACCAAGAGGGGTTAGAAAATTTAGAGAAGATTAATAACATATGTGGTCATTGTCTTGTTAGCGATGGACATTTGACAAAAACTAAAGAGCTACATCCCCTGCAAGTTCGATCATACAATTATCATCATAACATTCTATACAATAATATACCAATAAGCTTTCATTCCAAAGTGATTAACAAGTAAAAAACTAGCACATATATTCTACAAAGATGTTAATCTTTGGGAAATCATGAGCTATATAGAACAAAAATTGTGTTAAGGATAATAAGTTGTTGTTCTAAGAGATCTAGGTAAATATAGAATGATATCATCGCGAAGAAAGTAACAAAAATTTATTTCTCACTCTTCTTCCTATTCTTAATATCATGTTACAGGTGGATTTTCATATGAAGTGATATGGATACGTTACAAAATTATAGGTGGAGTACCATGAGATAAATCCACTACCTTGTATGTTGACAATGATGGTTTTCTCAAACTTTTTCATAATCCTGTATTTCATGAGATGACCATTAATATTTAGGTACAAGTTCATTTATTCCCAAAAACTAAACAATAAGTAGATATTTTAATGAACTCACTTGCACGTGATAATTTGAAGTTGTTTAGAGATTTCATATCCTCATCTCCTAAAGAAATGTAAAATTCAGGGGGTGTTAGGTAAAACCTTGGATATAGTTATTTTCATTGTAGTTACATCTTACCTAAGGTAATAGGTAATTCTTGTGGTAGTAATATAATTATTATGATAGAGCATAAAAGTGGAAGGTACAACACAATTCATATTTGTCAAAATGTTTTAAAATGTTTAAATGAAAGTTAGGACTTGGAATAAGACTATTTCGGGCAACATATTCACTAAAAACAGGCTAGAGAAGAGTTAAAGCTTTGGAAAAAACTCCTTTTATTTGACTTTCATAACCTCTGTGTGAAATAAGAAAATTTTTGGAGGAAGAAATCTAGATTATTCTTGCTCAAAGAGTGTGACAAAAACACCAAGTTTTTCCATATGATAACTATCAAGCACAAGGCTCATAAAAAGATATCACAAGTTTCCCCTCTTGATGGTTGTATTACTTTAGATAAAAAAAACATTAAGAAATAAGTTGTAAGTTTTTATATGAACCTTCTAGATGACAACTCCTCTCTATCTTTGGAGGTAACGAATTGTTTTTTGAACTCTATTTCTCAAGGTCTTTTGCCTCCAAAAGATTTCAGCATTCTTAGAAAACTTGCTACTTAAGAGGAATTTAAAAAGGTGGTATTCTCCATGGAGGGGGACAACTCCCCAAGCCCAGATGGATTCTCTACAAATGTTTACCATAAATTCTTGGAAATATGTGTTAAATATCTTCTTAAAGATGCGAAATAATTCTATAGGATACGGGAACTTTTGAAAGAAATTAACAACACCTTCATTGATTTAGATCCTAAGAAAATGGGGGATAAAGATTTCAAACATTTCAGACCCATTAGTCTCACAATTTTCCTTTATAAAATATTCACTAAGATTCTAACAAGTAGAATTCAACCATTTCTCCCTCGCCTTATCTCCAATCAGAAGGGGGTTTTGTGAAGGGCAAGCTTATATAGGATGGTATTGTGATGGTTCATGGAACCATTCATTATAAGGAGAAAAGAAAAAATAGGCATGGTATTGAAGCTACATATCAATAAATCCTTCGATAGAGTCTCTTCGCCTTTCCTTGATAAATTAATGGAAATATTTGGGTTTGATGCTCATATTAGAAAAAACATTAGTGTTTATATTTCAACTCCTAGATTCTCTATGATTTTTAATGCCACCCTGGTGGGCTTCATCTCAATCAATAGAGGTATCTGACAAGGAGATCCCATCTCCCCCTTCTCTTCATAATTTGGCAAAAAGTCTTAATCGTACCATTACTAGAGTTATTTTTTTGATTCACCTCAATGGAATCCAACCCACTTCCCTGAAGATCACTATTTCTCATCAGCAATTTGTTGATGATATTATCCTTAAAATTATGGCCTCTCTTATGGAATAAAAAATGATGAAAACTATTCTCAAAACTTATGAGGAGGCTTCAGGACAACAGATTAATTTTGAAAAAATTCTCTTTATTTTTTCAACATTCCTCCAGGAAGGAAAATGAAAATTTCTCAGATTTTGGGTTGTGAAATTAACTCTCTTCCCACCACTTATCTTGGCCTTCCTCTAGGAACTAACAAAGTTTCTTTGAATTTCTAGAATGTTTTTCTTCATAGGTTTCAAAGCAATCTAGCTGGTTGGAAGGGAACCATTCTCTCTAGTGTAGGAAAAAGTCTTCTAATTAAGAGCACGCTTCAAACCCTCCTTATCTACATAATGTCATTATTCTTTATCTTACTTATTTTGTGGATAGGATTAAGAGAATTCAAAATAACTCTTTGTGGATGGGTATGGAGGAGAAAAAGAGATTTCACCTTGTTGCTTGCACAACCAAAAGGGTGGGTGGATTAAGGATCAATAATATAAAACTAATCAATGTTTCTCTTATCTCCAAGATGAATTGGAGGCTAATCAAGGTGAATCTCCCTTGGACTAATCTCATTAAAGATAAATATCTGGATCAAGGTAAAGCTTAGGATTTTCTCAAGTATGATTCCCTTCCCCATGGATCTATTTTCTACAACAATTTGGTTAAAACGAGGAAAAATCTTGAGGATGGTTATAAATGGACTCTAGGTAATGGTGAGGACATTCATTTCTAGGATGAAATATTAGCTTATTTTCATAATCTTATAAATAATTGCCACTAAGAACAACTCAAAAACAACTTCAAAATGGCCATTGGTCAGCAGGTCACTGACTACATTTGTAAAATTGATGGAAGACCTTAATGGAATAAATTAAGATCTGATACCCCAATTCATAAATATCTCCTAATGGAATTGCAAAACATCCTCAGTCACATCCCAATTAGTCAGATTCACGCTAAGGATTAGTTCATTTGGTTACATTCCTTTAATAGGAATTGTTTGGTGAGAATTGGCTACCAAGTTCTTGTAGATAAAGCCCCTTGTGGCTCTCCATGGAGATAGATTTGGTTAAACTAAATCAATCCTAAAATAAATTTGTTCATATGTAAGGTCTTGAAAAAGAGTATTCTTATAACTAAAAACCTAATTAAGAGGGGATCAACCATGCCCAATAGGTGATATCTTTTCAAAAAAGAGAATGAGTCTATTCATCATCTACTCTTGCATTGTCCCACTACTACTAGTTTATGAAAGCTCATCTTTAACATATTTGGCATTAGCTGGAAGTTCCTGGATGATATTATTTAGGCCTAGGAATAGTGGAAGCCACCTTTCAAACATGGATTGCTTAAGAGGTTTTGGAGGATTTTGTTTCCTCAGACTATATGGTGAATATGGAAGCCATGAAATTCTCTCATTTTCATAAATGCCAACAAATCCATAAAAAGGATCCTTAATGAAATCAAAGTTGAGCCAAGGAAAAAATACTAAGTTTAAGGCTTCCTAAGAATGATAATTACCCCAAAGAAGAGGACATATTCTTTAGGGCATGGAATATTGAATTTCAGTAGGGTTAAATTACTTCTCCTAGCATTGAGAGGACTCTTGTTCATTGGATTCCCCGATATGAAGGATGGAATAAATTTAACTTTGATGGGGCCTCTAATGGAAATCTAGGTGCAACTGGTGGTGGTGGGCTTATTAGAAACCATCATGGAAACTATATTGCTTCCTATGCAGGTCCTATGGGAAAACAATACAACCACTATGTTGTGGCCCTCACCCCTCTCTAGGGAATCAAAACTATCAGGGATCTCAAGGTAAGAAATTTAATTATCGAGGGAGACTCTATGAAATTTGTAAACAACCTTATTGGCTCTTAACCCCTTAGGTAGACCATAAAATAATTTATAATTGAAGCTAATATATTATGTAAAGCTTTTTCAAACATCAATAGTTTCTATGTATATAGAGAGGGAAATGGGGTGGTAGATGATCTTTCTAATGATGGGGTCATCATTAATAAATTCAAAATATGGTATGATTATGAGGAGATCTCTATTGTTGTCAAAGTAATCATTTTTACTGAATCCAAAGACACATAACTCTCTAATCATGCTAACTCAGTGGCTTTGGCACATGTGGGCTATTGATTTGAAAGAAGGGTTTTTAAGTCTGTTTCATAGCTCTGGTGGTTTTTTTCTGAAAGCTCTTCAACTCCCTTATTTTTTTTCTTCTATATTAATGTTGCTTTCTAGCTGCATCTGGGTTGTTGTCGCTTTGTTTGCAAAGTTAATTTTCATCACGGGAGGTCCTCCATGTAGAGTGTAGCCTATTTTTGAACCATCCTGGATGAATAATGTAGAGTTATGGGAAGTTTTAAGTGTGGATGGTATCACAGAGTTTATGGAGTGAATTAATGGCAATGATGTTCACATCTCTCTAACTTTTACACAAAAATTGGAAGACAGAGTTATCCATTTCAAGGACAAAGAATGCACAATCACGTATGGGTTGACATCCTTCATCACTGGTCTAGGAATGGAAGGGGTTATGTTCTTTGATAAAAAATTTGACAAAGAAACTAAGGAGAAATGTTTATTGGTGGGAGATGAGACTCTGTAGATTGGGAAGTCAAGAATTCTTTGCTCTTCCATGCCCCCTCCATATAATAGGTTTGAAAAAATGGTAGTGTGCTACATCACCCTGGAAGGTAACTTCTCAATGTTGCCACTACATCACTTGCTTCTTTTGAATAATTTTAGGCATGCTGCCAAGGTTAGTTTTCCTTATTATATCTGCATTCAGTTAAAAAATCACTGCATGATGTTCAAGCTCATATGAAGGTCCTTCCCCTACACCAAGGAGTGATATTCCTACTACACCATTACTTTCTTGATGTGGTAGCCTTTGATCCTAAACCCCCCTCAAGCCCCCACATCCTCAGCAAACAAATATTTGAATTAAGAACCCCAATGTTAGAGCTCCCATATATGATCCCCCTCATGCTAAAATAATCCTCTGTAGTAGCTCTAAGGCCAAGGAAATTGTGGGAGTTGTAAATTTGTTCGAAATCAATGAATCTACCATGTCGCTCCTTTTATTTTTGGCTAATTAACTCAAATCAAACAACAATTTGAGGCTCTGAAGGTAATTGAAGAGGATGTAGACTTCCTCCTTAAGGAAGGCGTCATGAAAAATTTGGACCCCTCCACTCTTACAAACCTGGAAGATAAACTTGACAGTCTCTCCACTCAACTCAAATCCTTAGAGGAAAGAGTCTTACAGGTTGAGAACAAGCAAACTAACCAGCTTTCCATTCATAGGGTTGTACTTGACTATATTCAAACAAATGTCAAGCAGGTTTGTGATGCTTGTGGTATCCTAGGTATGCTCAAAACAATGACAAAATGAAGAAGAGTACAATCATTGATAGTAGCCACGATCTTGATATGCAAACTGTTATCAACCTTTATAAGGCCCTGAAGATTTC
The DNA here is from genome assembly GCA_018340775.1 of Taxus wallichiana var. yunnanensis. Taxonomy (NCBI): domain Eukaryota; kingdom Viridiplantae; phylum Streptophyta; class Pinopsida; order Cupressales; family Taxaceae; genus Taxus; species Taxus wallichiana. The sequence goes on along the minus strand of CM031241.1, from coordinate 381,220,194 downwards.
TTAAAAGTATATAACAAGTCTCTTATTAAGTGTTTTTTTTTAATGTTTTTTTGGTGCTAGGATTTGTTATTTTGTGTCATTTTTTGGGATCCATGTAAGAAGCTATCCCCTACCTTACTTTACTATATGTATATCTAGATCTTAGGAATTTTTTTGGCCCAAACTACAAAAAAGAACTACAAAAGCTAGGGAGAAAAGTCATCCCATGAAGGAAACAAGGCCAACCAAGAAAAATAAATACTTTTCCATACCAATAGTCAAGATCAAAACAAGTCCTATACCACCTTTAATAAAAGTTTTAATATAATATCAATAAAAACAAACTTGAGATAGACAATGTAAAAAAAAGAAAAATAAGGATAATAATAGGTAATAACAATGATCATCCCAAATTCAGCTAATATTTCCCTTTCTTGTGACTCCTCATTCTAGAGCTTGGCCCTAGGTTTTGAGCCTCCACAGTAGGAATATTCACCTGGTGATCACCTTTGTTGATGCCAATTTCATCCTCCTCTTCCTTTGAACTGTTGAGATTCATTCGTTTTCTCTTCTTGGGTGACTCAAGCTTGGAGATTTAGTCCTGCATAATAGAAATCCACTACTGTTGCATGATGAATTCAAATTTTAAACCATTGATTCACTTATCCTGGATGGTATCTTATCTCTAAATTTCTTTTAATTATTTAACCAAGTCCTTAGTGATCTTAAGAAGAGTATCAATTGACACCTCCATATTGGCTAAATAGATATCCTTGTTGATGTCACTGTGATTGTGTTCTATGCCTCTCTTACCCTTAGAAGACTCCCCAATTTTCAGGTGGGACAAAAACTTCAACAGCCACAACTTCAATATTTGTCTCCACGGGACCATTTTTTTCTAGGATTTTCATTCTATTGGCAATGGTTTCATCGTCTAAACTTTAGGGCTGGGGGTAAGATAGGTTTATCATTTTGGAAGAAAATAAAAATAAGACCATGGTGAAGTAGTGTGTCCAATTTTTCCTCTTTAAATTCCAAAATGGACACGGTGAGATATCTCATAAAAAATAAGGGTAAGGTCATACCTTGATTCCTTTGAAAGTAATTGTGGATAGAAAGGTGATGTGTGAATACTTTCCTAAACTTTCCTTCAATAGTGATATACTTCATCACCAATTTACAAACATCCTCCCATCTCTCGAGGAGGTAAATTTTAGCAAATTCCATCAACAAACAAATGCACTCTTTCATTAGGTCCAAAGAAAGTGGTAATCTCATTATTTATTCTATCCTTATTTTTATAAATTTTTAGATCATCCATGGGCATGTTAGTGACATTAGAAATGGCTTTCTCATTCGCAAAAATTTCCATACCCCTAACCATAACTCTACCCTTGTCCCAAGCATGGAAAAATCTAGAGCAAGGGATGGGTCACTACCTTTCATCATTTTGATGTATTCAGAGAAAGCTCTTTTTCTTAGTAGCATCCATACCATAGCGTCCTGTTTTATGGCTTTGTAGGATGTACGCTCTGTTAGGACTTGATAGCCTACATGTTTCTACAATAATTCACATTAAATCTATTAAGATGTCCCTTATGAATCACATACCCTAGGATTTTAAGGGAGATCCAAACCAACCACCATTATAAGAATTTCATCATGATTCCATCCCCTATCATGTGGATAATAGCTTAAGCCCTAATAATTACCCCACCACTGCTTAATTTGTCTTGTCATTATTAATGAGGTGAGAGATTTGGAACTATAGTACATAGCCACTCCATTCCAACCACTCGTCCATATCATCACCCTACTTAGATAGGCTATCGACACACGTGTTTCCCCTCTCTAAATGTGTGGCCAATGACCACGTAATCGAAGGAACTAATTATATTTCGGCCTCCATTATAATTTTTACAATAGTCCACCCCACTTTGTATTTCCCTTCCAAGGCCTTAATTATCAAGAGGGATATCACCTTTTATAATCAATTTCTTGATTTGAGAGCTCCTAAGAACTTTTATACACCATAGTTCTTCCATAGCCTCTACGTAGTTGTTTGATTGATTCCCGGAGGTGCTACAAAATGTTTGATGCAATTTCCTTTATGATCTCTAATCAAACCCCCACCTCTGGCTATACCCACTCTCAATTTAGATGACCCGTCATAATTTAACTTAAAACATCAACTAGAGGAGGTTTCCACTTTCTGTCTCTTCTATCTTTATTTAATTTGGGCTTAATTCCTTCTTTGGTGGGACTAATATTAAAGGCTTTGAGTATAATTTTTCTTCCTTGGAATAGAACTCCAACCATTTCTTTTTTAGGATCATGATGTTATCCTTCCAAATTTAGTCATTTTTTCTAGCAACCTTGGAGGAACTCATAAATTTATTATGGAATATTCTATTATTCCGTTCTTTCCATATGCCCCACAAGACATGGAGCAGAGCACATTTCCTAGCAATTATAATAATAGATGACCTAAAGGGAGAATATCATTGATCCACAAGTTTGTTAAGGTAGTTTGGGAGAGGAAATTGGAGATTAAAGACATCCATGACCACAAAACAAGACTGGGAAGAATACTTACATTCCAAGAAGAGATGTTGAATTGTTTAAACTTTCTCCTTACATAAGGTGCATCTATTGATCACAATCATGCCCCTTTTTTCTCAAGTTATTAATAGTGAGAATTTTGTTCTAAATTGTTTCCCAAAAAAAGGTTATCTTAGGAATTAGATGCTTATTCCAAACATTAGCCCAGTCCCCATGTTCCCCACTTTCTTCAAAAGATAAAGCATAGACCGACTCGACTTCATAATTTCGAAAGATAGTTTTACTTCATCTTGACTGAGTCTCTTAGGGATGAATTGATTCCTTAGGTTGGTATTCAGTTCTACAAAGGGTCTTTGAAGACCATTATAACGAGGAGGAAGGATCGGAGCCAAATTGGGCTCATGCTGGTTAAAAACAGAGTAGTCTCTGAAAAGCACACCCTTTTGCTGATAGTAGAATTGTTTGAGGAAAACCCAAGGTTCGATTCTTCCAAAAGGAAAATTATCCAACCACGGGTCATCCTAGAATGCCTTTCCAATATTAGGAAATAATGTTTTCCTTGGCCTTAGAACTATTTCAAATAAGTGTTCGGCTCATTTTCTGATCTATTCTTGGAGCCCCAACAATATTTAATGGAAAATTTAAGGTTCTCCGAATTGTAAGCATGACTCAAAATTCCATGGGCCTAAATTTTAATAAACAAATTTGTGAGTAATTTTATGCCCGGGTAACAACTTTTCACTGCTCCGTTAATGCATGTAGGCATTAGCATTATTTGTGTGCCTAGAAAAGTGAGACATAGAGTAACATACTGGATGGATCTTCTTCTCTCATACCCAGGAGTCAAGACTACCTTCATTGGGTTCTTTGCAAGCGTACACGTCTTTTCATGTCTTATGTCGTGCTACCATGTTTTCCTTTTGGAGCTCTTCAGTACTACCTGTTTGAATGCATGTAGAGCTGCTGTAATTAACTAAACCCGTGTATTAAATCTGCTAGAATATGATAATAGTTTAATATGGGACCATGAATTTTGGTATTGGGATGGCAGAATCAATACCGCCAATACCTACTTTGGCTTTGGCATCACTGGGTTCTGTGACGATCCCAAGAGAATTGAACGCCTTCTTCGCTCACGTTCTTGTGATGGAACACATAATCAATATCCATGTGCTCCAAGAAAATGGCTATTTCAGCAGAGGATGCATACAACCATCCTGGTATTCAAGTGATCACCTTCCATGTTGTTATTTAATATCAGCTTTATTTTCTTTTCTTTTCTTTATGGGATACTTATCATGTTGAACTAATATTACAGAAACTTCAACAACAGTCAGGTAGGACAAGAAATTGGAATTGACAGATTGGGTGAGCCTGAGAAGATAGGGGGCCAGAGGCATGTTCTCGTAGACAGGTATGGGGTTGTTTGATTAAGTGCAAAAACAAAGCGAAGACACCAAGTTTGTATGATGAATTCTCGATAGAAAATATATGTGGTTATTAGGATTTGGACGGATTCGGCGCCGTAATCATGGACTACTCTGCAATTTTATTTTTTTGACTTGCTAAAGTTATACATTGTAGGTTTATATGTTGCCTTCACCTGTTTGGGCCCTATTGTTTTGCTCTGAATGTCTGTATATAGATGATAATAATAGGAAACAAAATAACATTTTTATTGTTATTCCCGCTATTTTTTAGTAAGGAAAAATGAAGTGAGGGTGTTTGTCAATATTCTGTAAGTGCCATGCGGTAACTGACACAATTCATTTTAGACGGTTTTTGGATTTTTGGGGGAATGTCATGGTTTTTCGGGTCTGTACAGGTTGAATATATATATTTTTCCGTTGGCATGATGATTAAATTTGTGTGGAAATACAGAGTTGTAATGAAAGCAATGGTGAGTTGGTGGAAAACTGTGCAAGTGTAAATTCGACATACATGCAAATTTGTACATAGTTTTCCACCTAATTTATTGTATGAAACTAATAGACCAAGATATTTGTGTATTGCACTGCATTTAAAAAGAACTGAGGAACATGTATGTAACTTGAAATTGGTCTTTTAAGTTCTTAATAGGGAAATGTTTGTAAGCTTCAATAAGATTGAATTTTATAACAATAGGATGATAGGATGTGACATCCTCTGATGGCTTGAGGAAAAACAAAACTGAGATCTTGAGGAAAAACAAAAGCGAGATCAAACATTCTTCTTTAATAGTGTCTGACCAATGAGTAACAATAAGAGTCATTGACCAATGGACCATAATTTAGTTGTAAGACAACAACAACTTCCATGACTTTGTCCCAAGTCCAAATCCCATTGGACTCACTCCCCTGCTAATTATGTGGCAAGTTGATTACGCTGACCACCACTGGGCAAGGCCAGGTACAAATGATGGAAGAGGTACCCCTTGGATATGGTTTCTATGTTCATAATCTGAAGAAGCCCATACATTAGCCTAACTTGGGTATAGTTTTGTAATTACTTTTCATGAATACTTAGAATTAAAAAATCCCTTAAGATCCCTGTGACCATGTAGATCCCATTTTGAATTTACAGTAATAAATTATAATACTAGAATATCATGATCTCCATTAAAGGCTAAATATGAACATTATACGGGAAACAAAAGCATTAAGCCTTGCAACAAAAGGGATTTAAAATTTGTTTAACCAATTATGCATTGCATTGTGATAACATTTGTGCAATATACCAATGACCATGTAATTGCACTATAAAAAAGTACAAACCATATAATTACCCCAATCATTGGTCCTTTGATAGAACCCAATTTTTCTAGATAGGTGTGTGGAATTGGAAAATAAAACCGTTGAAAGAATCTCAAGAAAAAGGTATAGTTTACTCTTGATTTGATCATGAGGTCAAAACCTAGGGATATAAAATTTGAACAATATATAAGATTAGAAACTAATTTCATTACTATAAATAATGTCATTATTTTGGGGATAGGTCAATTGGCAAGTTAAAGTTCCCTCCCAAGCTTGACCATGAGATCAAAACCAAGGGTACAAAATGTGCACAATATATAAGATTATAATATAATTCCAATACCATAAATAATGTCACTACTCCTGGTGTAGGTCGATTGGCAAGTTACAATTCCCTCCCAAGCTTGGCCATGAGATCAAAAGCCACGGGGTACAAAATTTGAAGAGTAAATGATGTTGCATCAAAATTGCATCACAATAGAAATTGTAAACCATCTAATTACTCTTGGTGTATGTGGATTGTCAAGTTAAAAATAACTCCTCATCTTAGCTCATATATGATGTCGAATCCTAAAGGTACAAATTTACAAAAATATAAGAATTTTCAATCATTATATCATAGTTAATCATATCATTACCCCAGTTGTAAGTGGATTGACAAGGTACAGTTCAATTTTGAGAAGAGTTACTAGGTAGAAAAACACTTTATGCTATTACGAAGTAATTTCATTAAATATTAAACCACATCATTACCTTAGGACGACGTGGATTAGCAAAGGTAGAGTTGACACCTAGGTCGGCCATGGGGTCAAAATTTAGAGGTACAAAATCAAACATATTATATTACGATATTATTGTATTGCATGAATGATATCATTACTCTATGTCTAGTTTCCCTCCTAAGCTTGGTCACAATTTAAACCCAGAGGTAAAAAAATGTGCACAATAGATAGTATTACAATGGAATTGCATTGCAGTAAAGGTACAATTTACCCCCAAGCTTCTCTATGAGGTCAAAACCCAAAGGAAAAAAATTCAAACAATATATATAAGGTAAATTGAAGCAAATCCCTTGAAAGCCTTCCAAACCCATTGGCATCTAGCTTGGCTATGACCTAAAAACAGAATCTTTACCTTTGAAATCAAGCCATTTCCCAGAATTGACCCGCTTCACCGATAAATAACTTTAGAGTTAATATGCGTGCCAAAAATTGTTTATTCCGTTACCTTAATTTTACATCAGAATGAATCCCACTTACCATAAATTTATCAGATAGTGAAGAAAATTTCAAAACTTAAACCCTAAAAAGAGGAAAAGTTTTGCAAATACCGTGCGCAATACTGGTGCGTTTGTTGGATTTGCAGTAGTCGCAAGCAGTCCGGTGAACACCACAGTCTTCGATTATGCTCTGGCCCCTCGTCTTAGTATTACTACTATTATTCCCAAGTACTGGTGCCCAATTCTTTCCACTGTGACATTTTTGAACACATAAATTTAAAGTTAATGTGAAAAAATGGCCGATTGGATCTGTTTTTCTAGAAAAAGATCTACCATTGGGAAGCAATCTTGCGCAATTAAACTTCACCCATATCAGAATTCTGCCAAGAAAGCCGCTAGTGATTTTTTTATTGTATTTCAGATCCAATGCCATGACCGAAAGAAAGAAAATATATATTATTTCACTAGAAGCATCCACACTGTATCAACGAACAGAGAACTGATACTTTTTACTCGTCCCCGCGATTCAACAGATAAATCAATTAAAGGAAAAACCACCATTCCTGCAATCCAGAAGCTTCCAGAGGAACCAGATGTTGTTGACTTCTGAAACTTAGGTAATATACCAAATGGAATGCCTTGCGGTTCCCAGTCGAAACCATATATAAGCAATCCTTTGTGCTCATGCTTGAGATGCATTAAAACTTTCCCAATCTTTGAAATTTCAATTACTATTTTCACAACATATAGTCTTGTCAATGGCGGTCAATATAGAAAATGTCAATGGAACAGGCTACGCGTAAAAACGGAGTTCAAATAGCAGGACGACGAAAACGGCGTGAGTACCTCCCACAATAAAAACATCTACAACATAATTAAAATTATTATTACAATTAATACAAATTAAAAATCAAAATTATTATATTTATTATTTATATTATTATTGTTACAATGCTAAATGGATGAATTTAATTCACCACCCCATCATTTATATTTCAATACAAAATACACCGAATAGACTACATATATCAAAGTAAAGATATACTAGTTTTGTATAATTTTTTATGGAGATTCGGAAATTGAAGAAAGTTGCAACAAATAAAGATGGAACGTTACAAAAATTAAGAGTAAAGAAGAAGTTCCTCGTGTTAATATTGCAAGGATCCGAGGGTTTTGACAAAGCTTTTGAGAAAATAGGATTGTAACATGTGATTCAAAAATATGGTATTATTTTCATTTGTGTAAAATTTATTATGTGTAATTTTGTTTTGAATTTCTACTATTTGAGAAATTTAAAACAAAAAGTTAGTATTCGACTTGAATTTTTTTGTGAAGAGTTCTAAAAGGGGTTGACACAATAAGAACGTTAGGGAGGTCTCATATGGGGGCTCTTAAATTTTCTTAGCCAATGCAAGAAACTAATTTTATGAGTATTTATAATAAAAGTGTTTCCATGAGGATAATTTTTTATAAGAATATGGATCTAATTTTTAAGAACATATTTCTAGATTGAAAAGGTTTCTATATAACATGTCCCATGTTAACTATCAAATAATTCAATTATATACCAAAACCATAATATTGTAATAGATTTACTCATTAATCTAATATCCTCCTATATTGTTCTTCTCTACATATATTTTTACGTTGAAGGCGTTCTCCTATGGGAAAGGCCTTTGCGGTCGTTCCTCGGACTATGTTAAATTTGACGTTCGTTTGGACGTTTTTGCCTTAATAACGGTTATGACAGCCTTTTTGACGTTTTCACATCTCTTGGCTATTTTCGTGGAAAGTTTGGCTCTGCAGTCGGGAATTTGATGGCGTTAAGTGAAGATTTCGTGGATTTATTTGAAAACCAGAGGCGTTGTCCATGTTAACTTTTTAAATTTAGCAGAAGTTGAATAGTTGTAGCCAAGGTTACGGGGAGCTGTGCTAAACGTAACTCTCGCTGGTAGCCATCCTAAAACCAGTACCAATATGGGTTAAATTGACCCTATATGCGGGGATAAATCGCATCCCTAATATCTCCTATTTTACTATAACAAATTGATTGCTCTGGGTCTGTATTTGAATCAAAACGGATTCAATTGTCTGCAAGAGGAACTATTGCATCCCTTTATTTTATTCATTGTAAAATGAAAGAAAAGAATAAGATTTAAGAGGCGCTTCATTGGGCAAGGTAATATTGAAGTCCCCTTTCCTGCTATCCCACTTTTCTCTCTGCAAGACTTGTCTCATTCTCTATTCATGTGCGTGAATGTAACGCCCGCTAAAAAACAACCCACTTGACACCCAAGAACAACCTAGGATTAGTTAGGAAAATTATGGAATAATTTTTTTGTTTAAAAGAGTCTCTACAACAGGTTACAATACAACAGATGTCATTAACAAGTTCGGATCAATTCTAATCCAGTAAGAGAATACTTTTCTTTCACTGGAATTATTAGAGGTCATAAGGTTAAGGATTTTAGGGTTAGAAGGTTCAATTAGGGTCAGAGGGTAGTTCCTCACTATACCCACTCTCTAACAGGCTTAAATATTCAACTTAGTTTTTATCAAAATTAGTGTATTCAAAATTTCCCTAAATAATTCGCATTGGATAGGAAATTTTTTCACCTTTCCAGTGATATAAATAAGTCCTCCTAACTCCTCATATTTTCCAAGTTATGGGCCGATGGGCCTTAAGGTGAAAATTTTCCCAAAGGGGGGGCCTGAAGGGCCAGGGAAGAAAAATTGCCCCAAGGGCGGGTCTGCGCGGTGGCGGGGAACTTTTTTGAAATTTTCCCATGTAGGTAGAAAAACCAACTTTGGGCCCACGCCCCTGCGAGTCCGCTAGGGACACGTAGCACCTTCTAAGCCAATGTGGGTAAAACGGAGCGGCAAGAATATTTTGGAAAAATTCCTGTGCTGGGCAAGAATTCACTTTTGTGCCCACACCCCCGCAAGTCCACAAGGGACACATGGTGTCTCCTAAGACAACGTGGGGAAAGCGGGGCGGTGGGGAGAAATAAGGTGTCGTGCCAGAAGGGAAAAAGGTATAAATTCAATGTGCCTTTGCGACACCTCGTGATGCCACATGGCAGCCTCTGATTGGTTGCGGGTCAGTGGGGAAAATTTTAAAAATTTCCCCAGAAATTTTCTAATGCTTAAAGGGAAAAAGGGACCCACTCCTCTGCCGATGCCTCAATGTGCAATGTGGCAGCCCTCGATTGGGTGTGGGCTAGCGGAGAAAATTTTTAAAATTTCCCAAAATTTTCTGAGAGCGCTAAGTTTAAAAAGAGATCTGCCCCTTCGCTGACACCTCATGGTGCCAAATGGAAGCCTCTAATTGGCTGCGAGCTGGCGGGGAGGTCGGGAAAATTTTGAAAATTTTCCCAAATATTTTTCAAAGCTCCAAGGAAAAATTCGGGCCCATGGGCGGGCTAGGAAAATTTTCCCAATTTTTTTTTGACAGCAAGTGAAGAAAAACTTCATAAGGCAATAAGTTTTGATATAGAGCTTGGGTTTCGGAAAATGAGGACTTTATGAAAAGCTCTCGCCATCCTCGTTACTTAACAATAATCAATTTTTTATTTTTATAAAGTTTATGGGATTAATTTTGAGGAAATGTCCTACAGATTTTAAAGTATAAACTGGTAAATTTTAACTTATAAGATTTGTTCATTTTGATCTTCTCCCGCTCTCAACATGTCAAATAGACATGGAGAATTATTCTTAAATGGATTTAGGAAGGATTTCAAGATTCAATTTTTCTAATTGATTTACAATTTGAGCATTTACATTCCTTGACGTAAAAATGAATGTAAGAGGGTGGACCCCGATTTTCTAAAGTTGTGAATGATTTCTCCTTAAGTGTTATAGTAAAATTGAATTAATTTAGGACACACTACTTCAATTTTATCATTCAATCTATTATTTCATTGTTACAGTGTTTGAACTATGAATTTTAGCTTAAGTAATTGCCATTTTGAAAATACATAACGAGAGATCAAATTTAAAAGGGTTTAATTGTCATTATCTTCTTCCAAGTATTATAATGTGTTCTAATTCAAATCTAATACATTTAGTTGATTCAATTCCAACCATTCAAAAAGAAAAAACAATACAATTCTAATTTCCATCTTTACACATTTCAAAAGATAGAGTTCTGCATTTTCCTTCATATGCATTTACTTGTTTGAAATAGAGGTTTCAATTCACATTTAGATGTTCAATCTTAAAACAAAAATGCAAATTGAGAAGTTAATGCAATCATTTATTTATTCTAAAATACAACTTTACAACCTTTCTTTCATTCTTCGAGTTCATCATACATAATACAATTCTTTCACATTCTTTCAAAGGCTGAAAATAGAGTTTATTTCTTTTACATTTCACTTCACAACTTTCATAAACAATACCACATATTTATATTGATAGCAGACAAAGAACAATGTATTTAATGTGTGAATAAAACAATGGACAAGAAGAATATAAAGCATCGGGAATGGTGACACAAGGCGGGGACAATTAAGGAGTAATCAGACGGCGTAGGATAGGATGTATTAAACTAACACTCCCCCTTACTACATTGTTCCTAAATATGTACCCCTAAACAAATTAAACTTCACCTTGCCGAGAGGCTTGGTGAGAATATATGTAACCTGAAAATCAGTAAGGTAGTACTCGAGTGGAATTTGGTGGTTCAAGACCTATTCACAAATGTAGTGACATTCGACCTCAATATGCTTTGTTTGTTCATGAAAATAGGATTCTTCACAAGATTCAACACACCTTGATTGTCGCAGTTGATATGATGGGAGGTTTCTCTTTAGGTATCCCTATATCTGTAAGAATGCAAGGAAACCAAATCACTTCACACACAACTCCTCGTGCGTTACGGTATTCAGCCTTAGTGGATGAGAGAGCAACAATAGTTTGCTTCTTGCTAATCCATGAGATAGGTCCAGATCTGAGATGAAAAACATATCTAGAATGGATTTCTGTCATGAACGGATCCTTCATAGTCTCGAGTCTGTATATACCTATAAGAATAACTAGGTGTTCTTTTCGATACTCAAAATCAAAGTCAATCTGTACCTCGGCCGTATCTCAACACATGTTTTGCTTCTATCCAATGACATTTCTTTGGCTCCTGCATAAATCTACCGAGATAGCTCACTGCAAATAAAAGATCGCCTGGTATAAGTCATGTAAATGAGAATCCCCATAAGCTTCCCGTAGTGAGTGCCATCTACCGTAGTGAATCCTAGAATCTAGATAATTGCAAACATTTTTCCAAAGGTGTGGACATTGGTTTAAAATCTAATATTCCATACTTCCCAGAGTGTCTTGGCATATTTCATATGGGAGAGGAAGATATGATTCTTCTTCTACCATATATCTAAGCCAAGATAGTAATGAAGTAGCCCTAAATCGGTCATGTCGAAGGATTTCTTCATATCATTCTTTACATCATCCAAAAGATTGTCAGAACTTCCTATGATCACAAGATCATCTACGTACAAAACCAGAATAAAAATCTCCATTCCTACCTTCTTGATATACAAATTTGTATCTGAGGGGCTACAAGTGAATCCATGCTTCAAGTTCCTCCACCTGTAAGTGGGAAAGGTTACAATAAACTTTATCTTAGCAAGGGACTGTCAAACTATCTTTTTCTCAGCTCCAGAACAACAAGTGCATATATCTCATTCTCCCACATTGTAATCACAACAAGAATAGGGAAAGGTAATGCTCTCAACCCAACCAAGACATCGAATGAAGAGGAGAATCCATCCTTCTTCATTGGCTCCTGAGCCCCAACCAAAATGCAATAAAAGATGTGATCCAACTCATGGCAACATCAGGCTTCCACAAACACACAAGCAACACTTTCACAATAAAACATAGTTCCAAAAATAGAATGTAGTTTACAACTACATTAAAACATGAAAAAGAATACTAATGCTTCATCAAGTAAGCCAAAGGAGCAAGAAACTATGGGTCTTCTTATGCCTCCCAAAAGGGTAAATGGGTATCACCACCTGAATTACAAACCGCTAAAATATAGTATATCACAACACCAACATTCCTTATGCCTCCCGAAAATACCCCTTATTGCACTCATTTCCTTATGCCTCCCAACCTCTTATGGCACCCCATAATGAGTAAATAAATGCAAGCTATTTCTTTGTAAGGTGGAAACCAAATCCTAACTCCCTCCCCACTTATAACTCCCTAAAACACCCTTGTGCCTCCCACAAATTAAACCCCATAGTCTTTTTCTATATCTTCCTAGGCCATCTAGCTAACATCCTACAAACATATCAAACATTCATACATTAACATTCACATTCATACAAGAAGAGCATTTCAAGAGCCAAGTTCCTACCTCTCCATGATGGAGTTGTTCCAGTTCCAAAACAAGTGAGAAAGTTTAACCCAATACAAGCAATAAAAAACCAAGCACAAGCGTACACCAATATCCCAAAAATCCTTCAAGCAAGACCTCCCAAAACAGAAAAATAATTCACCCAAGAATGAAGTCTCCAAAATCAAGCAAACCAAAACAAGGAAAGAAATTTGAATTTTAAAGAAGAGGGAAGGGAAGAGGAGGAGGTGGATCCATGTAGGATGCCACATCACACATCCTCAATCCCAACCCCAACCCCCAAAGTCAATTTCATTCTCAAAAGCACAATAAATAGGTGGGTGAATAATATGATAGTTTACTTACATACTCCAAAACAAACCCACACCCCAAAGGATTGAAATTACAACATGTAATAAAAGTGCAATTAAAACCTACAAATTACCTTCTCAAAAAGTATTATAAAATTCAAATTTCAACTCTCCAACCATAGGTATGGTTGGTAAATAAAATTAAGATGTATGGGACAAGTTTAACTTGTCCCACAAGCCTCCAAAATCAGCCTCCAAGAATAATTTCGAATTTCCAAGAAGGTGAATTGTTTCTCACTCAACAGCTTAACTTACACATCACTTACAAACTTTAATTCAAGGCCAACAACTCAATTAATTACTTTCTCATGATATCTTTTAATTAATTAATATTAACAACATGGTTACCCACAATATTAATACAACATTTAATAAACAAATAAAGGGGTAAATGCATCACAAAATAGACACATGAAATCATTAAACAAAAGGGTATAATAAATAAATACTTACATAACCCCTTGGTCACATAACCACACACAAACAAAATAAGTTGCCATGGTGACCTCGTTGAATTCATCCAGAATTCCAATGTGGTTGGTCTCCAATCCCCGATGTTTGTTGTGATATTTTAACTTGCAAAACACAAATACCTCCTTCGGCCTCATGGCCATATCAAAACATCCAAAATAATATAAATATAATTCCCGAAATCATCTAGATATATGAATCACAACAACATCAAAGCAATCTAACAATATCATTTACAATTTTATCAGCAACTATATCATCATCCAATAATTTCCATTTCTAGGTCTACTCACAATATCCAAATATCACATGTCCGAACAACATCCATAACATAACCATGTCAAACAGTGTATCATCATCAATATCCAAAATGCCTCTAATAATCATCATGCATCATAACTGAATCAAGTCAACAATAATCCATGATCTAACATCTATCATCATACTATAATAAGGTCCATAATCAAGTCCATAATATAATCAGAAGTCTCGTGATTAGTATCAAAAAGGTGTTAAAGGGAAGTGGGCACACACGGTGAAACCCCTTTGTTTATTCATTCTCAACCCACCTCTTTTTTTTGCAAGTTATATTACTATCTTTTATTTTTATTTAATTAAATATGGTGGGTGTGGTAAGGCCGACCCCTCCCACCCCTCAAATTACTAAATTGTTACTACACATGAGTTGTAAACTTAGAGGAGAGAATGATAATGTAAAGTTTGTTGCATTTGTAATTTTTCATAAAATGTATGTTATCTTAAAAATAAATTAGTTTGTGTGATAGGGATGAGCAAGCAATGTAGTACAACTATAACATTTGATAACTCACAAGCCCCCTAAGCTTTTTTCCAAATTAATTTATTAGTGCAACAATTTAAAACACAAATATATGCTACATTTATCGAGTAGGGAAAATGGTTGGTTTTTCACACGAGGAGAAAAATATATATAATATTTAAGATGTAAATAAGGTATTATATTATGTGGTTCCGTTTATTTAAATATGATTAGTGATCACATGAATGTTGAAAGGGCTTGGGTAGAAGAGTGAATAGTGGAAGGGTGAGAAGGGTCAATTCTGAATGAAATATATATATTAGTAGAATTTGACAAAGGAGATTATGTTCATGATTTTTGTGAACTACATTCATGTGTATAATGCAAGAGATATCAAGAAAAAAGTGGAGCATATATCATATATTATTTGGGGGTAACAATCTAACTTGTGGAATAATTGTGGGGCATGCATGTATTAAATTAGCACATTTTATTTAGACCTTCAATTCATGTTTGTCTTCCTTAAACATTCCTTTTATACATCCTTGCTACCTAATCCTAGGGAAGTAATTTCAACTACTAGGTTCCCAGCTCGTAACTGAGAAACTCCATTGCCTAAAGCATGCTCCATTTACCTTCACGCATCCAAGGTGTGTTTCCCCTACATCATTCACATCTACAAAAACTACGTGCCTCACGGTTAGAGCAAAAAAATGTTTCCTCGACCTCTTTCATACCATATTCTTTGCGGTCGTTCCGAAGTTGGAACATGTTGGCTTTTCCCTTTTTTTTATTTTTTCCCTTTGGACATAAATTGCACTCGTGTGAATACTACACTACCCTAATCATCAACTTGATAGTTGGGGGAAAACATCAACCTAAATTTTGCATCGATTCACTACTTGACCATTCAACGTAAAATGTACGACTTCCTTTCCCTAACAGCTCCAGTGAAACATGCATTCAAATTCCACTTACGTTTATTTTTTTGCTAACAACCCAATAAAGTCTAGACGTGCAAATTCAAACAAGTATTCTCCTCAGAAACATTTCTCTTCCGTTGCTTTCATTTTGAGATATTGTCCTCTGTAGTTTCATCTACGTCTTCCCACAGTTAGTTCTCTCCTTCTTTCCATTGACATATGTGTCATGCTCTTCGCAGATACTTCATTTTCACATTGTCTCCTCTATTCCTCCTTGCTTCCCTTGCACTTCTCCACCCTCGAATGACATTTTATACACCCTTCTTCCTTTCTGATTATTCCTCTTCACCCACTTTTTCTTCTTCACTATATCCCTTTCGGTGTTCACATCATACATTTCACGTATGATTGCTAGTTGTTAGATATTTGGGAGGCACTACTACATGGGGGCCTGTTTGGAGACGGTAATTATAGACAAAACTTTATTTTTGTCTCTAACTTTTTAGTTTTTCATTTAATTTAATAATAAGTTGACACTTACCCTATGGAAATAATTTAGGGAAAGGGCAAAGTTAATTTCATTCATTATAGGCCATCATTAAGCTTCAGAAGGAGTGGGAGGAGATTCTAGCAATGGATACCCCTACAATTTCACCAAATATTACTCTCTTACGCATGATTCCAAGGTGAATAAGAGCATGTCTTTCGTTAAATTACAGATCCGGCAGATTCCAAGGTGAGAGAATGGATTTCTATCAAGGCTTTCTATGCTTTTTCTCCCGATGCAATGGATAGGGATCAAACTCAATGATTTCACATTTTTTGTTTGTGCCAGATTGGGATATATCTAGAGCATGGGGAGGATATAAATAGAAAAATAGTCAAAGGATTGTATTCTAGTAGCTTTATCGTGAGTTCCCTTGTAGATATGTATGTGAAATGTGGGAAATTTGAAAATGCATAAACTTGTTCGAGAATTTTTGTCACCTAGACTTGGTCTCATGATTGCTATGGTTACGGTGGTATGTGCGGAATGGGTGTATTGATAAGGCACTAAAAATATTTCAAGAAATGACTCAATAGTGTAACTCCCACTAAAACAACCCACTTGAGACCCAAGAACAACCTAGGATTAATTAGGAAAATTATGGAATAATTTTATTTTGTTTAAAAGAGTCTACAACCGAATTACAAGGCAACAACTTTCACTAAAAAGTTCCAAAACAATTCTAATTCACTAGAACATGCTTTTCTTCTATTAACAATTATTAGAGGTCATAAAGTCCAAATTTTAAGGTTAGAATGTACAATAAGGTTCAGAGGGTAATTCCTCACTATACCCACTCACTAATAGGCTTAAAGGTTCAACATGATTTTTCTCAAACTTAGTGCATTAAAAAATTTCCTAAATTTTTTCCATTGGATTGGAAATTTTCTAACATTTCCATTGATATAAATAAGTCCTTCTAACTCTTCATATTTTTTTGAGTTATAGTGGGCCTTGGGGTGAAAATTTTCCCAAAGAGCGGTCCTGGGCCTTGGGGTGAAAATTTACCCCAAGAGTGGGTCAGCATGCTATGGGGAGAGTTTTGGAAATTTTCCCACATGGGAAAGAAAAGAACTTTACACCCGCATACCCACAGTCCGCAAGTTCACTAGGGAAACGTGGCACCTCCCAAGTTAGCACAGGAGAGTGGGGTGGTGGGGGACATTAAAAAAATCTTCTCGTGCGGGGAGAAATCCAACTTTGTGTCTGTTTGTGCAGGCAAGTCCACAAGGAACATGTGGCATATCTTAAGACAATGCAAGGAAGGTGGTGTGACAAGGAGAAAATTAATTTAATGCGCCAAAAGGCTAAGAGGGTAGCATTCACCCACACCTCCACCAGTACCTTGCAATGCCACATGACGACGCTTGATTGGCTGTGGGCCGTCAGGTAGCAGGGAATACTTGGAAATTTTTCCCAAAGTTTTCTGAAATGTAAAATGGAAAAAGGGGACCCACTCCTCCGTCGATGCCATGTGGCATCACTTGATTGGTTACGTCCTTATGGGGAGGTGAGGAAAATTTGGAAAATTTTCCCAAAGTTTTTCAGGAGATCTAAGCTAAAAAAGGGGTCCGCCCCTCTACCGAAACCACATGGTGCCGGTGGAAGTATTTGATTAGCTACAGGTCGGTGGAAAAAATTAGGAAAAATTTCCCAAAATTTTTCTGAAGTTCCAAGGGAAAATTCAGGCCCGTGGGCCCACCAAGGAAATTTTTTCCAAATTTGTTTTTTTTTTTTTTTACGCCAAGTGAAGGAAAAAAATTGAAGACCATAAATTTTGATGAGGGCTCGGTTTTGGGCAAACAAGGATGTTCTAGAAATATCTCAATGTCCTCTTTACTCAAGGATCATTAATTTCATATTTTGATAAAGTTTAAGGGGTCAATTTCAAGAAAATGACCTGCAGGCTTTTACAAAGTGCAAACTGGTAAATTTTAACTTGTTAAATTTGTTCAATTTGTTCTTGTCCCTCTCTCAACATGTCAAATAGACATGGAAATTTTTCTTAGGTGTATTTAAGAGAGATTTCAAGATTCAATTTTTGATTGATTTTTAATTTGAATATTTACATTTCATGACAAAAACTACCGCAAAATGGTTTGAGCCCAATTTTGCTAAGTTTTATAAGAATTTCCTTAAGTGTTAATGCCGAGATGAATTAAATTGGATCTTATTATGCCCAAATTAATTTTTCATTTGTTATTCCTTTGTTTGATTCATTCAAAGCATTTGGGATTAAATAATTGTCAATAGGAAATACAAGACAAAGTTCAATTTTTAAAAAAGTTCTATTTGACATTGTCTTCTTCCAAGTATTATAATGTGCTCCAAACCTAATCTAATGCATTTATTTGATTTAATTCAACTTATTCAAACACTATAATAATCTCTACGATTTCTAATTTTTATATATTTTAAAGGATAGAGTATTACATTTCCTTTATACGCATTTCTTTCT
The DNA here is from genome assembly GCA_018340775.1 of Taxus wallichiana var. yunnanensis. Classification (NCBI taxonomy): domain Eukaryota; kingdom Viridiplantae; phylum Streptophyta; class Pinopsida; order Cupressales; family Taxaceae; genus Taxus; species Taxus wallichiana. The sequence continues at coordinate 381,201,802 of CM031241.1, read as the reverse complement.
TTCAAACAGAGATTTCAATTACATTTAAAAGATCAGATTTAATGCCATTGTGTAATTTGAGAAAGGTGATACATCATTTATTGATTCCAAAAGAAAACTTTGTAACATCCTTCTTTTATTCTTTCCAAAAACATATATTATATACAGGATAGAATAATACATTTTCTTTTCACGTGTTTCACTTTTCCACTTTCCAAATAGGGATTTCATAGAGCTTGTTAAGTACATATTTCCAATGGAAAGAATATCATATGAACAAGGAAAAAAATTCCATTAATTAAAAAAAACTCTTAAAATGTCCTTTCCATTTGATTTCAAAATACAACATACAAAACACGTATCATTATTTCTCATTCTTTCCAACACAGAATACAGAGTATAGCTCTTTTACATTTCAAATTTCCACTTTCATTGCCAATACATAGTATCTTTCCATGATAATGAATACACAAATCATCCACTTCAAGTGGGAAAGGCACTATAATAAGATTTCATTTCACAAGGGACTGTCAAACTATCTATATCTCAGCTCCGAACAACAACATGCAGATTTCTCATTCTTCCAATTTGATCAGAACAAGAGTAGGGGAAAGGAAATGCTCTCCACCCAACCAAGACATCCAATGAAGAGGATAATCCATCCTTCTTCATTGGCCCCCGAGCCCCAACCACAATGCAATAAAGGATGTGATCCAACTCATGGCAACAACAAGCTTCCACAACCACACAAGCAGCATAATCACAATAAGAACACAGTCCAAAACAGAATGTAGTTCTACAACTACATTAAAACATGACAAACAATACTAAGGCTTCCTCAAGCAAGCCAAAGGAGCAAGAAACTATGGGGGATGCTTCTTATGCCTCCCAAAAGGGGAAATGGGTATCACCACCTGAGAACAAACCACCAAAATATGTATATATATATCATTTCAAATCCCTGACATGCCCTTATGCCTCCCCAAGTACCCCTTATTCCTCACATTTCCTTATGCCTCCCCAACCTCTTATGGCACCCCATAACGAGTAAAGAAATGCAAGCTATTTCTTTGTAAGGTGGAACCCAAATCCCAATTCTGTCCACTCTTATACCTCCCTAAAACACACTTGTGCCTCCCATAAAATAACCCCATAGTATTCTCCTACAACATTCTCAAGCTATCTACCCAACAACCCACAACCATGTGAAAAAATTCATACAGTATCACTTACATTCATAAAAGAAGAGAATGTCAAGGGTTGTTCCAAATTCCAAAACAACAAGCTTTATCCTAATGTAAGCAATCCAAAAATAACCAAGCACAAGCATGCAACAATCTTCCCAAAACTTCTTCAAACAAGAGCTCCGAAACAACAAAAAAAAATTCCAAAGAAAAATGAAGTCTCCAAAGTGAAGCAACCCCAAAACAAGGAAAGCCATTTGAATTTTATAGAAAAGGAAGGGAAGAGAATGAGGAAGATCCACATAGGATGCCATATCACATCTCTTCAACCCTAACCCAAAATTCAACTTCATTCTCCAATGCACAATAACTAGGTGGGTGAATAATATGACAATTTACTTACACACTCAAATCCAACCCACACCCCAAAGGACTGAAATTAAATCATGTAAGAAAAGTGCAATTAAAACCTACAATTTTCCTTCTAAAAAAACATCACAAAATTCTAATCTCAACTCCCCAACCATAGGTATGGTTGGTAATTAAATTTAAGAGGTATGGGACAAGTTTAACTTGTCCCACAAGCCTCCAAAATCAGCCTCCAAGGAAAATTTCAAATTTCCAAGAAGGTGGAGTGTTTCACACTCAAAAGTTAACTTACACATCACTTACACATCTTTAATCATGGCCAACAACTCTATTAATTACTTTCTTATGACATGTTTTAATTAACTAACTTAACAACATGATTACTCACAATATTTACACACCATTTAATGAATAATGAAAGGGGTAAAAGCACCACAAAATAAACACATGCAAACATAAACAAAGGGACCAAAATAAAAGGAATACATAAAACCCCTTGGTCACAATTAAAGGTGATCCCCCCCATGGGAATCCCTAACACACACAAACACGCACAAACAAATACTAGTTTCCATGGTGACCTTGTTGAATTCATCTAAAATTCCAATGTGGTTGGTCTCCAATCTCTTGATGTTTGTTGTGACATTTTAACTGTAAAACACAAATACCTCCTTCACCTCATGGCCATATCGAACATCCAAAATAATATAAATATAATTCCCAAAATCATTTAGATATATGAATCACAACAACATCAAAATAATTTAATAATATCATTTATGGTATTATCAACAGCTATATCATCATCCAATAATTTCTATTTCTAGGTCTACTCACAATATCTAAATATCACAAGTCCGCACAACATCCTTAATATAACCATGTTAAAAAAGTATATCATCATCATTATCCAAAATGTCTTTAATAATCATCATGCATCATAACTAAACCAAGTGAACAATAATCCATGATCTAACATCTAACATCATACTATAATAAGGTCCATAATCATGTACGTAATATAATCGGTAGTATCATGATTAGTATCATAACCTAAAAAAAAAGGTGTCAAAGGGAAGTGGACACTACATTCCCCTACCCTTAGACTCAAGTTCCTCCAGGGAAGTCATAGGAACAAGTGTGGAAACTAAACTCGTAGTAAAGTAGCATCCTCCCATGTAGCTGTAGTTTCATCATATATGTCCCATTACACCCGGACCTTATCAACCTCTCGCCTTAAAGGCACGGAGTTCTTGCGATCTAGGATGAAAATGGGCTCCACCATCACCTTCCCCGATCTTACACATGTAATTATGTCCAATCTAACACATGAGAAGCATACGCAACATATCTCCTAAGAACTGAAACATGAAACACATCATGTTCGGAAGACAAGCTAGGTGGAAATGCTAGAAGGTAGGCCAAAGGGCCAATACACTCTAAGATCTCAAAAGGACCCACAAATATAGGAGCTAACTTAGAACCTTTTCCATAAAGGATAGGGCTCTTATGTGGCTTGACATGAAGGAACACCTTCCTGCCCACATCAAATCTATGGTCGGTTCTATGCTGATCAGTGTACTTCTTCTATTTATCATGTGCCTTATGCAGTCTCTATTTGATTAAAAACACCTGTTGCTCCATGTCCTAACAAAGCTAGTCTAAGAGAAACCTTGTCTTCTAACTGTCCCAACTAAGAGGTGTCATGCACTCTCTACCATACAAATCCTAAAAAGGAGCCATGCTTATATGTTGGTTTGAAAATATGTCACTTGGGCGGATCTATGGATAAACGAGCCAACAAGCATGTGCAGGGCATAGCCCTCTTTGAGTCAAAGAAAGAGAAACTAGTTTATGCTATTCTACAAAAGAGGAATCTTGTGTAAGTCTCACAATATTCCACCTTCGGAGGTTTGGGATCTCATCCCGGTAGGGGTGTTTCGATCATGGAAAGAAAGGAATGAAAGAGAGGATGAAAAAATATTAGGTCCGAAGGGAGAAAAGAAATGAATTCCAAAGCAGAAAGGTCAGAGGGTTTATGTTTTGGGATTGGTAGTAAAACAGAGCCAAACCTACTTGAATAAATAAACAAAGCGATCTTGATGAATAAGTGACAAAAAAGTAGAGATAGATCCAACAAAATAAACGCATAGATCTGACATAAGAAAGATCAGATGCCCATAACACACATATTCAGCACAAAGTCTCAATATTTGTATTACTATTTTCTTCTGTTACAAAAAGTACAAATCCTTTTCTTCTCACTTCTATTTTTCATCTAAAAGATATTCACTCTCTCCGAATACAACAAGTATCCAAGTATTTATAGAAAGAAAAGAAGAAAGGAAGGCAAAAAAACCAACCACCTAATTACAAAATATCTACAAAATATCTTACAAAGTCATTTGTTGACTTTTGACAGCTTGATGGATGACATCATCCCATGGTGCAACATGGATGATGTCATCATTTGTGTCAACAAATTTTGGATGATTTGAGGAGAAAGTTGGGAAGAAAGAAACTATTCGCGTCGTCATCCCGCGGTGGAAGGGGGTATCCTACTTTTCGCTCGGGCTTGGCACGACATGTGGAAAAGCGCATGGTACTCCATGAACTTGCTAATCATGGGTTGAAGTTGATTCTCGGAAGGATCCTTGTGTCTATCACCGATAGCTTCACGAGTCTCCGCTCATCTGTGAGCTTTTTCGAGAGTTTGGAATAATCATTATCTGCCTCTATCAGGTACCCGATGAAGTCATGACACGCTAGCAGGTTGTTGATGGATTCTGTGTCTAACGTGACCTCTGACCCCAGTCCCTGTGAAACGATCTACTTGAAGATCTGAATAGTTTCTTCGACCCTTCTTAAGGTGAAAGAAGAAGTGAGAAACCCTGGAGACATTCTCGAGAACAATATGTTCCATTTGATGTATTGCATCCAGGGCTACTTCCTTTACTTTGTCGATCTTCTCCAGGATGAACTCCAGCTGATCCACCCGATAATCTAGAGTAGAAAGGATTTTGTTGAGGGCTCTGGGGTGTCCAAAGACACCAAGCTTGACCAGATCATCGACTGAACAATCGAGCATTTTCTGAAAGGCCTCGTGTTGCATCCTGGAATGATCAAGCTCTTCAGAGATGGGTCTTGCTATCGCCTAGAGTTCTCTTTTCATTTGATTGATATTTTGGTACAAACCGGTGAACTTAGCGATAACTCCCTTGCTTTCCTTGAACATTTGGCTCCTCCAGGGAAAAAAGCGCATGCCACCTCGCATTGATTTTAGCATATTCATTGATCTTATCCTAGCTCAAAGGCTCAGGAGTTTCAGCGGTAGTTGTAGGAGGTGCACTACCCATTTTCTGCAAGGCGCGGAGAAGATGTTTATTTTACTCCTTTAGTAGCCTTTTCTCTTCCTTTGCTTCTTGGAGTTTCTTGTAAAGGGTGTCAACTGCAGATAGGGCCTCTCCTTGCAGGATTTCTGAAGATGTCCCCATTGTGACTTGAGTCACTATGTAATCTATCGGAGACAGATCCTTCTTATCCTTCAAAGGATTGGGGTATGCAATCTCCATCACTCTCTCCCCTAATACACTTTGAGAGAAGTGGGTTAAAGGCTTTTTCTTCTTAGTCCCATTTGATGGGATGACGAAGAAGTCCATCGGTGCGATGGGAACTTTCCTCTTTTGTTGACTCAGGTGTTGGGAGATCCATGCTGGACTTATGGGAGAAGGACCAGAAATAGAAGAGGGAGCAGCTGTAGTAGTAGAAGGGAAAATGTGGAGACACTTGGAGGTAGCATGGAGAGGAAGCCGAGGAAGTGCTCATGGGGGAAGGGAAGCGTAGGGAGGAAGGTATAGGAATGGAAGTGAACTTAGATATGAGGGAAGAAATGGAGGGGACAGCTCCGCGAGAGAAGAGAAGATGGATGATGAAGAAGGGGAACAAGGGAAGACGGGGGAGAGGACACGACCAAAGGAATAGAATTGCTTGGGTCACTTGAGGGGGGAAGGAGGAGAGGGAGAAGAGATAGAGGGACCTCAATATTGCAGCAGTGGCAACATCCACGAGTGGATGTGCCTATTGGAACATCTTCCACTACTTCTTCCTCCGGGAGAAGTGAGTTATAACTTGTGCGGGTGTAGCGGAAGGAGGAATTTCAGGAGATTCCTCTTGGGTGGAGCTCGATTCACCTTCTTTTCCTTTTCCCTTGACCTTTGGCTATTGTTTTCCCAAGGAGGTGCGTTGCCTAACGGAGATGTGCTGAAATCAACTCCAAGGTAGATGAGACCATTCATTCTCGCACCAATGCTCTGCTGTTCTTCGTAGAGTTTCCTTGACCCTTTCCTCAATGTATCGAGGCGCTTTATTCCTGTCAATCATAGAAATGGCCGATCATCCCCCTCCGTGTCAAGATACACTTGATCAAATTCCCGATCGTAGTTTGATAACCCTTTGGGACGATGGCTACACCGTACTGGATGATTTATGCCAAGGCCAAGCGGGGATGATCTTTCCTCCTGAGCTCTCCCTCATGATATAGGTCGATATAGATATCTTTGATCTGAGGGATTTGGATCGGATCGAGTTTAGCCCTGGGGAGACAATTTCTTGGGTCGAAGGTGGGCCTGGCTGGGAAGTTGTGTTTTAGATTCAGCAGCTCTAGCTCTGCAAACATGTCCTTCACCTTGTGGTGAGAGAGACACATATACCTACCCACTGTGAGGGGGAAAGGAGTTCCACCCTTCTTTCTCTTGAGACACTTCTAATGGTAGGTGATAAGTTGTCTTGACAGCTCCAATAGGATCAACTTGGGACCAGCATATCAGGGCAATTTAGTTGGCTCCCCCAAGAAGTTAACTACCCTCAGATAGGTGAAGGTGGGGAATTGAGTGAATAGGGCCCCTATTTCTCGTAGCTGCTACAATGCTCTTGCCCATGTGACCGTGAGTCATGTTCGGCCTCATAATGCAGACGATGCCATAGAAGAAGGCATCGTTAATCTTTGTAAACCGGGGATGTTATTTTCTAGCTCAGATTCGAATAATATTCATATATCTTGACTTGGGGCCAAACCCCGCACCGCATTAGAGCTTTAGATAGTCCCTTTCGAAGCTACATCATAGACTATATAGGAGTTATATAGAACCTCCCCATTGTGGTAAGTTGTTGGAGCTGCACAGATATTATGGTGCTTATGATCTCCGCCCACTCAAATTGTTGATCTGGAACATTTTTATTCATTGTCTCTAAGTATCGCAGCATCCACTTGTGAAAGTAGTGGGCATCGAAAGCCTAAACACTCGCTCGGGAATGTGATTGTATCGCGAGTTCCTACGAAAAGTCAACTGCGATGAATGATTTGTGGCCATCTGGTCACCACCTTTTTATTCTTGGGTATACTTCATTCATCGATTGCATGCACCTTTGATCCTCATTATCATACCAAGCCTTGATACAATCCTCGGCTTACGGACACAAAGTGCCGGTGGTGGGGAATGCCATGCATTATCTTAAAGTGGCGAGGCAAAGTGAGGTTGATTATGGCCTTACCCTTCTCATTGTTGACACACCTTGTGTCTTTGTTGTAGCAATGGGCTGCTACCATCATGAACTCATTGTTCACGGCACCGACTAGGATCCGCCGCAAAAAATGAAGCGCACTACCTACCAGTTTGTCCATCCATGGACTTCTTGTGACCCTCGTATTCGGCCCGAAATCCTCCATATCAATATGACCGGTTACGAGTCTCGATGTCTAGGTCACATTGCGCTTAGGACTCGGGCATCCGACCTTCTAATATTTATAATTCATTTCTTCTTACGTGAGCTTTTCTTTACCCTTAGACTTGATGGGTTACTTGCTTGATGTCGACATATGTTACTCTAAACTCGGTTTGATTTGCGAGGAGGAGGAGTGAAACCCAATGCAAGAAAGTCATATTAGTTGTTTGATCTTCCATTGAAATGCTTGACGAAAGAAGAATTAGCAATTTTAAGGCCTCGGGCGTAGGACACATGAATACTGCAGGTTACGGAGGCTAAATAATAAGGCGCACGAGAAAGGGCTGCTGCGAGATAAATCGTGTGCCAAAGGGCACATGGCGCATGAACACTGCTGCAGATTGCATATTTTTTTGTTGTAAGCATAAGTGCGCTGCGCCATGTGTATACATTTTACATCGGGCGCATGGATTCTTCATGTTACAGGAAGGATGCACCGGTGGTGCATATAATTTTCATGTTACATGGAACTTTGGTGCGCAAAGGCGATATAAGGCTTGTGTAACATATAATTTTTGTGCGCTAAAGGGAAGTTGGCGCGGCACTTGGAAGGTATGTATAACATAATGTTGTTGTAAAAATGGATGCGCCTGCACCTTTTTATCAGTTGTACTTAGCATGGAAAGTTGGTGTTGCCTAGACGTAGGGTGCGCCAAAGGGCACATGGTTAGCGGTTGTAACAAGCGAAGGAAGTGTACCTTGAGGGCGCATCTGTTCTTTTGTGCAATAGGCGTGGGATATGCACCCTTAGCATGACTATATATGATTTTTCAGGGGGTAGCGAGATGCGCAAAAGAGGAAATGCAGTCTTATTTCCAAGCTTTGATCTTTCTCTCGTGGCATTCACATGTTGATAAGCTTCTTTTTTAAGGGTACCTTAGGTGATGAAGAGGTTTAAACAAAGAGTTTTAAGCCATCATTTGGGACAGAGTCCCCTACCATCGAGATCGGAAAGAGGGGGAAATGCATGAGAAAGAATAGCAAGGCGAAGCAGTGGGGGTTTCACAGCATTTTAAAACCCAAACCACACCATCAAGCAGCCAAAAAGATAAAACACAAAGCACAAGAGCACAGAGGACCTCTTACTCGGATATATAATGGAGAAGTGTGAAGTCGGGTCCACAAAGTGATTGAAATGGCGTAAGGTGTGTTGCAGTGCGAGAGAAATTCACGTGATTGTGTCGGATGAAAATGACAGTGTAGATGTGCTTATATATAGGTGATGTGGTAATAAATGTGCCACCAACTTTTTCAAATGGCGCATGAAAAACATGTCGACAATGAAAGCATGCGCCCTTTGGGGCATCAAAACACTTGCGAACACACAAAGTTATGCGCACCTTTGGTGCACCAAAAGTGATGTCAACACAATAATATGTGCACCCTTGGCACACCAAAAAGTGGCGCAAAAAAAAGTATTGTTGACATGAAGGCACAACATGGTAAGGCGCACCAAAAAGTGTGTTGACACTTAAAACCGTGCGCTAAAGGATTAAAGGGTGCACTAAAACTTGATGTCACATAGACATTATGTGTGCCCGACCAATAAAGACCAAAAAGGCTAAGTTCAAAAACTAGATTTCTGGGAAGGGATTTTGCAACATTCGAACGCAAGAAGTCCCCGTGAGGGACGAGAACAAAATTTCGGTAGGGTTATTTGAAAAAATTTCCCTTGCCAATTTTATGGGATAACAACTGGCTCTTTCTGGGGACTATCTCTGAGCAAACCTCAGGGGTAGAGAATCCCAGATCTCACGTGCCTATCCATTGGGTAACAGAGTCAAAAACAAGGGCGACCGGAAAGGGAAACACACAACCAACAAAAGCAAACACACGACAAAAACAAACACACAACTGAAGCAAACTATACAAAGAAGAGAGCAAGCTCTACTTCTTGAAGATTTTTAGATGCTGCCCACTATAGGGAAGCGCGAGCTCAGTTCCGTCTAGATACGAGAGATAAAAGCTATTCTCTCTGTTGAGCCGCTTGATCTTGAAAGGCCCTCTCCATAGAGGATCAAATTTTCCATGCATGCCCTTCGGCTCTCTTCGCTTGTCCCACAAAAGGACGAGGTCTCCCACCTGGAAATTTCTTTGCTTATCTTTTTTATCGAACAATCTCTTGACCTGATTCTGATGTTTGGTGATCCTATCGACCACTCTTACTCTCTTTTCTTCGAGTTCCGTCAAATACATGATCCTTTTCTCAAGAGAATTTTGGAAAGTTTCATCTTCAATTTCTCATGCCAAGCGCGATGTAGGAAGTTCTACGAAATGGGAAGCTCAAAGCATCGTGCCATATAACACTTGAAAAGGTGACATGCCGAGAGACCTCTTAGGAGTAATGCGGTCTGCCCACAAAGCGTCATATAAGGACTTGTGCCACATTCGTTGATTCTCATCCACCAACTTTCGTATAACGGTCACCAAGTTTTTGTTCTTGGATTCTTCTTGACCATTTCCACGAGGGTAATAATCCGAGGTGTGAGCCAAAGTTATTTTGTATTCATAGCAAAAACCAACAACTTCGTGAGGAGAAGTTAGAAGCATTATCAGCAATAATCTTGTTTGGAACGCCAAACCCTGACAATAATATTTTCTTTGATGAAACTACAAACAACCTCTCGAAGTGGCATTTTAACAGGTATGGCTTCCATCCACTTGGTGAAGTAATTTGTTGCTATTAGGACATAAGCGTGTCTAGCACTTGATTGGGGATTGAGTGCACTCGATAAAATCAATTCCCCCTTTGCTGAATGGTTCATTGACAATGACCGGCTCGAGGGAGGGGAAAAGCAGCCAACTTGGGCTTGCCGACGAACTTCTGGCAAGGCTCACACTTTGCTACCAGTAGCTATATCTTGGAAAAGTGTCGGCCCGATAGTCCCCCGGCCCTTAGGATGATCTTGTGTGCTATCACGAAGAGGAGAAGTGTCCCCATAGGCTAAATTATGAAAACTTTCAAGTAACTTCACTGCTTTGTGGCTTGTCAACACATCGCAAGAAGACGCCATCTATCCTGCGTTTGTATAAACCATCATCCCAGATGACATATTTGGCTGCTCTGAGCTTTATAGCGTGTTTCTCCTTTGCAATTAAGTGAACTGGACATTCACCATAGGTGAGGAAGAAACCAATATCGGAATACCACTCATCGCTGGTTGTGACAAATAGAACCATGGGTAGAGAATCGGCTTTCTCCAGCTGGCTTTGTGCTCCATTGGTGCAATCATCCTTTTCCTCAGGGTCTTCTGAATCTTTGTTTTCAGCCATAAGCTGACATAGGCCCTTGCCTATTACCAGCTTGGCTGGTTTTATATCTAGATCATACTCCTAGACTTTTGCGATCCAATTTCCTCGCAAGCTTCCTAACTCCTGTTGAGTTAAAATTGACTTGGCTGCGTGTCGAGGACCGGTACTCTTGTATGAGAATTTAAAATGTAATACACGAAGTTTTTGTGCTTTAACCATGGTGAAGGCATGCTTTTCCACTAAGACATTTTTAATTCATGAGGCTTGAGGGGAGAGCTCATGAATGCAATCGGAGATTCAACATCCTCAGAATTCTTTTGCATCAAGATGGAAGATACAGTATGCTCAGATGCATAGCTATAAATGATAAAATCTTTGGAGAAATCGGGACATACGGGAGATCTGGCGCGTGAGCAGCAATGAAGCTTTTATTTTTCAAACGACCTTTTCCCTTCCTCACTCCATCGGAAATTTGGTGACCCTTTCATCATGTCTAATATATGATGAGTCTTTTCAAAGCAAAAGTCGGGAACAAACGCCTTTGAGAAAGTTCACCTTTTCGAATAAAGAATGGACACTAGTCTTGCTTATAGGCAAAGTGAGGCTCTGAATAGCCTTAACTCTTTCGGTATCTATCTTCGTTCCTTCTTTGCTAACAACATGTCCTAGCAACTTTCCTTCTGTGACTCCAAAAATAGACTTTTTTGGGTTCAGGGAAATACCATACTCTCGGTACCTGGCCAATACTTGCTCCAAATGATCACAATGATCATTTCATTATTTAGAGAACACAATTAAGTCATCCAGATAAACCACAATGACCTTCCCCATCATACCTTTGAATGCAAGGTCCATGGCCCGCTGAAAAGTGGCACCAGCATTGGTCAGGCCAAAAGGCATCCTGCTGTAGGAAAATGTACCCCAAGGGGTAGTGAATGTTGTTTTAAATTGGTCTTCAGGTGAAACTTCAATTTGATTGTAGCTTGAAAAACCATCAAGCATGGACAACATTTCTGATCCAGTTACTACTTGTAGAACTTGATCCATTATAGGAAGTGGGTAGTTGTCCTTTAAGGAAGCCTGATTCAGGTTTCGAAAATCTATGCATATGCATATTTCACTGTTCTTCTTGCGACTTTGGCACAATGTTCGCCACCCAATCTTGTGATGGATAGGAAAAATGATCCTCGCATCCATCATCTTTCGAATTTCAGCTTGGATAGTACACTGAGATCTTAGGGTTATAATGCCTCCTTACGGCGAAAGACTTTGACATCCTCTTTCAATGGGATATCATGTTGGACGTCCTTTGGCTTAAAATACTTTAGATCGGCGTAGGACCATGTCAATACATCCATGTATTTCTTGACGAGTTTGACAAACTTACGCTTCTCTTCGGTGTGTGCAACATTTTCCGATGTTCACAAGCTGTGGATGTTCTACCAAACCTAAATTAACCGGTTCGGTTTTACGGGGATGAGCTAGCATCATCTCACCTTTTCCTTTTTTACAAAATGATCATGCATGTCGAACAATTACTCCAAAGAAACTAGGCCCTTCAGAATTTTATTCCATTTCAGTTGACATATGTCGTCGTTCCCTTTGGATCCATCGTCTTGATTGGTGGTGATTCATGGCACATAGAAGTGGATCCTTCGAAATGAAGTTCCTTAAAATTTTCCGCCTTTTCTAGAAAGGAAATGAGTTGATTGTTATCATTGAATACTTGTCAATCTTGAGAATTGTCTGGCACACTTGGGCGGAAAACCACCTCAACGGTGTATTTGTCTGTTTTTAGACATGGGTGAGGGAGCATGAGGGATGCTGAAATGGCCAATGAATTGGCCATGTCATTCTGAGCTCTTGGAATGGATTCTATTGAAAAAGCATCAAATTCTTTGATCTTTGTCCCCACCAGCGTTGTGGTAATGCCTAAGATTCTCATTCTTTACTTGATATATCCTCTTTACTTGATTCACGACTAGCTCTGCATCACCTTGTACTTTCAGATTTTTGATCCCTCTTCCTTTGCGGCTTACATGCCAAGTATAGAGATTCATACTCAGTAGTATTATTTGTATTGAAAAACTACAACTTGAAAGAGAGGGGAATAACCTCCCCTTCGGGAGATATTAGCATGGCTCGGCACCACATCCACTAGTTGCGCAATTTGCCATCAAACTACAAAGTCTAGATCTTGTTAAGATCCTCTTCTTGGATGAGAAAAATCATTTTGTCGAGACTTGGTAGACAAGAAATAGTTCCCCATCCCCGATGATTCGAAAAGAATTTGAGCTTTGGGGTCCTCGAATTAGTAACCAAGTACTTCTTTTGTGATTACGGCTCCAATGTCTACATTACACCTTTGACGGGAATCTTAGCCTTAGACCAATCCATACGAATCTCCCCACCAACTTCATTGCAAAAACTTCTTCCCAAACAAAATTTCGTAGAAAGGTGCTGGAATGTCAAAGTAACAAGGATGGTCATCTTTACTCTTTTCTCTAGAAATGCTGCAAATGTGAACTGTGCATCTTTGATTTTACCAATCAATGCAGAACCTGCTTGGTTTCTAAGGAATAACATCTGCCAAAAGGCTTGGTAAGGGTGAGGCCCAAAGCATGGGTGACTTTTTCCAAGCATAGCGTTATCAAAGATCCGAGAATCAATTATGCGATTACTTAACTTGTATCCATTGATTAGAGGGAGAGGTAGAAAGGTTCTATCTTGCACGACACGGAAGTCAAGGCAACATTTATGCGGGACGAAGGAGGAGTGGAAAGGATTCCTTTCGGGGAAACCTAATTAGTTACGAAAACTCCGACTTTGGATATACTTGGTCAACCTTACAAGTTGTTTGGGGTTTGAATGAAGATACTCGGCTTCAGACATTTGGATCTTAGTCTTTTTAACATGATCTATGATGTCAAATGTGGCTAAGGGTTGAGCTGGTGAAGGAATGAGTCCCTCACTTCGTGATGGTAAAGTAGGATTACTTGGTCTTTATGGAAATGGAAGAAGGCTGATTTGGAGGAGAGATGGGAGGAAAAGATTTCTTTGTAAAAGACTTAACAGGGGGTTGAGTAGGAAGAGGATTACCTATTTTAGCAATGGTTGGAGGTGTGTTTGACACGGCCTTCTCTTTTTGCACATGGGTAGTGACCTCTGCTTCTTTTCCTTGCGAGCGGGTAAAAACATCATATGATTGTCCACTTGCATAGCCCAGCTGTGTACCCTCCTCTTCATCGATTCTTCCTCATAAAATTCCATATACCGATAGTAGAGTCGTGAGTCGACTCACCGACGTCTTGATCATCTTCACCTTGAGGCGAAGGTTCTTCGTAATCTTTCTCCTCTTCTTCAATTTCAACTAGAGCATTGACCGGAGGAGCCTCGAGTGCCAACCGCGGAGTAGTTATAGGTAGGCGCGGCCTTTGTGGAACATTGTTTGAAACGAAATTCCTCCGTGGGACATCCCGGTATGAGGAACCAGGGGAAGCTTGGGCTAAGCTGGCTTCTTTAATGCAAGCAAGTCGTTCGCCATCTTTTGAAATGCCGGATCGATTTGGCGAAGTAGTGGGAGAAGAGCCCGAAGATTTAGGATTGGATGGTTCCCTTTTAATTCGCCAGATATTATCAAATTATATTCAATTTGGATGGCAGCGGCCTGGGTGAGAATCAAGGTAGCCACTTGTTCTTGCAGGAGCAAGAAACTTACTTTCAAGCTCATAGTGTTCACGAAGAAACACTTCTAATTTTCTGGTGTTGGAAGCATGGCAACAGGGACACGGTTGATTAATGCATTAAACACGGTGATAAAATCATGCATGGTCTCATTGGCCTCCTTTTTCAAGTGAGTGATCTGTGATAACAATGCAAATGCATCTTCTAAAGGCTTGTACCTGTCTTCAAAAGCATCCTGCAAGGTGGCCCAACTGGTAATAGATCCAGCTGGCAAATGCTGAAACCATTCTGCGGGCCCTTGTAAAGTTTCCAGAAAAAGGCGGGCCGACACATCTTCATGGGTTACATCTAGGATATTGCATGACATGATGAATGCAGATATGTGTGAATTCGTGCTTTGGTTCCTGTTCCCATCAAATTTGGGAAAATTCTTTCGGTTTCCATGTGGAAGCACGTGAACAAGATGTGGCAAAGCCAAGGGACCCATAGCATTTCCCCATGGTACCGCCATCTAGACGGGTGGAAAAAGAACACGGGCTAGAAGTACAGTTCCACTGAGCATCAAGGCACTACAAAGAGATGCAGAGGCTCCTTGTGAAAACCAATTCTTTCGTGGAGGTGAGACACTTTTGGTGACCGATTAGTGAACTTAGTGATGAAAACCATGCCGGTGTTACACTGAAGTTGTGCCTTCGAAGCAGGTCGAAAGTAGGATCAACTTCTCCACAAGCTCTCCTGTTATGAGTAAATGGTTCACCTACCAGCGTACCTTCCAGATCTGCAATGTTGTGGAGTAGATTTAAAATTTCTTTTTGTTTGTACTTGCTGTTTTTCTAGTTTTTCGACAAAACCAGCAAAGCATGTACTTTTCGAATATTTAATTTTATCCTTTTAAAGCGATTGTGGTTTAATGACAAAGAAAATGAGGATAAAACAGCGGTGAGAGCTTAGTAAGCTGATTTTCGGATCTAAAGTTGACTTTTTGAGGAGTTTGAAAATTTTGGTAAAGCATCAGAAAACTTAGATCTACTGAGAAAACTATAGATTTTTATAAAAAGTTAGCGAACTAAAGATCTCTAGCTAGGCCGAGATCTATGGATCTCGGAAGAAAATTTTTGATTTGGGTCACTTTTGCAAAATTTTGTATTTTTAACAAAAAGTTGATTTACAAGCGCGGTAGTGATTTTTGATTTTCACTAATTTTCTATCACACCACCATCATAGATCGATAGATCTGTTCGATCCCAGTGAGTCGCCAAAAGCTGTTGGTTTGAAAATCATCACTTGGGCGAGATCTATGGATAAATGAGCAAGCGATTAAGTGTGCGGGGGCATAGCCCCTCTTTGAGTAGCAAAGCAAAGCGGTTTATTGCTATTCTACGGCAGGGAATTTTATGCAAGTATCACAATATTTTGCCTTCGGGGGTTTGGGATCTCATCCTCGTAGGGGTGTTTCCGACTGCGGAAAGAAAGGAATGAAAGAGAGGATGAAGAAAGATCAGGTCCGAAGGGAGAAAAGAAATGAATTCCAAAGTAGAAAGGTCAGAGGGTTTATGTTTTGGGATTGGTAGTAAATAGAGCCAAATCTACTTGCATAAACAAACAAAGCAATACTGATGAATAAATGACAAAAAAGTAGAGATAGATCCAACAGAATAAATACATAGATCTGACATAAGAAAGATCAGATGCCCATAACACACATATTCAACACAAAGTCTCAATATTTGTATCACTATTTTCTTCTGTTACAAAAAGTACAAAGCCTTTTCTTCTCACTTCTATTTTTCATCTAAAAGATATTCACTCTCTAAATACAACAAGTATCCAAGTATTTATAGAAGAAGAGAAGAAAGGAAGGAAAAAACAAACCAACCACCTAATTACAAAATATCTACAAAATATCTTACAAAGTCATTTGTTGACTTTTGACATCTTGGTGGATGACATCATCCCATGGTGTAACATGGATGATGTCATCATTTGTGTCAACAAATTTTGGATGATTTCTGAGGAGAAAGTTGGGAAGAAAGAAACTATTCGTCATCATCCCACGGCTAGAAGGGGTATCCTGCTTTTGCTGCTCGGGTGACGAGATGTGGAACTAGGCATGGTACTCCATGAACTTGCTAATCATGGGTTGAAGTTGATCCTCGGAAGGATCCTTGTGTCTATCGCTGATAGTTTCGCAGGTCTTTCGCTCCTCTGTGAGCTTTTCTGGGAGTTTGGAATAATCATTCTCTGCCTCTATCAGTGCCAGATGAAGTCACAAAATGCTAGTAGGTTGTTGATGGATTCTGCATTGAACATGACCTCTAGGCAGAGTCCCGTGAAACAATCTCCTTGAAGATCGAATAGTTTCTTGACCCTTCTTAAGGTGAAAGAAGAAGTGAGCAACCCTGGAGACATTCTGAGAAAAATCTGTTCCATTTAATGTATTGCATCTAGGGCTACTTCCTTTACTTTGTCGATCTTCTCCAGGACGAACTCCAGCTGATCCACACGATAATCCGAGTAGAAAGGATTTTGTTGAGGGCTTTGGGGTGTCCATATACAACAAACATGACCAGATCATCAAGCTCGAGCATCGAGCATTTTTGAAATGCCTCATGTTGCATCCTTGCATGATCAAGCTCTTCAGAGATGGGTCCTACTATCGCCTGGAGTTCTTTGTTCGTTTGATTGATATTATGGTAAAAACCGGTGAACTTAGCGATAACTCCCTCACTTTCCTTGAGGATTTGGCACCTCCAGGAGGAAACTGCCATGCCTTGCTCGCCGATTTTAGCATATTCATTGATCTTATCTTGGCTCAGAGGCTCAGGAGTTTCGGCGGCAGTTGTAGGAGGTGCACTGCCCATTTTCTGCAAGGCGTGGAGAAGATGTTTATTTTACTCCTTTAGCAGCCTTTTCTCTTCCTTTTCTTCTTGGAATTTCTTGCAAAGGGTGTTAACTACAGATAGGGCCTCTCCTTGCAGGCTTTCTGAAGATGTCCATATTGTGACTTGAGTCATTGTGTAATCTGTCGGAGACAAATCCTTCTTATCCTTCAAAGGATTGGGGTATCCAATCTCCATCACTCTCTCCCCGATACACTTTGAGAGAAGCAGATTAAAGGCTTTTGCTTCTTTGTCCCCTTTGATGGGATGACGAAGAAGTCCATCGGTGCGATGGGAACTTTCCTCTTTTGTTGACTCAAGTCTTTGGGAGATCCTTGCTAGACTTATGGGAGAAGTACCAGAAATAGAAGAGGGAGCAGCTTCAGTAGTAGAAGTGAAAAACATGGAGACACTTGGAGGTGGCATGCGAGAGGGAATCCGAGGAAGTGCTCACGGGGGAAGGAAGCGTAGGGGAGGAAGACATAGGAATGGAAGTGAGCTCGAGATATGAGGGAAGAAATGGAGGGGACAGCTCTGCGAGAGAAGAGAAGATGGATGATAAAGAAGGGGAATAGGGGATGACGGGGGAGAGCACACGACCAAAGGAATGGTTGCTTGGGTCACTCGAGGAGGGGAAGGAGGAGAGGGAGAAGAGATAGAAGGGACCTCAATAGTTACAGCGGTGGCACCATCACGAGTGGATGTGCCTATAAGAACATCTTCCATTGCTTCTTTCTCTGGAGAAGCGAGTTATAACTTGTTCGGGTGTAGCGAAAGGAGGAATTTCGGGACCTTCCTCTTAGGTGGAAGCTGGATTCACCTTCTTTGCCTTTTCCCTTGACCTTTGGCTGCTGTTTTGCCCAAGGAGGTGCGTTGCCTAACTAAGATGTGGTTAAATCAACTCCAAGGTAGATGAGACCATTCATTACGCACCAATGCTCTGTTCTCGCAGAGTTTCCTTGACCCTTTCCTCAATGCGAGGCACTTTATTCCTGTCAATCACACCAAGCGGCAAGTCGTCCCCCTCCGTGTCAAGATACACTTGATCAACTTCTTGATTAGTAGTTTGATAACCCTTTGGGAGGATGGCTATGCCGTCTTGGATGATTTATGCCAAGGCCAAGCGGGAATGATCTTTCCTCCTAAGCTCGCCTTCATGATATAGGTCAATATAAATATCTTCAATCCCGAGGGATGTGGATTGGATCGAGTTTAGCTCTACGGGAGATAATTTCTTGGGTCGAAGGTGGGCCTGGCTAGGAAGTTGTGTTTTAGATTCAGCAGCTCTATCTCTGCAAACATGTCCTTCACCTTGTGGTGAGAGAGACACGTATACCTACCTACTATGAGGGGGAAAGGAGTTCCACCCTTCTTTCTCTTGAGACACTTCTCATGGTAGGTGATAAGCTGTCTTGACAGCTCAACAGGATTAACTTGGGACCGGCATATCTCGGTAATTTAGTTGGCTCCCCAAGAATTTAACTACCCTCAGATAGGTGAATGTGGGGAATTGAGTGAACAAGGCCCCCCATTTCTCTGTAGCTGCTACGATGCTCTTGGTCATGCAACCGTGAGTCATGTTCGGCCTCATAAGGTAGACGATGCCATAGAAGAAGGCATCATTAATCTTTGTAAACTAGGGAATGCTATTTTCCAGCTTCAGTTCTGGATAATATTCATATATCTTGACTTGGGGCCAAACCCCGCACCGCATTAGAGCTGGATAGTCCCTTTCTGAAGCTGTAACATAGACTACATAGGAGTTCATATAGAACCTCCCCGTTGTGGTATGTTGTTGGAGCTACTCAGATATTGTGCTGCTTATGATCTCCGCCCACTCAAAGCGTTAATCTGGCACATTTTTATTCATTGTCTCTAAGTATCGCAGCATCCACTTGTGAAAGTAGTTGGCATCGGGAAGCCCAAACACTCTACTCAGGAACGTGATTGTATCACTTGGAAGTTCCTCGAAAAGTCACTACGATGAATGATTTATGGCCATCTGGTCACCACCTTTTTATTCTTGGGTATACTTCATTCATTAGTTGCATGCATTGATCCTCATTTTCATCCCAACCCTTGATACTGATCCTCCGGCTTACGGCCGCAAAGTGCGGTGGTGGGAATGCCAAGCATTATCTCAAAGTGGCGGGTAGTGAGGTTGATTATGACCTTGCCCTTCTCATTGTGGACACACCTTGTGTCTTTGTTGTAGCAATGGGCTACTACCATCATGAACTCATTTTTCACGTCATTGGACTAGGATCCCGCCAAAGAAAATGTAGCACACTACCTATCGGTTTGTCCATCCATGGACTTCTTGTGACCCTCTGGGTTACGGCGAGAAATCCTCCATATCAATATGACCCGGTTCTAACTCTCGATGTCTAGGTCACATTTCGCTTAGGACTCGGGCATCCTAACCTTCGATATTTATACTTCATTTCTTCTTTTTGTGAGCTTTGGCTTTGCCCTTAGACTTGATGGGTTTCTTGCTTGATGTTGACATATGTGACTTTGAACTCGGTTGCTTTGATCTGCAAGGAGGAGGAGAGAAACCCAACACAAGAAAGTCATATTAGGCTGTTTGATCTTCCATTGAAATCTTGTGAAAGAAGAATTAGCAATTTTAAGGCCTCGGGTTGCGGGCGCATGAATCTGCGCAGTTACGGGGCTAAATAATAAGGCACACGAGGAAAGGGCTGCTGCAAGAGATAAATCAGCGCCAAAGGCGCATGGCACATGAACACCGCACATTGCATTTTTGTTGTTGTAAGCATAAGTGCGCTGCGCCATGTGTATATATTTTACATCGGGCGCATGGATTCTTCATGTTACACGAGAGCAGGATGCGTCGTGTGGCGCATATAATTTTCATGTTACATGGAACTTGATGCACGCCAAAGGCACATATAAGTCTTGTGTAACATATAATTTTTGTGCGCTAAAGGGAACTTGCACGACACATAGAAGGTATGCATAACATAATGTTGCTGTAATAATGGATGCGCTGCACCTTTTTATTGGTTGTACTTAGCATGGAAATTTGGTGTTGCTGGATGCATGGTGTGCCAAAGGGCACATGGTTAGCGGTTGTAACAAGCGAGGAAGTGCACCTGAGGGCGCAGTTGTTCTTTGTTACAGCAAGTGTGGGATATGCGCCCTTGGCATGACTATATATCATTTTTACGGGCAGCGACGAGATGCGCAAAAGAGGAAATGACAATCTTATTTCCAAGCTTTGATCTTTCTCAGAGGTGTTCACATGTTGATAAGCTTCTTTTTAAGGGTACCTTAGGTGATGAAGAGGTTTAAACAAAGAGTTTTAAGCCATCATTTCAGGATAGAGTCCCCTATCATCGAGATCGGAAAGAGGGGGAAATGCATGAGGAAGAATAGCAAGATGAAACAGCAGGGGGGGTTTCACAGAATTTTTTAAACCCAAACCACACCATCAAGCAGCAAAAAAGACAAAACACAAAGCACAAGAGCACATAGGACCTCTTACCCGGATATATAATGGAGAAGTGTGAAGTGGGTCCACAAATTGATTTGAAAATGAGAGGGCAGGTGTGTCTTTGATAGAGTCTGCAGAGAAATTCACGTGATTGTGTCGGATGAAAATGATAGTGCAGATGCGCCTATATATAGGTGAGGTGGTAATAAATGCGCCACCAAATTTTTCTAATGGCGCATGAAAAACACTGTCAACAACTGAAAGCATGCACCCTTCACGCATCAAAACACTTGCCAACACGAAGTTATGCGCCTTTGGCGCACCAAAAGTGATGTTGACACAATAATATGTGTGCCCTTGGCGCACACCAAAAAAGTGGCGCAACAAAAGTATTGTTGACATGAAGGCGCATGCGCTTGGTGCATGTAAGGAAGGTGCATCATGGTAAGGCACACCAAAAAGTGTGTTGACACTTAAAATCATGTGCTAAAGGATTAAAGGGACGCACCAAAACTTGATGTCGTATAGACATTATGTGTGCCCGACCAAAAAGACCAAAAATGGCTAAGTTGAGAAAACTAGATTTCCCGAGAAGGGATTTTGCAATGTTCCGAACGTAAGAAGTCCCTGGCGAGGGACCAGAACAAAATTTCAGTAGGGTTATCTGTAAAATTGCCCTTGCCAATTTTACGGGATAACACTATAGAACTCGAAAACTATTATTGTAGGATAACTCCACCAAGTATAGGTACTCCTCCCATCTAGATTGCTAATCCATCACATATATCTTGAGCATGTCCTCTAAAATATGATTTACCCACTCAGTCTATCCCTCTATCTCAGGGTGATATGTTATGCTGAAATTTATCTTTTTCCTAAGGGCATGCTGCATGGTGGTCTATGATGGCATCATGGTGGTGATATCTCGACATCAGTAGCCCAACAATGAAGTCCATGAGAATGGTGTCCTGCTTCCAATCTAGTATAGCATGAGGAAAGATAAGTCCAGCAGGATGCCAATGCTTGGCCTTCACATTCAGTACTCTAAACATCGTGACATGAACTAGGCCCTGTCTCATGAAGTCCTCTCTAATGATACAACTATCTCAAGGTGGTGTGCATCTTCTTTACCCTAGGGTGGGTTGAATAGGGTGCACGTTGTTCCTCTACCAAGATGTCCTGCCTCAAGCCTCCCTCTCTGGGAACATAAATTTTGCCTTTGTGCCCGAGAAGGCCAAGTGCCTCTAGTGAGAAACCATCAAAATTCCCCTTTACATGCTCTATCTCCATATCATATTCACATAGAAATTCCATCCAATGCCACTCACGAGCATTGAGATTGGACTGTGCGAAGAGGTGGCGAAGACTCAAGTGATGTGTCCTGAGTGTGAATCTTTGACCAAGGAGAAAGTACCACCATCGAACCAAAGCATGCAAAACTATCACAAGCTGAAGATCATGAGTCAAATAATTAAGCTCATAATATTTGAGTTTGCGAGACTCAAAAGCCACTACTCTGCCCTCCTGCATCAACACACCTCTAAGCCCTACTAAGGAAGCATCCGTGCAAATGAAAAACTCACCCTATGGATTTGGCAGTACAAGAATAGGTGTTGTAGTGAGACATTCCTTTAGTGTACTAAAGGTATGCTCGCACATGTCCTAAGAAACATATTTATTCCCTTTCCTTTGAAGGGAAGCGATGGGGTGTGTAATTCGAGAGAAGTCTTGAACAAATCTTCGATAGCAACCTGTTAATCCCATGAAGCTGCACACCTCAGTCACAGTAGTGGGTGTTGGAAAATCCATAATAGCTCTAATCTTGGAAGTATCAATGGCGATACCTTCCCCGAAATGATATGACCCAAATATTGCACCTCTATCTAAAATAATGCACACTTCTCCAAGTTCCCATAAAGTTGTTGCTCTCGGAGACACTGAAGAACCTGGTGAAGGTGCCCCTTGTGCTCCTCATGCATACGTGAGTAAATCAAAATGTCATCAAGGAAGATGAGAATGAAGTGATCTAAGAAGGTCCTAAATACCCCATTCATCAAACTCATAAATACTACGGGGAATTCGTCAAACCAAAATTCACCACTGTGAACTCATAGTGGCCATATCTCGTATGGAAGGCAGTCTTATGAATGTCCACCTCTGAAATCCTCAGCTGATGGTAACCTGACTTAAGGACTATCTTAGAGAAATATGTGTCTCCCTTCATCTGATCAAAGAAATCATCAATGCGTGGAATGGGATAACAATTCTTGATTGTTACCTTATTCAGCTGGCGGTAATCAATACACAATCACAAGAATCCATCCTTCTTCTTTACAAACATCACTGGTGCACCCCAAGGGGATACACTAGGGCAGATAAGGCCTTTCTCTAAAAGGCCCTCAAGCTCTGCAACTTGAGCTCATAGAGCTGGGTGTGGTCATCCCAAAAGGTACTCGAGTGATATGTTCTACTCCGGAACCAAATCTATATGAAAATCAATCTCACATGGGGGTGGTAACCCTGGTATCTCCCTCGAGAAAAACATATGCAAACTCTCTCAAAATGGGGTGATCATCTAGCGATGGTCCACTAGATCCATCCTATGATTTTCACTAAATGTAACAAAGCATAAGACCGACAACCCCATCGCACACACCGCTTAAGCTGCATAGTAGAGATGGTGTAAATAAAGCGGGTCTCCTGACCCCTGAAATCACTGAATCAACGCCCAAATCATATGCACAATATATAATCTTGTGGTAATAGTCCACTCTAGCCCTGTGTGTAGACAACCAATCCATACCCAAGATGACTCCATATGAGCCCAAAGGAAGGATACAAAGATCTGAAGTAGTGGTGAAAGGTCCCAAATATACCATACACTCCTTAACTAAGCAGTCTATAGAGATCTTGGCTCAGAGAAGAAATCTCAACATTCCAACAATGACCCTTGCTAATTTCCACCAGCTTGCATCGCTCTACTAAAGATGGTGCAATAAAAGAATTAGAAGAACCAGAATCAAACAAAATGGAGTTAAGAATACCACCAATATTACCTACACCTCAATAACTATACTTTAATGCTCTTTACGGTAGTTCTCGACCACTACATACTGACCTATGACTATGTCCCATATCATCAATAGTGGGCTCTGAGATCTGTTTCTTACCCTTGTTATTAGGGTTCTATGGACACTCTCTCCAAAAATATCCAGTAACACCACAACCAAAACAACCACCTTATCCTCTCCCCTATGTAGCAGTCGACCGAGTACTGGAGGTGCATGGTGTGGATCTGATGATCCGGTTGCGGTCTATTGAGGTCTCTAGCTGATGTTATCTGTTGGGTGAGCTCTTTAGGCACCCTGTGTCCTAATGGGACCCCTAGGAGGAGGCCCCATACTCTGACCTCTCTGTGTATCAAATCTTTGTGGAGGTCTATAAGGTAGGCGGGACTACTGTTGCTGCTGCTGTGGTCTAGAATATGACTTTGTTAAACCCTTTCGCCACAAGAAAGTGGTACTAACCCCCTTGATCTATTGTCCTACATATGTTGTATGTGGCTCCGGAGTCGATCTCTCAACCTGCTGGGTCTTTCCCCAAGTCTCCTCTGCTATATAGGCCTTCTCGACAACCTCAGCTAATGTTTATCGACAATGGATCCACACTTTGCACTCAATGTCTAGATTTAGGCCATGGATGAACCTATGAATCCGCACATACCCATCCTGCATATAACCAACATATTGGAGTAGATCCAAAAATCTACTCTAATACTCAGCCACTGTGAGAGATGCCTATCGGAGGTCATGGAATTGTTATCCAAAATTCACCCCTCAAGAAGAGAGCAGGTTCTGAGAAAATGAAAAAATTTGCAAAAACAAGCTCGGGCCAGGAAAAATCATGAAAAATGGCTAAGTCCTAGTCCTCGCAGCATTTGGGACGGTTAGGACAAAAAGGCGCGGATCGGCCGAAATGAGTACAGGCGGCCCCGGAAGCAATTGGGACATCTGGGACAAAAGTACGCGGTGGGCGCGAAAAGCCGATCTGGCCAAAAGAGAAAAAATTGGCTAACTGCTGAGAGGGTCGCCTTTGGGACAAGCGGGACAAAAAGACGCGAACCGGCCGAACCAGGCGAAATGAGTCAAGGCAGCCCGCAAAAGCTGATCAGGGACTTGCTAGCTGGCAAAAAATGCGAAGCCCGGATCGGCGAAATGAGAACTTTTGTCCCGGAGTAGTTGGGACAAAAGGGCACGAACCGGCCGAACCGGGTGAATTTTTCCCAGACGGTCCGAAAGCAAATGGGACATATGGGTGCGAATCGCGAAAGGCATTGCCGCCGATCCGGTGAAATGGGAACAAGCGATCAAACAATCCTGGGATAGTTGGGAAAATGGCGCGAACCGGGGTGGGTTCGCCAAAAATGAACAAGGACCTTTGTGCTAAATGGGGCAAAGGGACGCGTGGGACGCGAAAAGCTGAAATAGCCGAAGGCGGGAAGAAAAGTCAACGTTTGGTAGGAAACTTCAAACGGCCATAACTTTTGACTCCGAGCTCCGATTTTCACAAAATTGTTTTCTAGACTAAAACGTCCTCTACTCCAGAAAACTGGATTTCTTATTTTTAATGAGGGTAGATATATCTAAATAAAAGAAACATATTCGGCTCCAAGTCGATCAATGCTCATTCCCGATACCAAATGACAAAAAAACGCCTGCCAGACCCAAAATTGCTGCCCACACTCAGAAGGCCATAACTTTTGCATTTCTCAACGAAATCACACAAAATTGGTATCGTTGGAATCATGGTTCCGAGCCCGATGCACAGCAATCAAGAAATTCTAGATTTGATCAGAAATTGATTGAGATTTTTGAGGAAACGTGGCCAGGTTCAGAACAGTGTTTTATTTGGTAGCTGGGAGTGCAATTAAGAGGCATGGCCATCATTCTTTCTCTACTGCAGCACATGGGACAGTATGGGGAGCCTTTTCCAAGTAATGTATAACCATTCCACTCAATTTAATGCCTCTTACAGGTGGTTGAAGGACAGATTTCGGGATTTCCACTTTCCCTTCTCTTCTCCTTCTCATTTTTTCTATAAATTGGAGTGTTGGGCTCATTGTAAGAGGGGAGAGTTTTTGGGTAACAAAGCTCTGTCAAAATTGCTTTGTGAAGCTAGTGTGTTGCAGGCCCTTGTAGTGGACTCCTTGCATGGTGATCCAGGCCCTTATCTTGTAATAGATTGAACTGTGCATATCATGAAGCAATAAAATATCAGTTTGTGGATATATCTTCCCCTGCTGTATTTCCTTGCATTCTTCTTGCCCTTTTAATCTTTCTACAAGTATATTGTGTCTATTTATTATGTTCTTGTAGGAATTCATTATCATTGTGTGTGCTTGGAATATTGCTGTGAATGCATTTTGCTGGATTATGGTGAACTGTCATCACCTCTTCTAGTGTGCACTTTGCCTCTGTATTTCACACATTTGGAGATTACTCTCACACCCTCTTTTTCTGGTGTATCACCACTTTAGTGTAGGCTTTCATTTTATGCATTCTCTCTCTCTGGTCCCTTGGAATTTTAGGTTAGAATAGCTAGTTTCTCCTGCATTAGAGTAGATTGTGGCAGGTAGTTTAGGAGCAAGAACCAGCTTTCTCTGGAGGTCTATCTCAAGTAGCAAGTCCCACAACTTGGAGATAGTACCCATGTTATCCAATCACACTGTGGATGCTTAGAGTGATCAAACTAGAAATCGATCAACATCCGGGGTGTTGTGATTCGGTGATAACAAGAACTCATCTATCCATTTGATGTATGAACCTCCATGACAAATATCTAGTTTGGAGATGCTCCTCAAAGGTCTCTAGGTTCTTGTCAAAGAATTAGCATGGAGCTTCTACTCTTATGCCACTTGCGGGGACCAGCTCCATCCTTCAATAGATGGATTGGAACACGAGCTTTCGTATTGCTAGAACAAGGACAGAGCTTGAAGCACCCTTTCAAGCTTACTTACCAAGCCTCTACCTAAAATCCACCTATGTCACTAGAAAAATATGATGGCGAAGCTTCGGATCTCCCTGATGTGATCTGTAGCTATGGTCTAACAGCCTCTAGGTCTCTCTACATGCTCATCCCTAAGCATAGGGCTCTAAGACCTCTCTCTATGTCCTGAAACTTGGTCACCCTACTCCCTCTATGGTGACTCAGCTCTAGATGACTCTGCAAGAGATTTCTCTCCTTCATGCTGCTCAACACTGGGTCAAGGTGATACATGACCCTCAATGGAGGAGACTCTATCATGTCTGGCTACATGCCCTCCTATTGATCTTCTACGTAGAGTGGCATTAAAATCCTAAAAAGTATGCAAAATATGGGGTAGGATGGACTGCTGCTTCCTGACATGATCCGGTGGTGGTAAGTCTAGGTCTATGTGAAAATACCCCTTTTCCCATCTGTGCCTCCTGTCTGAGACCAAAGCGTGCATTAGTTCACCTTTCTAATTTTTATTATGTTTCCATGTTTACTAAAATATACAACTTCTAAACCAAGTTGTTTTCTAGATTTAAAAGTGTGCTAGATTTAAGGTTCATGTCTCAAGTTTTCTAGTGTGCCCAATGGCCCTAGATTTTGAACAACTGCTCTGATACCAAGTGTAACGCCTACTAAAATAACCCACTTGAGACCCAAGAACAACCTAATATTAATTAGCAAAATTATGGAATAATTTTTTTTGTTTAAAAGAGTCTACAACTAGATTACATGGCAACAACTGTCACTAAAAAGTTTAAGAAAAATTCTAATTCACTAGAACATGTTTTTCTTTTATTAGCAATCATTGGAGCTCATAAGGTCCAAATTTTAGAGTTAGAAGGTATATTAAGGTTCAGAGGGTAATTCCTCACCATACCCACTCACTAACAAGGTTAAAGGTTCAACTTGAGTTTTTTCAAACTTAATAAATTCAAAATTTTCCTAGATTATTCCCATTGGATAGGAAATTTTCTCACCTTTCCATTGATATAAAGAATTCCTCCTAACTCATATTTTTTGAGTTATGGGCGGGCGAGGCCTTTGGGTGAATTTTTTTCCCAAGAGTGGGCTGCGGGCATAGGGTTGAAAATTTACCCCAAGAGCGGATGAGCGGGCCGCGTGAGACTTTTGAAAATTTTCTGCATGGAGTAAGAAAAAAAACTTTGCACCTTTACACCCCCTGGTCTGCAATTCCACTAGGGACACACGTGGTGCCTCCTAAGTAAGCGCGGGGAGAGCGAGGCGGCGGGGGACATTTAGAAAAATCTTCCCACATGGGGTGAAAGCAAAATTTACACCCGTACTCCCGCAAGTTTACAAGGGACACGTGGCATATCCTAAGCCAATGCAGGGAAGGTGGCACGATGAGGAAAAATTAATTTAACGTCCCGAAGGGCTAAGATGGTAGCATTCACCCGCACCTCCGCTAGCACCTCGCAATCTACATGGCACCTCCCTGATTGGGCGTGAGCTATCGAGTGGTGAGGAATACTTGGAAAAATTTCCCAATTTTTTTGAAACATAAAAAGGAAAAAAGGGACCCGCTCCTCCACCGATGCCTTATGATGCCATGTGGCATCACATGATTAGGTTGGCCACTGGAAGTGGGAAGTGGAGAAAATTTGGAAAATTTTCATAAAATTTTTCAGGAGCATTAAGCCAAAAAAGGGGTCCACTTCTCTGCCAAGAAATTTTTTTGAAGTTCTACGAGGAAAATTTGGGCCCGTAAGGAGCACGCCAAGGAAATTTTTCCCAATTTTTTTTTTTTTACACCAAGTGAAGGAAAAACTTTAGAAGGCCATAACTTTTAATAGAGGGCTCGGTTTTTGGAAAATGAGGACTTTATGGAAAGCTCTCAATGTTCTCTTTACTCAAGGATCATTAATTTTATATTTTGATAAATTTTAAGGGGTCAATTTAATGAAAATGGCCTATAAGCTTTTACATGGCACACTGGTAAATTTTAACTTGTTAAATTTGTTCAATTTGTTCTTGTCCCTCTCTCAACATGTCAAATAGACATGGAAAATTGTTCTTAGGTGTATTTTAGAGATATTTCAAGATTCAATTTGTTTGATTGATTTGCAATTTGAACATTTACATTTCTGACAGCAACACGATTGCAAAATGGTTTGAGCCTGATTTTGCTAAGTTTTATAAGAATTTCCTTAAGTTTTAATGCCTATATAAATTGATTGGATCTTATTATGCCCAAATTAATTTTTCATTTGTTATTCCTTTGTTGCAGATTTAGTCTGAGCATTTGGGATTAAATAATTGTCAATAGGAAATACAAGACAAAGTTCATTTTTTTTTTTTTAAAAGGTCTATTTGCCATTGTCTTCTTCCAAGTATTATAATGTGCTCCAAACCTAATCTAATGCATTTAGTTGATTCAATTAAAATTATTCAAAAACTATAATACATCTCTGATTTCCAATTTTTACATATTTCAAAGGATAGAGTATTACATTTCCTTTATACGCATTTCTTTCTTTCAAATAGAGATTTCAATTACATTTAAAAGATCAGATTCAATGCCATTGTGTAATTTGAGAAAGGTGATACATCATTTATTGATTCCAAAAGACAACTTTGTAACATCCTTCTTTTATTCTTTCCAAAAACATATATTATATACAGGACAAAATAATACATTTTCTTTTCACGTGTTTCACTTTTCCACTTTCCAAACAAGGATTTCATAGAGCTTGTTAAGTACATATTTCCAATGGAAATAATATTATATGAACAAGGAAAAAACTTCCATTAATTCAAATGAAACTCTTACAACGTCCTTTCCATTTGATTTCAAAATACAACATACAAAACAAATATCATTATTTCTCATTCTTTCCAACACAGAATATAGAGTATAACTCTTTTACATTTCAAATTTCCACTTTCATTGCCAATACATAGTATCTTTCCATGATAATGAATACACAGATCATCCACTTCAAGTGGGAAAGGGGCTACAATAAGATTTCATTTCACAAGTGACTATCAAACTGTCTATATCTCAGCTCCAGAACAACAACATGCAGATTTCTCATTCTTCCAATTTGATTAGAACAAGAGTAGGGGAAAGGAAATGTTCTCCACCAACCAAGACATCCAATGAAGAGGATAATCCATTCATCTTCATTGGCCCCGAACCCCAACCACAATGCAATAAAGGATGTGATCCAACTCATGGGAACAACAGGCTTCCACAACCACACAAGTAGCATAATCACAATAAGAACACAGTCCAAAATAGAATGTAGTTCTACAACTACATTAAAACATGAAAAATAATACTAAGGCTTCCTCAAGCAAGTCAAAGGAGCAAGAAACTATGGGGGATGCTGCTTATGCCTCCCAAAATGGGAAATGGGTATCACCACCTGAGAACAAAAAAAAAATCATCAATATATATATATATATCATTTCAAATCCCTGACATGCCCTTATGCCTCCCCCAAGTACCCCTTATTCCTCACATTTCCTTATGCCTCCCCAACCTCTTATGGCACCCCATAATGATTAAAGAAATGCAAGCTAT
This sequence comes from Taxus wallichiana var. yunnanensis, assembly GCA_018340775.1. Taxonomy (NCBI): domain Eukaryota; kingdom Viridiplantae; phylum Streptophyta; class Pinopsida; order Cupressales; family Taxaceae; genus Taxus; species Taxus wallichiana. The sequence continues at coordinate 381,171,637 of CM031241.1, read as the reverse complement.
TTCTTTGTAAGGTGGAACCAAAATCCCAACTCCCTCCACTCTTAGATCTCCTAAAACACACTTATGCCTCCCACAAAATAACACCATAATCTTCTCCTCAACCATTCCTAGGCCATCTACCCAACAGCCCATAACCATGCCAAAACATTCATACATTAACACTTACATTCATAAAAGAAGAGTATTTCGAGAGTCAAGCTCCTACCTCTCCATAATGGAGTTGTTCCAAGTTCCAAAACAACAAGCTTTGTCCCAATGCAAGCAATCCAAAAATAGCCAAGCACAAGCATGTAACAATCTTTCCAAAATGTTTTGAAGCAAGAGCTCCAAAATAGCGAAAGAATTCACCCAAGTAAAATGAAGTCTCCAAAGTGAAGCAACCCCAAAACAAGGCAAACCATTCAAATTTTATAGAAGAGGTAAGGGAAGAGAATGAGGAATATCCACGTAGGATTGTAAATCACATCTCTTGAACCCCAACCCAAAAGTCAACTTCATTGTCCAATGCATAATAACTAGGTGGGTGAATAATATGATAGTTTACTTTCACAATCAAATCCAACCCACACCCTAAAGGACTGAAATTAAATTATGTAAGAAAAGTGCAATTAAAACCTACAATTTTCCTTCTCAAAAAAACATCACAAAAGTCTAATATCAACTCCCCAACCATAGGTATGGTTGGTAATTAAATTTAAGAGGTATGAGACAAGTTTAACTTGTCCCACAAGCCTCCAAAATCAACCTCCAAGGACAATTTCAAATTTCCAAGAAGGTGGAGTGTTTCACACTCAAAAGTTAACTTACACATCACTTACACATCTTTAATCATGGCCAACAACTCTATTAATTACTTTCTTATGACATGTTTTAATTAACTAACTTAACAACATGATTACTCACAATATTTACACACCATTTAATGAATAATGAAAGGGGTAAAAGGACCACAAAATAAACACATGCAAACATAAACAAAGGGACCAAAATAAAAGGAATACATAAAACCCCTTGGTCACAATTAAAGGTGATCCCCCATGGAAATCCCTAACACACACAAACACGCACAAACAAATACTAATTGTCATGGTGACCTTGTTGAATTCATATAGAATTCTAATGTGGTTGGTCTCAATCCCCGATGTTTGTTGTGAAATTTCAACTTTAAAACACAAATACCTCCTTCACCTCGTGGCCATATAGAACATCCAAAATAATATAAATATAATTCCCAAAATCATTTAGATATATGAATCACAACAACATCAAAATAATTTAATAATATCATTTATGGTATTATCAATAGCTATATCATCATCTAATAATTTCCATTTCTAGGTCTACTCACAATGTTCAAATATCACAAGTGTGCACAACATCCATAATATAACCATGTAAAATAGTATATCATCATCAATAGCTAAAATGTCTCTAATAATCATCATGCATCATAACAAAATAAAGTCAACAATAATCCATGATCTAACATCTAACATCATACTATAATAAGGTCTATAATCATGTCCATAATATAATCAACATTATCATGATTAGTATCATAAAGGTGTCAAAGAAGTGGGCACTACTAAGCGGATATCTCCTAGATGGCTATGATTGTGGCATATGTACATAATGGATTTTGTTATGACTTATAGTAAGTGGAATATGCATCGATGTTGTTTCATAATATTGCTTTCCCCTTTTTTGCACTATTGTTAGTAGCAAGAAAAAGAATTTTGATTGCTATTGTTTTCTGTGAAATTTTTAGTTCTTTGATCTACAATGTGAACGATATATTTAAAACTTATGCCACTTAATATTTATACAAAATCTTAGATCAAAATAATATCTAGTGCAAGTAATTATTTTAGTTATTTGTTTTGGTAAAAAATCGCTACGAGGATCTCTATAAGCCCCTCACCTACTTGTGATGATTGTATAGTTGTCACTAGGTAGTAGAATCTTGGTCAAAGTGTAATAGCCACTTTTGAGAAAAGGTTTGAAACTTTTTCAGTTGGCATGTCTAAATGTGTGTATCTAGTTAGACATTTGAATGTGTCTACTAGTTTTCAGTTCCATGAGGTCTTAATAGTTTTTTTAGCAAATCCTCACACCCTAAATGCTTTTTGGAATACTATTCAATATGTAACATCGATTTAGGAATTTTTTAAAAACCCCGATAGTTCTACCAAAACTCTATTTTCCCTTTCAATGTGTAATTTTCTTTTATGAGTGTTTTTTCGAACTTGTATACTGTCATAAATATTTTCGATTTGGGCTTAGGGAAAAGCGGTGCATTATTTAGCTATTAATTATGAAGAAAGAGTTTAAAGGTGTTTTTAAGTAGAATGTATATGAAACTCACCAATGATAATGGTTGTTGTAAATTAGAGGAAACAAGACACGAGATGTAGTGCCCACTTCCCTTTGACACCTTTTGATACTGATCATGACATTGTTGACTATATTATGGACATTATTATAGTTTTGATTTAGTATGATGTTAGATATTTGATCATGGATTATTGTTGAATTTGATTCTTATATGATGCATGATGATTATTAGAGACACTTTATATATCGATGTTGATATATTGTTTGACATGGTTATATTATGGATGTTGTGTGGACTTGTGATATTTGGATATTGTGAGTAGACCTAGAAATGGAAAATTATTGGATGATGATATAGTTGTTGATAAAACTATAAATGATATTGTTAGATTGCTTTGATGTTGTTATGATTCATATATCTAGATGATTTTGGGAATTATATTTATATTCATTTGGATGTTCTGATATGGCCACGAGGCCGAAGGAGGTATTTGTGTTTTGCAAGTTAAAATATCACAACAAACATCGGGGGATTGGAGATCAACCACATTGGAATTCTAGATGAATTCAACAAGGTCACCATGACAACTAGTATTTGTTGTATGTGTTTGTATTTTTGTTAGGGATTCCCATGGGGAGAAATCACCTTTAAATGTGACCAAGGGATTTTATGTATTTCTTTTATTTGGTCCCTTCTGTTTAATAGTTTCATGTGTTTTATGTGGTGCACTTACCCTTTTATTATTTATTTAATGTGGTGTTAATATTATGAGTAATCATATTATTTAGTTAGTTAATTAAAAGATGTCATAAGAAGGTAATTAATATATTTTTCACCATGTGTTAAAGTGTTGTAAGTAATGTGTGTAAGTGAACTTGTAAGTGATGTGTAAGTTAAATTTTGAGTGTGAAACACTCCACCTTCTTAGAAATTCAAATTTATCCTTGGAGACTGATTTTGGAGGATTGTGGGACAAGTTAAACTTGTCCCATGCCTCTTACATTTACATAACAACCTTGCCTATGGTTGGAGGGTTATATTTAGACCTTTTTATGCATTTTTACAAGTCAAGTTGAATGTTGTAATTGCACTTCTCTTACTTAATTTAATTATAGTCCTTATGGGGTATGGGCTTGTTTGAGTGTGTACGTTAATGTCACATTATTCACCCACTTATTTATTATGCTTTGGGGAATGAATTTGACTTATGTGTTGGAGTTGAGGATGTGTGAAGTGGCATCCTACATGGATCCACCTCACCCTCTTCTCTTCCCTCTTCTATAAAATTTGAATTGCTTGCCTTGTTTTTGGTTGCTTCATTTTTGGAGACTTCATTTTGGGGTGAATTTTATTGTTGTTTTGGGAGCTCTTGGTTGGAGAAAGTTTTGGAAGATTGTTGCATGCTTTTGCTTGGTTGTTTTATACTGCTTGCATTGGGATAAACCTTGTTGTTTATTGAACTTGGAATAACTCCATCATGGAGAGGAAAGATCTTGGTTCTTGAAATGTTTCTCTTTGGTTTATGAAAGTGTTAATGTGTGAATGTTTTGGCTTGTTTATGGGTCTTTTGGTAGATGGCCTAGGAATGGTGTAGAAGAAGACTATGAGGTTATTTTATGAGAGGCACAAGTGTGTTTTAAGGAGGTATAAGGGTGGAGGGAGTTGGGATTTGGGTTCCACCTTACTAAGAAATAAATTTCATTTCTTTACTCGTTATGGGGTGCCATAAGAGGTTAGGGAGACATAAGAAAATTTGAGGAATAAGGGGTACTTGGGGGAGGCATAAGGAATGTCAGGGTTTTGATATACTATTTTTGGTGGTTTGTAACTCGGGTGGTGATACCCATTTCCCCCTTTTGGGAGGCATAAACAACATCCCCAATAGCTTCTTTGTCCTTTGGCTTGCTTGATGAATCCTTTCTATTTTTTGTCATGTTTTAATGTAGTTGTAAACTACATTTTGTTTTGGACTGTGTTTTATTGAGAAAATGTTACTTGTGTGTTTGTGGAAGCCTTTTCTTTCCATGAGTTAAATCACATCTTTTATTGCATTGTGGTTGGGGCTCTGGGGCAATGAAGAAGGATGGCTTCTCCTCTTCATTTGATGTCTTGGTTGGGTGGAGAGCGTTGCCTTTCCCCTACTCCTATTGTGATCAAATTGGAAGAATGAGGAGTATGCATGTTGCTATTGTGAGCGAGAAAATACAGTTTGACAATCCCTTATGAAATGAAATATCATTGTAACCTTTCCTACTTGAAGTGGATGAACTAGTAAATGCTTGTAATGGAAAGATGTTTACTAATTGTAAGTTGTATATTGAAATGTAAAGGAGTTATACTATAACTGCTGTTTTGAAAAAAAGGTATTATTTTGTTCTACATATAATATATGTTTTGGAAGGAATAATATAAGAAATGTTGTAATGTTTCATTTTGGAATCAATAAAGGATTGCAATACTTTTCTCAAATTGCATTGTTGTATTGAATCTGATCATTTCAATGTATTGAAATCTCTGTTTGAAAGAAAGAAATGCATGTGAGAAAAATACAGTATTTTGTCTTTTTGGAATGTGAAAATTTTGAAACCAAAAATTCATTTTGGTCTTAAATCATTTGATTAAATCAACTAATGTGTTAGATTGGAATTGGAACATATTTTAATTACTTGGAAGAAGAAAGTGGCAATTAGACCCTTTAAAATTTAATCTTTTTTTTTTGTAATTTCAAAGTAGCAATTATCTGAACAAGAAATACACAGTTTGAACCTGTAACAATAAAATAACAAATAAAATGAGTAAATTGAAGTAGTAGTTCTTAAATGAATTCAATTAGAAAAAAACACTTAAAGGAAATTTTTCAAAACTTAGCCAAATCGGGCTCAACCATTTTACAGTCGTTTTGCTGTCAAAATAGTAAAATTTCAAATTAGAATTCAATCAAACCAATCTACCTCACAAAATTGTCCTAATTCCTTATAAAAATAACTCTCCATGTCTATTTGACATGTTGAGATAGGAAGAAGATCAAATTGAATAAATCTCACAAGTTAAAATTTACTGTTTGCACTATAAAAAATCTGCAGGACATTTTCTTAAAATTGACCCCTTAAACTTTATCAAAATCAAAAATTAATGAGCCTTGTGTAAAAAGGACATCAAGAGATTTCCAGAAAGTCTTTGTTTTCCCAAAACCAATCTCTCTATCAAAACTTATGGCCCTCTAAGTTTTTCCCTTCACTTGGCGTAAAAAAATAAAATTTGGGAAAAATTTCCTTGGCGGGCCCGTACCTGAAATTTTCGTTAGCACTTAGGAGAATTTTTGGGAAAAAAATTATATTTTTCTCCACCACCCCACTAACCCACCAACCCACCAATTTCCAATGGCACCATGAGGCCTCTGGTGGGATGGCTTTTAAATTAGCGATCTTAGAAAATTTTGGGAAAATTTTCTAAATTTTTCCCACTGGCCCATAACCAAGCAGATGATGCCACATGGCATCACGAGGTGGCAGCGGTGGAGTAAGTCCCTTTTTCCTTTTTTCTGTTTCAGAAAATTTTGGAAAAAAATTCCATGTTTTCCCCTTCGTCCCGCTTCCCGCACTTATTCGGGAGTTGCCACGTGGCATGAGGAGTCGGCGAAGGCACGGGTTAATGTTACCCTCTTAGCCCTTCGGGGTGTTAAACAAAATTTCTCTATGCCAACCTACTTTCCCTGCATTGGCTTGGGTAATTCCACATGTCCCTTGTGGCTTTTGGATTTACGGGCGTAATGTTGTCTTTTCATCCCGTGCGGGAAATTTTCGCAAACATCTCTCACCACCCTGCTCTCCCCACACTAGCTTGGGAGGCGCCACGTGTCCCTTGTGGACTTGCGTACCCATGGGAGCATGAGCGCGAAGTTAATTTTTCTATCCATGTAGAAAATTTTCCTAAATTATCCCTACAACCCGCCCTTTTGGCAAATTTTCACCCTTGGGACCCATTGGGCTGCTCTTGGGGAAACTTTTCACCCCAAGGCCCATCGGCCCATAACTTGTAAAATATGAAGAGTTATGAGGACTTATTTATATAAATGGAAAGGTGAGGAAATTTTCTATCCAATGGAAATGATTAAGGGATATTTTGAATATGCTAAGTATGAGAAAAATCAATTTGAATATTTTATCCTGTTAGAGAGTGGGTATGGTGAGTAATTACCCTCTGAACCTAGTTGAACCTTCTAACCCTAAATTTTCGACCTTATGACCTCTAATAATTGTTAATAAAAGAAAAGTATTTTCTAGTGGGTTAGAATTGTTCTAGAACTTGTTAGTGATAGTTTTTGCCTTGTAACTTGGTTGTAGACTCTTGTAAACAAAAAAATATTCCATAATTTTCCTAACTACTCCTAGGTTATTTCTTAGGTCTCAAGTGGGTTGTTTTTAGTGGGCGTTACACTTGGTATCAGAGTAGTGGTTCAAAATCTTGGGCCATTAGGCACACAAGAAAACTTGAGACATTAGCGCGTAAACCTAACACACCTTTAAATCTAGAAAACAACTTAGTTTAGAAAATACATATTTTAGTAAACATGGAAACTGAATAAAACCTAGAAAGGTGAACTAACTCTCTCCTTGGTCGATACATAAGGCATAGAAGGGACAAGGGGGATTTTCACATAGACCCAGACATACCACCACCGAGATCATGTTGTAGCATCCATCCTACCCCAGATTTTGTAAACTCTTAAGGATGTTAATGTCACTCTACGCGGAGGATTGGTAGGAGGACATCTAGCTAGACATGATAGAATACCTTCCATTGAGGTTCGGGTATCCCTCGATCTAGGGAGGAGCATGGGAGAGGAATCCCATGTACGAGTCGGCTAGAGTAGAGTCACCACATGGGGACAAGGTGATCGGGTTTTAGGACATAGAGAGAGGTCTTGGAGTCCTAGGCTTAGGGATGAGTATGTAAAAAGACCTAGAGGTCATCAGCCCACACTGCAAATCACATCAAGGAGATCCGAAGATTCAACCATCACATTATTCTAGTGACATAGGTGGATTTCAGGAAGAGGCCTAGTTGGTGAGCTTGAGCAAATGATTCAAGCTCTATCCTTGTTCTAGCAACATGAAAGCATGTGTTGCGATCCCTCTACTGAGGGATGGAGCTGGTGTCTAGTGGAGGACAGAGGAGTAGAAGTTCCATGTTGATTGAGATAGTTACATGGGAGCTCTTTGAGGAGCATTTCGAATAGGTATTTGTCACAGAGGTTCATACAGTGGCAGATCAATGAGTTCCAAAACCTCCAATAGGAATCTCTTACAGTGGCTGAGTATGAGTAGATTTTGGATCTACTCCAAGTATGTTGATTAGTAGAATGAGTAGGTGTGGATTCACAAGTTCATCACGGGGCTTGAATCTAGACATTGGAGGTGCAAGTGTGGATCCATTGTCCCTAGATAGTAGTTGAGGCTGTTGAGTAGGCCTATATAGAAGAGGAGACTCGGGGAAAGACATAATAGGATAGAGACCAAGTCTAGAGCTGCATACAACAAATGCAAGACAACGAGATCGAGCGGGTTAGTACCTCTTCTTCATGGTGGATAGAGTTCAAAGCATAGTCATCTATTAGAACACGATAGCAGCAGCAACAATCTCACCCACATTATAGACCTCCAAAGAGATTTGATGCACATAGAGGTCAGAGTATGGGTCCTCCTCCTAGGGGTCCCATCAGGACATAGGGTGCCCAGAGAGCTCACTTAGTAAGAGCTCACCATCAAAGACCTCGGTAGGCCACAACCAGATCATCAAGATCCACAAGACCTGATTTCTAGAGTGCGATTGGACCTTCTATATAGGGGAGATGATCAAGAAGTTGTTTTGGTTGTGGTGTTACTAGAAATTTTTGTAGAGACTACCCACAAAACCCTAATAACAAGGGTAAGACACAGATCTTAGAGCCTACTATTGGTGATATGGAGCATAGTCATAGGATGTATGTAGTGGTTGAGAACCGGGTAGAACATTGGAGTATAGTTATTGAGACTGCATGTAGCATTGGTGGTATTCCTACCTCCATCTTGTTTTATTCTGGTTCTTCTTATTCTTTCATTGCACCATCTTTAGTAGAGTGATGTAGGCTAGTGGCAGTTAGGTAGGGTCATAGTTGGGATGTGTAGATGTCTTCAAGCCAACATCTTGGTAGACTACTTAGTTAAGGAGTGTGTGGTGGATTTGGGACCTTTCACCACTACCTTGGATCATTGTATCCTTATTTTGGGCTCATATGGAATCATCTTCGGTATGGATTGGTTGTCTTCACACAATGCTAGAGTGGATTGTTACCACAAGATTATATCTTTTACAGATACTTTGTGAGTTGAGTTAGTGATTTCAGGGGTTAGGAGAACCATTTCTATTCACACCATCTCCACTATGCAGCTTAAGCGGTGTGTGTAAAAGGGTTGTCAAATGTATTCTATTATAGTCAGTGATAAATCAGACAATGGGTCTAGTGGACCATCGCTAGATGATCACCCCATTTTGAGAGAGTTTACAGATGTCTTTCTGTGGGAGCTACCAGGTTACCACCCCCACGTGAGATTTATTTTCATATAGACTTGGTTCTAGGAGCAGAGCCTATCTCACGAGCGCCTTATCGGATGACCACACCAGAGCTCTGTGATCTCAAGTTGTAGCTTGAGGGCCTTTTGGAGAAAGGCCTTATCCATCCTAGTGTATCCCCTTGGGGTACACCAGTTATTTTTGTGGAGAAGAAGGATGGATCCTTGCGGTTGTGTATTGATTACTGCTAGCTGAATAAGGTAACGATTAAGAATTGTTATCCCCTTCCACGCATTGATGATTTGTTTGATTAGATGAAGGGAGCCACGGTTTTCTCTAAGATTGATCTTAAGTCAGGCTACCATCAGCTAAGGATTTCAGAGGTGGACATTTATAAGACCACCTTCGTACGAGATATGGCCACTATGAGTTCATAATGGTGCCTTTTGGTTTAACTAATTCCCTCGCAGTGTTTATGAGTTTGATCAATGGGGTATTTAGGACCTTCTTAGATCACTTCATTCTCATATTCCTTGATTACATTTTCATTTACTCACATACACATGAGGAGCACGAGGGGCACCTTTGCCAGGTTCTTCAGTGTCTTTGGGAGAAACAAATTTTTCAGAACTTGGAGAAGTGTGCATTATTTCAAACAGAGGTTCAATATTTGGGCCATATCATTTATGGGGAAGGTATCACCATTGATCCTTCCTAGATTAGAGTTGTTATGGATTGTTCAACACCCACTGTGAATGAGGTGCACATGACTTCATGGGTTCATGGGATTAGTAGGTTACTACCAGAGATTTGTTAAGGACTTCTCTCGGATTGCACACTATTAGTGTAGGTTATTATTTATTCTTTTATTTATTTATAAGGATAATTATTACACTTGTGTTATCCCTACACTTTTGGATTAGCTTTCTTAAGTGTACTATTTGTGTGGAGTTAGCTTACTAGTTGTGTTGAGTTAGCTTCTTAGTTGTGTGAAGTTTAGCTTATTAGTCTTTTGAGTTAACGTAACTACCGGTATTAGTTAGTGGGAGTTCTTCACCTGTGATTTAGGTAGTCATTACACTTCCCTCCTCCTATATGTACATCTTTCTTATTGAATAATTCAAGTCATTCTATTGTAATGTATTGAGCATTATGGATTATGATGGATTTCCATATATGGTATTTTAGCTCTTCTGCTTTGCAAATCTAATGTGGTGTGCTATTATCATTTGAGATCATGGCTTGGAAAAATATTCTTATTGTTCCTTTCATTGTATTAGAGCTATAGATGATGTAGACATCCATCTCGTAAGTTTTCCTTGCAAGTAAGAGTTTATTTTTCATGTATTCTGATTTTGTTAGGACTTTTTTTGTAGCATGCATTTTTATGAAAAATGGAGTGTGGAATTAGATTTGGAAGGTTCCAAAACCCTAGAATCGACTGTAAACTTGACCATGTTTTGAGACAATCAAATATGGGTGCATTCTTTTATCCATTGGATATAAGCGTGTACCTTCCGGACGCATTCTTTTACCCTCTGGGTATTTTAGTTTTGGATGCAATCTTTTATCCACTGGATGCAGATCTATACCCTATGGGTGCATTCTTTTATCCATTAGATATAAGTGTGTACCTTCTGGATGCATTCTTTTACCCTCTAGGTATTTTGGTTTTGGATGTAGTCTTTTATCCACTAGACGCAGATTTGTACCCTATGGGTGCATTCTTTTATCCATTGGATATAAGTGTGTACCTTTCGAATGCATTATTTTACCCTCTGGGTATTTTGGTTTTGGATGCATTCTTTTATCCACTAGATGCAGATCTGTACCCTATGGGTGCATTCTTTTATCCATTGGATATAAGCATGTACCTTTTGGATGCATTCTTTTACCCTCTGGGTATTTTGGTTTTGGATGTAGTCTTTTATCCACTGGATGCAGATCTGTACCCTCTGGGTGCATTCTTTTATCCATTGGATATAAGCGTGTACCATACGGACGCAAAGATTTACCATTTGGACATTTTAGGTTTTGGGCGCAGGCTTTATCCTTTGTCACAAGCATGTATCATGTGGATGTACTCTTTTACCCTTTGGAGATTTGTGTGTCACATGTACCTTTTAAAAAGATTAGCATTAAAATATTATTTTAATAGCAAAACCTTGTAGAGCTCATAACTTTTGATCCGTAGCTCGAATTAAGTTGTTTTTTTTTAAATTTTTTTTTTTTGAGATCTACGCATTGGTGACATTTTTATACACATATTTCAAATGTAAAAGGTACTATTACTCATTATAATATTTACATGCACTTGATTCTAAAGTGCCAAATTCGGGTGGGTGTTGTGATCACTTGTGGATGCATTTTCGGTTGAGCCCAACGTCCTAAAATTTTGGGTATTGCATTCTTGTATCTATGGGTGTATACATTTATATCTCTCTTGTTTGTTGAGATATTTTGGATCTGTATTTTCAACACTTTTTTGGCATGTTGACAGTCTCTCTTATGGGGGAGCTATTCTGGTGGAGCCCAGTGTTAGTTTGTCAGTGTTCAAGTAGTTGATTTTGACAACTCATACAGATCTGTGGTGTCACTCTACCCATTCTACAGTATGGGAGGGTGTGGTGTTGATATTGCTTCTTTAGGTTTCGTGCCCTTGCCTTGTTACCTTGGATTTTTCTTGGATCTTTGCACTCCTATTTATTTGAATCTCATGTCCTTGCCTTGTTGCCTTGGTTTTTATTGGATCGTGGCACACCTATTTGTAGCAGTTAATCAAATTATGTTTGGTGTTTGTTTTTCACTTTTTGACATCACTCCATTGACAGTCTCCTTGCATGGAGCTATTCTGGTGAAGCCCAGTGTTAGTTGTTTTTGAGTTATATGATCAAGTAGTGGATTCAGACCATAATGCGCACCACACTTCTTTAACATTGTATGAATTTTGGAGCCAAGCTTATGAGGATATCTTGTAGCAGGATTTTTCTCTCTACTTTGTTATTACTAGTTTTGGGTACCTTGTGGTGTCCATTTTTCCTAGTTGTTGTACGTGGGTACCTCATCAGGCCTTGTTGTCGGGACCCACCTTATTTTCCACCCACCTAAGCTATGCTTACGGGAGGGTGTTAGTGTAGGTTATTATTTATCCTTTTATTTATTTATCAGGATAATTCTTACACTTGTGTTAGCCCTACACTTGTTGGGTTAGATTGCTTAGGTGTACTATTTGTGTGGAGTTAGCTTACTAGTTGTGTTGAGTTATCTTCTTAGTTATGTGAAGTTAGCTTACTAGTCTTTTGGAGTTAACTACCAGTATTAGTTAGTGGGAGTTCTTCACCACTGATTTAGGTAGTAGTTGCACTTCCCTCCTCCTATATGTACATCTTTCTTATTGAATAATTCAAGTCATTCTATTGTAATGTATTGAGCATTATGGATTATGATGGATTTCCATATATGGTATTTTAGCTCTTCTGCTTTGCAAATCTAATGTGGTGTGCTATTATCATTTGAGATCGCGGCTTGGAACAATATTCTTATCGTTCCTTTCACACACCCCATCACTTACCTTCAGGAGGAAAGGAAGAAGTTTGTTTGGTCGAGACAGTCCGAGTAGGACTTTAGTACACTAAATGAATGCCTCATTACAACACCTATTCTTGTAGTGCAAGATCCATAGGGTGATATTTTTTTGCATGGATGTTTCTTTAGTAGGGCTTGGAGGTGTGTTGATGCGGGAGGGTAGAGTAGATGCTTTTAAGTCTCACAAAATCAAAGAGTATGAGCTTAATTATCTCGACTCATGATCTAGAGCTTATGGTAGTTATGCACACTTTGGTTCGATGGATACATTTTATACTCGGTTGAAGATTCACACTTAAGATAGATCACCTGAGTCTTGATCACCTTTTCACGCAACCCAATCTCAATGCTCATTAGCGGCATTGGGTGGAGTTGCTTTGTGAGTATGATATGGAGATAGAGCATGTGAAAGGGAAAGAGAATGTGGTGGCCGATGCTCGGCGAGATGGATATATGTGACTATGGCCACCTCGGTGAGCATAGATTTGTGGAGCAGGATCCTTCAGAGGCTTAATCTTGACAACTTCTACATTACAGTTCGAGTAGAGATCGAGTCTCAGAGACCCCTTGAGGGGAATTCTTATGGTTTTTCTTTAGAGGCATATTGTCTTCTCAGGCGCAAAGGCTGGATTTATGTTCCCAGTGATGGAGATTTGAGGCAGGACATCTTGACAGACGCACATTGTGCACCCTATTCAGCCCATCCCGAGGTGAAGAAGATGCACACCACCTTGAGATAGTTGTATAATTGGAGAGGACTTCGTAGAGACGTGGCCCATTTCATGTCATGATGTTTAGAGTGCTAGAAAGTGAAGGATGAGCATCACCATCCAGCTAGCCTTCTTTTCCCGAATGTTATACTGCAGTGGAAATGGGACACCATTTCCATGGACTTCATTATTTGACTATGATGTCGAGATATCACCATGATATAATCAAGGTCACGGTTGAGAAATTGAAAAAAATTAGATCACGTTTCTCTAGTGAAGACCACTTATACAACTAGTGTAGTGGCACGGGTATATTTGGATGAGATTGTCAAGTTACACGGGATTCTACGGAAGATCATTAGTGACCATGATCTTTTGTACACTTCCCATTTTTGGACTACCATGCAGCATGCCATCGGGATGAAGATTAATTTCAGCAAAACATATCACCCTGAGATAGATGGATAGACTAAGTGGGTAAATTAGATTTTAGAGGACATTCTCAGGATGTATGTGATGGTTCAAAGAATTGATCTAGATGGGAGGAGTACCTATACTTAGTGGAGTTTTCCTACAATAATAGTTTTCAGAGTTCTATAGGCATGGCTCCTTTTTAGGATTTGTATGGAAGGGAGTGTAGGACACCTCTTAGTTGGGATATGCTAGAGGACAGGGTTTCTCTTAGACTGGATTTGTTGCATGACATGGAGCAGTAGGTGATTTTCATCAAACAGAGCTGCAGAAGGCACAGGACAAGTAGAAGAAGTATACGAGATCAACATTCGACTGACCGTAGTTTTGATGTGGGCATGAATGTGTTCCTTTGTGTTAGGCCATGTAAGATCCCTATCCATTATGAAAACGGTTCTAAGTTAGCTCCTAGATTCGTGGGCCCTTTTAAGATCTTGGAGTGTGTCAAATGCCCCTTTGGCCTCTGTCTATGTTTTTCTTTTATTTGGTCCATTTTGTTTAATTTTTGCATATGTTTTATGTGGTGCACTTACTCTTTCATTATTTATTTAATGTCTTTTTAATATTGTGAGTAATCATATTATTTAGTTAGTTAATTAAAAGAATGCTTGTTTACTGATTTGGGTTCCACCTTACAAAGAAATAGCTTGCATTTCTTTACTCATTATGGGGTGCCATAAGAGGTTGGGGAGAAATAAGGAAATTTGAGGAATAAGGAGTACTTGGGAGAGGTATAAGGAATGTCGGGTTTTGATATACTATTTTTGGCGTTTGTAACTCAAGTGGTGATACCCATTTTCCCCTCTTGGGAGGCATAAATAGCATCCCCCATAGCTTCTTGCTCATTTGGCTTGCTTGATGAAGCCTTTGTATTGTTTGTCATGTTTTAATGTAGTTGTAAACTACATTTTCTTTTGGACTGTGTTTTATTGAGAAAATGTTACTTGTGTGTTTGTGGAAGCCTGTTGTTTCCATGAGTTGAACCACATATTTTATTGCATTGTGGTTAGGTATCGGGGTCAATGAAGAAGGATGGATTCTCCTCTTCATTGGATGTCTTGGTTGGGTGGAGTGTGTTGCCTTTCCCCAACTCTGTTGTGATTAAATTAGAAGAATGAGGAGTACACATGTTGCAGTTCGGAATGGAGAAAATATTGTTTAACAGTCCCTTGTGAAATGAAATATCATTATAAGCTTTCCCACTTAAAGTGGATGAAATTGTAAATTCTTGTAATGGAAATATGGTTACTTATTGCTAGTTGTATATTGAAATGTAAAGGAGTTGTAGTCTGTAATCTGTTTTGAAAAAAAGGGGTATTATTCTGTTCTGTATATAATATATGTTTTGGAAGGAATAAAAGAAGAAAGGTTGTAATGTTGCATTTTGGAATCAATAAAGTATTGCAATAATTTTCTCAAATTGCATTGTTATATTGAATCTGATCATTTTAATGTATTGAAATCTCTGTTTGAAAGGAAGAAATGTGTGTGAGCAAAATACAATATTTTATCTTTTTAGAATGTGAAAAAAATTGAAACCAGAAATGCATTTTCGTATTAAATTGTTTGATTAAATCAACTAATGTGTTAAATTGGAATTGGAACGTATTTTAATTACTTGGAAGAAGAAAGTGGCAATTTGTTGGCTAGATTTTCTGCATAGCATCAAACCTACATAGTCATGAGATAAATCTCCCTCATTTAACCGGTGAGGCTTCCGTGTCAGATTTGTCAATAAAAATGTGTTATTATCTATCAGGGGTTTTACTTTAACCACTTAGGTCATGAACCATAACTAATAAGTTTTGCAACAAGTAAGTAGTTGTTTAAGAAAGGAAGTATTTTATAGAAGAAGGAAGTAAAGGAAATATAGAGAGAAATGGGGAAGATGTGCATCCCAATTAGTAGATAGTAGAGCAAATTTCATGCACATAGATGAAACTTAATATATATGAACACACATAATTATAAAACAAAGGTAGCTCTAGATCTAAATCTAAAACAACAAAAAGTTTATTAAGAGATCTAAGATTAAAAGCAAGAAACACGAGTACATCTTTGTGAAACAAAGTTCTTTGGAAACCTGCTCCTTTGTATTCCTTTGCTCGACGTGGCTCCCAGGGGTTCATCACAAATTCTAGAACATAAGATTGCTACTTACAAATTCTGATCGATCCTTAACCCGAGAGGTTCTTCTCCTACTTATAGAATGTAGGGAGGAAAGTTCAAATGGAAAACTCAAAGCTGAATCTGAAACATAAACAACAATTAAAGATGACATTTGGAAATCATCCTCAACTATCTTCTCCTTAAGTGACACATGTATCACTTAACTAATAGAATGGTTCCACATGACTTTAAGTAATGGTTGTAAAACCAATAACTTAGAAGTTTTATAATTTCATCTAGGAACATAGAAAATAGAAGAAGAAAGAATAGAAGAAGTCATGTCAACTATAATGTTTATGTCTTTTTCTTGTTCTGATATCGGATATACTTGTCAAACATGTAATTCAATATCCTTCCACCTATTTTAGCCACTGCTTCTTTCTTTGTCCTAAACTACAACAACCCTTAATTTAACACTTTGATACATGCTTCCACATCTTCCAAACTTGGCCCAAACCTTGCAATGTCTACTTGTAGCACCACTAGTCTACTGATAGAATTCATCGTGAAAGGCTTGGTAGCTTTATAAATTATCTTTTCTATCATCGAAGAGATCCTTCAGGAATTAGGCAAATTAGTTGACACGATCCACATGTATGAAGTGACATTCCCATCCACTCTCTCCTCAGTGAAAGAAATGACACTGTTTGGTACATCTGATGTCCTACTCTCAAGTGCTTGCATCTTATTCAACAAAACTCGTAGATTTACAAACTAAAAGATACCGCAAACTCTAGCTTCTTCCCCTTTTGGTGATCTATCTAGTACAATCTGTTCCATAATCAATACATCTCCTAGCAGCTTGTTAATCTTGGCTAAAATACTTAGGTTACTCTCTGCAACTGTATTAATGCCTTCTATGTTTTCCATCAGTTGCTTAATTTGATTTGCTACATCATCCATAACCTTTAGGTGGGATGGCACTTCCCAAGTTGTACTGAAGCTTGATGAATAATCAAATCCTTCCATTCGTCAATATCCTTTACTTGATTGCTTGCGTCCTCCATTTCCTACATAAGATAAACACTCACTTGCTCTAAAATGGGCTGAATGGAAGGTTTAGTAACTTTGGCTATGATCTCACATAATTGAGATACTTTCTTCTGCAGCTCTTCTTTCTCCGCCTTTTCACTATCAAGCCTAAGGAATAAAGCATCCATCAATGTCTGCGTGTCCTGCTTCAATCCTTTAGTGGTGGCTTGACCAAGGGGTACTTTGGTTACTGTCACATCCTCTACTATGAGCTCCTCCTCTATCTTTCCTTCGCAGAATTAATATCTCAGCAAACTTCTCTCTCGAATCCTCGATGATCAACCTAGAAGTTTCTTTGGCAACTTTAGGCCTTCTGTCTCTTCTGCCCAAATTCTGAAGTAGCTGCAAGTCGTGCTCCTCTAAGTTCATCTCCATTCTCACTTCTGGAACCAACTGCAAAGCCAACCATTCCGAGAAGTTACTTCTCAGAGAATGAGAAGTTGCTAAAGTCGCTGAGTGTACTACCATCTTCTGCTCTGCATCCTCTCTGTCAGAGAGTTCCACAGTGTTATAACTTCCATCTTATGAATCATTCAAGGATAAAGCCCTTTCGAATTCCGCCATCTGCAGCTTCAATGTATCCTCTGGAACATGAGTTGAATGAAGTTGCTGAGGGGAGAAGATGAATGTCGTTGGATTCAGTGGAGGTATGGAAGTGTCCTACTACTACGGTGCAATAGTTGGAGAAGTCTGCTGGAGTCTTTGGAGAAACAAGAATTAAAGTCATGGTCGTAGAAGTGATCCTCTCCTTGGATTGAGATATTCTATGCACTTTCAACTTCTCGACTTTCCTGCCACTTTCTCCTTTGTGCTTTCGATTGAGGGAGTCTCCTACGCCGAATTTTCTCATGACTTGATTCATCTTTGCTTCATCAAGGAAATATCCCTTCATCAGCAACTAGTTTGAAGTATTCACCAACATAGCTCCCGACCTTTCTTCAATTGTGTTACTGACCTCCTATGTTATTCTACATTATGGCTTTATCTTCTCCGGTTTGATTGTAAGTGTCAAGTACCACATTTATATCATCATTAAGATCCACAGGTATCCATGCTAGTCCAAATTCAAATACTTGCTTTCTTTGATAGCCTATCTGAAATCTCTCTTTCTAACTTCGTACTCACTTTGCACTTCATCCAGAAATATTTAAATGATGGCACATGTGCATAATCCTGGGAGATTGTCTTCCTAGCTACTCCAAATGGATCGAAGTTCAGCCTTGCATTCCCTTACCTCTTTCAATGTGCCTCCATTCCATGAGCTCTATCAATGCTAATGCAGTTGTAATATCCCACAGTGATTGGGAAGAAGCCCGTAGACTTGTGCCGCTTTGACTGAAGGTCGTGTAACTCCACAAGTTGCCTTCTCAATTCCATGGTGATCAATCTATCATTTGGATACCTGGGCATCTTTATTGGTTCTCCAGAAAATCCCATAACCCTGAGGTATGTGAAATATGCAAATTGAATGAATAGACTGTCAATCTTGTACACATCTTCCCACACTTCCTTATCTACACTGTGGGCCTTCAAGTATTTTTCTAGCCTGCAGATGAAATTGTAGAAGAAGTCATCGTTGATCACTTCGAAGTCTTTCTCACATACAGGTGTAGTAAGATACGGGTAGCACTCAAAAATGGGGTCCTTAGAAAGAACACCACATCTATCCAGCTTTGAAAAGACGCCTTGTGAAGCTGCAGCATACACCAAGTATGAAGTCATCTTGAAACTAAAAGTACGCTTCACGTTCCGGAGTTTCTCACCAATGTTGTTGCTAATAATTTCTAACCATTGATTATAGAATCAACCTTGCTGATTTCAATGGTCTGGTGAAAGCATACATCAATGTATGGAAAGTGTAGGCATTCGCTTCGCCATTCATCTACATAGCAATTTGACGACATCATCTATCCGCTGCAACAAATTGGACCATGGAAGAGTTCTCAAGAACTTTGAAGGTGATCTAGGCTTCTTCATGTATTAGATATTCATTATGCTCATGCAATCATCTCTATGCTTCTCCCTGTTGTCAACATCCGAAGGCTAATGGAAGTCACCACCTTTCACCTTTGGAATATTCAAACAATAATTGATGAACTCTGTGTCCAAATGAATTATTGTCTTTCCCGAAGAATCACTCACTAATCTGGATGAAGGATGGTAAGATCTAGCATACTCCATAAAAAATTCTAGCAACTAGGATTTACATGGAAAAGCTAGAGCTTAGATAATTCCACCGCTTTTAACCACACGCATGAGTAAAGTCTTTCCCGCTCTGGACCTATCAATCAAATCGGAAAGAGGTTCAGGGCCTAGATCTGTTTCTCCTATGTCTACAAGTTTGGAATCAATACATGACTCCATCATGCTTTCTTTTTCATCTCTATTTGCCATAGCTTTGTCTATCTTCATCCGAATAATTCTTTTTCTTCTTACTTGGCCGGATTTCTTCAATACTTAGTGCAGATCTAGACAATTCTTGATTCGGAGGATATATGCAATGTATTGGACATTGATAAAAGTTCATTTTCTTTTGTAAAAAGCACCCGTAATGAATTCCTTCAATTTTTTCGAGACAAAAATGGCCAAGGAGCCCTTTCTAAGCCTCGCTGCCCAAAAATGGTGTTTAATTTACACATAAAGAGAGAATGAATCCTTTCAACAACACCACGAGCTCTGTAACACTTGTGCAAACAATTATGTAGACAAAGATCAACCTTATTCAAAGCATGCACCAAATCGGAATCTTTTAGCCTTGTTGCCACCTTGCCTAAAAAATCCTTCTTCAAATTGGTGCGCACTTTTCCTCTTGGCTGCAATTCTTTACCCGTGAATCAAATAATTCACCCATATGGCTGCCCATTCTTATATAACCTTCACAATTCTATAATTAATAATTGCCCTAACAATTTAAGGCAATTAATTAATTAAAAATCATGCTCTTCTCTTTTAAAAATAGCATGTTTAAGGACAATAATCCAATAAATTAAATTAATCAAATTTAATCCTTCACACATCACTTCATGAAGCTTCACAAGTGTGCCTTGACCATAACCACTTTGAAAATAGAAATTTATTTTAATGTTTTAATGCCTTCAAAATCATTAAATAACTCCCAAATGGGGCACACTTTTTGAGAGGAAGGGGGTAGACACTAAATAAATTAAATTTAATGTATTTAATCCATTTCTTTTATTCCAATTTTGACTTGTTGACTTCCTCCAAGCTTAGGCGCACTGTTTGAAAGGATAGATTAATTAAAATAATCACTTAAAGGCTGCCATCATCTCACCAAAGAAGGCGCACTTTTTGCACATATAATTCTATTTTAAGAATTTTCCACAATGGGATTCTTTACCCTGCAGGCAGGCACCAAAATCCCATTATCCACTTAAGTGATTTGACTTTGACAATGGGATTATTTACCCTGCAATGAGGCACTAAAATCCCATGATTTCACTTAAGTCACTTTCCTTTTATTTTATCATGGGAATTTTTACCGCAAGGCAGCAATAAATTCCCACCGCATCTGACCTCTATTTTTCCCATTCATAGGTTTAAGTGAATTTTATAACACATGAAAAAGTTCCCTCCTAGGCAGGTACAAAATTCCCACCCTGCCTATGGCTTCTATTTTTCCCATTGCAGCTTAAATCCTTTGTTTTCCAAAATGCGCCCATCCCCGCATGGGATTTTCTGTGCATGACTTCTCTTTTTCCCAGTGATGCATACCTCTAATGGTGACTTCATCCGGGCATAATGTGTGTATATGTTTTCTATTTGCTCTAGACCAAAAATCGGAGCTTACCCGTGAAAGGAATTTTCTAGAGAAATTTCACATAAAATGAAACGGGACAACACAAAAACATGAAAAATTGCCAAAAGTTACAAATAAAGCCCAAAAATTATTCCAAGTAAAAAACCCTTCAGGTACATAAGAGTAATGACATATTCGATCATAACGAGTTAAAATGTAGTGCAAATAGCCTCTTACTGGGGCTCAAAATAATTAAATACAAATTTCCCACAAACAAATCTGTTATCACCAAATCACAAAGACCGTGCTATAGTTTATACAAGTGCATATACTTGAACTCATGGTGTGATTGGATAACATGGGTACTATCTCCAAGTTGTGGGACTTTCTACTTGAGATAGACCTCCAGAGAAAGTTGGTTCTTGCTCCTAAACTACCTGCCACAATCTACTCTAATGCAGGGAAACTAACTATTCTAATCTAACTTTCCAAGGGACCAGGAGAGAGAATGCATAAAATGAAATCCTACACTAAAGTGGTGATACACCAGAAAAGGAGGGTGTGAGAGTAGTTTTCAAATGCGTGAGATGCAGAAGCAAAGTGCACACTAGAAGGGGTGATGACAGTTCTCCACAATCTAGCAAAATGCATTCACAAAAGTACCTGAAACATACACAATGATAACGGATCCCTGCATGAGCATAATAATAGACACAATATTCTTGTAATCAAGGTTGAAGGGGCAAGAAGAATGCAAGAAAACACAACAGGGGAAGATATATCCACAAACTTATATTTTATTGCTTCATGATATGCATAGTTCAATCTATTACAAGATAAGGGCCTGGATCACCATGCGCAAGGAGTCCACAACAAGGGCATGTAACACATCAGCTTCACAAAGCAATTTTGGTAAAGCTTTGCTACAAAAACTATCCCCCTTACAATGAGCCCAACACTCCAATTTTAGAAGAAATGAGAAGAGAAAGAGAAGGGAAAATGGAAATCTTGAAATCTGTCCTTCAAGAACTTGTAAGAGGTATTAAATGGAATAAAATGATTATATATTACTTGCAAAAGGCCCCCATGCTGTCTCGGGTGCTGCGCAAAGAGAGAAATAATGATGACCATGCCTCTTAATTGTGCTCCCAACCACCAAATAAAACATTGTTATGAACCCAGCCACGTTTTCTAAAAAATCTCAATCAATCTCTACTCAAATCTAGAATTACTTGATTTTTTTGCATCATTCTCGAAGCCATGATTCCAATGGTACTAATTTTGTGCGATTTCGTTGAAAAATGCAAAAGTTATGGCCTTCTGAGTGCGGGCAGCTATTTTGGGTGCAGCGGGCGTTTTTACGTCATTTGACGGGAATGAGCATTAATCGCCAGTTTGGAGCGGAATACGTTTCTTTTGATTAAATATATCTATCCTCATTGAAAATAATAAATCTTGTTCCAGAAAGTCCAATTTTGTGAAAATCAAAGCTCGGAGTCAAAAGTTATGGCCGTTTGAAGTTTCACGGGTCAAACGTTGACTTTTCTTCCTTGCTGTCGGCCGTTTCGGATTTTCGCATCCCTCACATACTTTTGTCCCGCTGTCCCGACTACATTCTCCCATATCACCCAATTCAGGCTTTCGTCTCTCTTTTTTTTGCCTTTTCACCTTTTCGGCCAAGTTCGCGCCCGCGTGCACCTTTGTCCCAGCTGTCCCAGACAAAAACCTCCAAACTTCCCGAAATGGACCGTTTTTCAGCTTTTCACCTGGTTCGCGTCCCTCACGTACCTTTTTCCCAGATGTCCCAGATGAAAGTCCCCAATTACAGCTGAATCAGCCGGTTCAAGGCGTCCTTCGCGTACCTTCGGCCCGGATGTCCCAAACCGCGCGAAACAAGACTTAGGCAATTTTTTCCCTCTTTCGGCCGATTTGGCTTTTTGCATCCCACGCGTCCCGACATCCCAACTGTCCCGCAGACCACCTAGACTAGGACTTAGCTGATTTTCTTCATTTTTCCGGCCCCCAAGCTTGGTACCACAAACCTCAAGATTCGACCGAAGTGATACGACCGAACCCTTGCAGACCGAAATGCTTTAAATGCAGTCTTACTTACAACCATATTTTTGCATTTTTTCCATTTTTTCAACTCGATGGGATTTCTTCTTGGATGAGAGAGTTAGAGAGAAGCCGAGGGGGCCCCCAAAACATGATTTTGGGCGTTGAATCAATCTACTTGCTCGGGACTGAATAATTTGATGCATATTATCAAAATTACCTTGAGGGGTGAATTTTGGATAATAAAATCCTAACGACGAATATAAAAATTTTGGGCATCTTGTGTATTTGAAAAGAAGGCTAATATGGCTCTTTGGGAATATCTTGATGCAATACAAGAACTTTCAGCAAGTAAAAACATAAAATGACCCATTATTTTTAAAGTACGAATTTTTTTTGGATAGGGTAGTCGCAGATTTCAAGGTGAAATCTAGGTCACACCAGTCGGCTCCGTATGTGGACATCTTTTTCTCTATCAGAATGACAAAGGGAAAATATGATATCCCATCATCTCTGGTTTCGTATCTTGTCCTTTGGGCATGGGGTCAGGCAAACAAAAACAACACAACACAACACCAAAACAAGACAAAACAAGGAAAAACAAACAAAGATTTATTTATGTACATACAGGTTTTACCCTACTTCTCATGTCTGAAACAACTTCAAGTGTTGCCCATGAAAGGAAACAACAATTCAACTTCATCCTAATGAGCAAGAATGAAACTATCATTCTAGTAATCCTCTTAATCACAAAAGGCCCTTTCCATAGTGAATCAAACTTTCCATGCATGCCTTTTGTTTCTCTTCTTTTGTCCCATAGAAGGACCAAGTCATTGACTTCAAACTTTCTTTCCCTGGCCTTTTTGTCAAAGATGACTTTCACCTTCCTTTGATGCTCACAACCTATCTCAGAACTTGAGTTTGTACTTCCCTCAATTTAGTCAGGTACATAATTCTTTTATCAATAGCATCCGTGAAAGTGGAATCCTCCAGGGCCTTTAAAGTTACAGGCGGTGTAGTTCTAAGGTAAGAGACAACTCCGTGTCTCTACCGTGACATAACAACTGAAATAGGGACATGCCTATCGGCCTTTTTGGTGTGATCCTATCAGCCCATAATGCATCAAACAAATTTTTATGCCAAGTCGTTTGATTTTCCATTACAAGCTTACGCATGATAGTTATCTATTTTTTATTACTAGATTCAGCTTGACCATTCCCTTGTGGATAGTAGTTTAAGGAATGAACCAACTAGATCCCATAAGTGTAGCAGAATTCTACCAACTCCCCAAAAGAAAGATTCGGAGAATTTTCTACTACAATTTTGTTGGGCACACCAAACATGACAATAATATTTTCTTTTATAAAACCGCACACCTTGGCGTGGCATTCTTCACAGGAATAACTTCTACCCACTTACTGAAATAATTAGTAGTTGTTAGAATCTAATGGTGACCAAGCACTAGAAGCCGGGTTAAGTATACCAATAAAATCCATTCCCCACTATTGGAAAGGTTCTTCCATCAAAATGGGTTTTAGAGGTAATGCAGGCAATTTCACACGCCCAACAAAATGTTGGCATGCTTGGCACTTAGCTACCCAATCTGCAGTATCTTAAAAAAGGGTGGGCCAATAATACCTTACTCTAAGGATCTTGTGTGCAATGACTCGGGCTAAGAAATGACCACCGCAAGCCATGTCATGGAACTATTGTAGTAACTGATCTTGTTTAGCTTTGTCAACGCATCTAAGAAATATGCCATTAATTCCCCTCTTGTACAAACCATTATCCCAAAGAAAAATTCTTTGGATTTCAGTTTGATGGTTCATTTCTCTTTTCTGGAAAGTTGATTTGGGCAATCTCCATACGTCAGAAAGTAAGCAATGTTACACTACCGCTCCTCTACCAGATCTATAAAAATTACTGTAGGCAAATCTCCATTTATCTCATCTTGATCCACTTCGCATTGATGTTTTCATCTCCATCATTAATTCACACAGACCTCTTCCTTGAACCATCTTTGTTGGTTTAATATCTAGGTCATATTCTCGAACCTTTGTCACCCATGTGCCTCTCAACAATCCTAACTCTTGTTGAGTAAGGATATATTTAACTACAGTATCTGGAACCAAAACCACGATGTGTGAGGAAAGAATATAATACCTGAATGCTTTGCACGCCTTCACCACTGCATATGCGTGCTTTTCCATGGGAGTGTGTTTCAAATCATAGGATTTAAGAGGCGTACTCATGAAAGCAATAGGAGCTTCTGCGTCCTCTTGATTTTTTCGCATCGGTATTGCCGACATGGTGTGTTCGGAGGAATATGATAAAGAATAAATTCTTTCTTGAAGTTGGGTGAAACCAAGACTGGAGCTTTTGTGACAGGGCCTCTTTAATTTTCTCAAAGCTTCCTTCACTTCACCGCTACATTTAAAATCTTGTGTCTTCTTCATCATATTAAAAATATGATGGATTAGCTTAGCAAAGTTAGGAATGAATCTCCGAGAAAATAAACTTTTCCAAAGAAAGAGTGAAGTCCTTTTTTTGATGTGGGCAAAGGCAATGTCTAAATGGATTTGACATGCTCTGGATCTATATTTTTTCCTTCTTTGGAAACAATGTGCCCTAGCAGCTTTCCTTCGAGTTAAGACAAAGATAGATTTCTTGGGATTTAAAGAAATACCATGTTTGCGGCACTGTACGAAAACCTCTTCCAAGTTTGAAATGTGTGCACTTATATCTTTGGAAAAGCCTATCAGATCGTCCAGATACACCACTATGCTTATATCTTTGAGATGAGCAAAGGCTAGATCCATAGCTCTTTGAAATGTAGCACCAACATTAATCAGGCTGAACGAAATTTTCTGGTACGCGAAGGTTCCCCAAGGTGTGATGAACGCCATTTTGTATTGATCTTCCTCGGCCACCTTGACTTGATTGTAGCCTGAGAATCCATCAAGCATGGAGAGAATCTCAGATCTAGTGACCACCTGCAAGGTGTGATCCATGATGGATATGGGTTAGTTGTCTTTTAGTGAAGCTTGATTAAGGTTGCGAAAATCCATGCACCTGACCTAATCTCAATGCTCTTCCTTCTTACACGGGGACTATGTTGGTCAACCTGCTCCAAATGATGAATGGGATAGATGATCTTTGTGTCTAACAACTTCTAGATTTCTGCAAAGATGGTTCCCGAAATGGTGGGGTTGTGCCACCGTAGCTTCTGCTTGAAAGGCTTCTATTCTGGTTTAAGTGGGATGTAGTGTTGAACTTCAGCAGGCTGATATGTTTTTAGATCTTGAGTGACAGGCAAAAACATCCATATATTTCTTAAGAAGCTCAGTAAAAGCTTCTCTTTCGGCCTCTGAGAAACACTTACCCAGATTTACTAATTTGGGATCATTGCCGACTCCCAAATTTAGCAATTGTGTGTCGAGAGGAATAACCTTCCCCACTTTCTTCATTTTTCTTAAGCATTTGATCATGCTTATCAAACATTTCCTCAAGAGATACCAAACCTTTGGGAATTTTATTTCCTTTAGCTAGATAATCTTCGACTTCCCGAGACGTCCACATCCATTTCTCTCGATGGTGATGCGCTAGGAGGTGAATTGCTTCCCTCATAGTAGATTTCTTCAAAGTTGTCCTTACATTGGAGAAACACAACAATCTACATGTCATCATTGAATGTATGCTTTGGAGGTTTTCGGGAACCTTTGGGCAAAAGACCATCTCCACCTTGTAGTCTCCTGTCAAAGAATGCACAAGGCTGATCCGGATTCAACAAGGCTGCGATTCTTTGCAAGCAAATCAGCTCTTGAATTTTGTTCTCTCGGAATGTAAGATACCGAGAAAGCTGAAAAATCTAGGATAGCAGAGTAGACCCGATCTCTATAGTGCTACAGGTTTGTCTTTTTGACTTGGTAGAGGCCTCTTATTTGCTTCACGATCAGCTCAGATCTCCCTTTGCATGTAATAATTTAATTCCCATTGTTCTTGCCTTCTCCATGCCTAACAACAACGCTTCATACTCAGCTATATTATTAGTATTTTCGAACATCAATTTGAAGGAGTGTGCATCCACCTTCCCTTCAGGAGAGATAAGAACAACGCCATGCGGATCTAAATGAACAAGCGCCATCAAATACCAAAGTCCAAATCTTATTGTTAAGTTGATGCAATTCTTGAATCATTGGTTGAACATCTTCTTTATCCATTTCTAGATAATAGACTCCGTGATCCGATTCCTGAAACAAGATCTGAGATCTAGGATCCTCATACTTTGATAATCTTTGTGTACTTATATTTATTCTCGGTTCCACTTCCGATTTACTCATTTGATTGGTATGTGTGCACAAGACCAATCCATCTTGACTTCTCCACCCAGCTCTTTGCAGAAATTTTTACTCAAAAGCATGCCATAAGAGACTGGAATGTCTGCTACAAGGATAGTCATTTTCAGTCTTTTATCTGGAAAAGAAGCAAGTACTGCCTGCGCATCCTTGATTTTCCCCACAAGAGGGACTTGCCTTTCCATTGAATAACATCTCCCAATGGTTTTTGTCAATGTGAGACCCAAGGCATCAACAACTTTGGCAGGCATGACATTATCAGAAGCTCCAGAATCCAAAATGCAATTGCTCAATTTATGTCCATTGATGAGAAAAGATACATAGAATGGCTTGATCCTTTCTGATGTAGTAGGAGAAGAGGTAGAAGGAGAAGAACTTGCAGCCACATTATTTGAAGGGGGAGTATTCTTTGGGCTTGATAAGATACCCCGTGAAGTATTATTTGTTGGGCTAGGACCATTACTTTGCACATATTTGACCAATCTATTCAGCTGATCAAGAAATGCTCTCAAATACTCAGCTTCTGACATTTGGACCTTGTTCCTCTTGATGTGATCAATTATGTCGAAAGCTTGACTTGCTTCAGTAGGATGTGTGTTGGCTCTTTGCTGTGAATTGAAAGAATTTGAATATTTATCCTTAGGTGCTAATGAAGAAGGAAGAGTGCTACCTCTTTTCAAGATAGTAACATCTGGGCTAGGAGCTTCTCTTTTCGATCAGGGGGATCATTTTTGAAAACGCTCCCTAAAAATCCTAAATGGTTTTCAGTGCAGAAGATCATCTCGAGAGCTTTCCAACGCATTGTGAGAAGCGAAAACGGACATCGGGAGCTCTAGATATGCGGTCAAAGTTCGGTCAACGGAAAGTCAACTCTAGTCAAGTCAATAACGGACCAATCACATCTGCGACACGTGGCGAAAAAAGCGGGGAATTGGTTGTTGGTTTTCGAATCGATTTGCCTATCAAGGGTCGACAAGTGGTATTTTATTGCCATATTTCATTTGGAATGTCATTATATTGCTTGTGTCGAAATTTATATTACCTCGTATTTATTCACCATGTTATTCTTGGTAATGTTCGGGCTTATATTATTCTCCATGGTCGAATTGATAATATTTCCACATGGCACGTATGTTCGTTCATATCCCATATTATTCGGGATTAGATCAAGCAGGTTGGAGGGGGCAGTTATGCCCACGTGGAATGGATGGAGGATGAAGCGGTGTTGGAGGGGGCGGTTAAGCCCATGTGGTCCCATGACCACTTCAAACACATACGTGGGAGGCTTTTTTAAAGCCTTAAATAAACATTCACCCACAAAATGTGGGATTTACCCACTAAAACAAGCCGCACATATGGGAATTTATCCCATCCCTCATGCTAAGCGGCCTATGAGATTTTTTTATACCATTTAAAAATACATGCAAACTTTTTAAAATACATTTAAAATATGGATAAAACTCTTAAAAGGCGCCTAAGGAGAAGTGGAGGGGATTGGAACAGCTGACCTCCCATCCAAAAGTTTAGGTGCCTAACCAATGCGCCAGCTGTTTGTAAACAGTATAAAAGGAGGTATATTGTATTTGAATGGAAGAAGGTACAGGTCTGTGCAAGAAGCTAAAGGACCAGCTTGCAGAGAACTCCATTTTGAAGGCCGTACACTCAGATTGGGCATTTTGGGTAAAAAGATGAAATGTAGAGAATTCTGAGACGATTCCAACGATATAAGGTTTGATCTTTTTGATGACTTTTCGCCTGTTTTTGAGAAGCTTTGAATGCAGATTTTAACAGGGATCTTCAAGACAGCCAGTTGGAAAACACGAATTTCAATGCACTTCTAGTCCGAATTGTGACTTGGTGTAAACATGAAAAGTGTTCAGAATTCAGATCTGATCTCAGACATATGATTTGTTTTCATGGAATGTTTTTAAATCTCCATTTGTAGGTGTTTTTCTAACACAGTTGCAGGGAGATCACATTGTGCTCTTGTAGGAGCCACGGATCTGTTTCTGCTATTTTCGAGTTCTTGGGACATTGATCAGCTCATTTGCAGGTTGTGATTCATTATTGATTGTTTGTAAGAGTTATTGTACTTGCATTTCAATATTATTAATGGATCGGTTCAATCTGAACCCGGGGACGTAGGAATTCCGAACCCCGTAAACAATCTCTTTTGTTATCTGATTCTTTTCAGTTTTCTGATTATTTCTTTGCTACACAAGTTTTCCGCACTTCTATGGATGCAAAATAATCAGAATTTAATCAATTTGTGGATTCAAGAATACTTAAAATTGGTTAAAAAAATCACGATCTTTGGAAACTTATAAAGTGAAAAAATACAACATCACGTTTTCAGATCAAGTTTGGTATCAGAGCAGTTAGATTGCCGGATTAGCTTCTAATTGTGTTTGGCTTCAGTTTCATATTGATTTCAGTTTTCAGTGTGCAGACATTTTGGGGCTTGTTAATCTTCTTTTGCGCGGTTGTTTGGAAGTACGGAGTTGTGTTTGTAGGAACAGGGAATCATGGGCAAGTCATCCAAACAAGAGCAACTGGATGAGCTTGAAGCCATAAACCGCCAACTCCAAGAAGAAAACTCTTTCTTGAGAGCTAATTTTTATTCCTTAGAAGAGGAAATCGTGCGGTTAAAATCTGAGCCACAATCCTCTATAACCAAGAAAGAGGAGTATGTCAACAAGATGCTTAGAAGTTGATATTTAAGCTTTGAAAATAAATGGCATTGCAAGAGAAGATTTGAGTGATAGGTTCATCATACTCATGTTTTGTTTTCTCAGATTGGTTGGTAGTTCCATTGTTGAAAACACTATGTAGGGATAGGCATCAGTAGCATGTCTAAATTTGAAACTTGCAATTGTAATCAGCATAATCACAAAGTGTCGGGTTAGCTTCATTATAGATGGGTGTTATTATGCTGACTTATTATTTGTGATGGCGATACAGTGTTTTGGCATATTCATGTTGATTCAGTTATTGACTATAGCTATTTTTTTGCGTTGATAGTCTATTATATTCTGATAGTGAATACTTGCAAGTGGTTATTTCGATTTGGCAAAGGCATAAGGCACTAGCCTAATCAGGCGATTTAGATGTCTTGTATATCTCGATCCGTGTTATGGAATTGTAATTTTGGTAATCGGTTTGTATCACAAAGTGTTGAACACTAGTTTTCCATAATAGAATGGGTGCATGGGATTATTTGTGATGGCATTACAGTGGGGTATGACAGTTCACAGTTGTGCGTAGAGTTGACAGGGTTGCAGCGTTTCAGTTGAACACTAGCTTAATTGGGTGTTATTATCTGATCGGTTATGTGACTAGCTAATCAACTATTTGCGTTTATTTAACCTATAATGTTATTTTGGGTTCTTGTATGTGTTTGTGCAATGCAGGAAGAGATAGCATGTTTTTGTGGGTTGATACACAGCTTTTTGTGGACAAAAAGCCTTTCTCAGTGGGGAGGTGTGATCAGGGGATCATTTTTGAAAACGTTCCCTAAACATCCCTAAATGGTTTCAGTGCAGAAGATCATCTCGAGAGCTTTCCAACGACTGTGAGAACGCGAAAAACGGACATCGGGAGCTCTAGATATGTCTGGTCAAAGTTCGGTCAACGGGAAAGTCAACTCTAGTCAACTGGTCAATAACGGACCAATCACACTGCGACACGTGGCGAAAAGGCGGGGAATTGGTTGTTGGTTTTCGATCGATTTGCCTATCAAGGGTCGACAAGTGGTATTTTATTGCCATATTTCATTTGGAATGTCATTATATTGCTTGTGTCGAAATTTATATTACCTCGTATTTATTCACCATGTTATTCTTGGTAATGTTCGGGCTTATATTATTCTCCATGGTCGAATTGATAATATTTCCACATGGCACGTATGTTCGTTCATATCCCATATTATTCGGGATTAGATCAAGCAGGTTGGAGGGGGCAGTTATGCCCACGTGGAATGGATGGAGGATGAAGCGGTGTTGGAGGGGGCGGTTAAGCCCATGTGGTCCCATGACCACTTCAAACACATACGTGGGAGGCTATTTAAAGCCTTAAACAAACTTTCACCCACAAAATGTGGGATTTACCCACTAAAACAAGCCGCACATATGGGAATTTATCCCATCCCTCATGCTAAGCGGCCTATGAGATTTTTTATACCATTTAAAAATACATGCAAACTTTTTAAAATACATTTAAAATATGGATAAAACTCTTAAAAGGCGCCTAAGGAGAAGTGGAGGGGATTGGAACAGCTGACCTCCCATCCAAAAGTTTAGGTGCCTAACCAATGCGCCAGCTGTTTGTAAACAGTATAAAAGGAGGTATATTGTATTTGAATGGAAGAAGGTACAGGTCTGTGCAAGAAGCTAAAGGACCAGTTTGCAGAGAACTCCATTTTTGAAGGCCGTACACTCAGATTGGGCATTTTGGGTAAAAAGATGAAATGTAGAGAATTCTGAGACGATTCCAACGATATAAGGTTTGATCTTTTTTGATGATTTTTCGCCTGTTTTTGGAAGCTTTGAATGCAGATTTTAACAGGGATCTTCAAGACAGCCAGTTGGAAAACACGAATTTCAATGCACTTCTAGTCCGAATTGTGACTTGGTGTAAACATGAAAAGTGTTCAGAATTCAGATCTGATCTCAGAAATATGATTTGTTTTCATGGAATGTTTTTAAATCTCCATTTGTAGGTGTTTTTCTAACACAGTTGCAGGGAGATCACATTGTGAAAACACTGTAGGAGCCACGGATCGTTCTTGGGACAGTTTCTGCTATTTTTCAGAGTTCTTGGGACATTGATCAGCTCATTTGCAGGTTGTGATTCATTATTGATTGTTTGTAAGAGTTATTGTACTTGCATTTCAATATTATTAATGGATCGGTTCAATCTGAACCCGGGGACGTAGGAATTCCGAACCCCGTAAACAATCTCTTTCATATCTCGATTCTTTTCAGTTTTTCTGATTATTTCTTTGCTACACAAGTTTTCCGCACTTCTATGGATGCAAAATAATCAGAATTTAATCAATTTGTGGATTCAAGAATACTTAAAATTGGTTAAAAAAATCACGATCTTTGGAAACTTATAAAGTGAAAAAAATACAACATCACGTTTTCAGATCACTTTCTCTTCGATCGCTTGTGGATGCTTTAGTATTTTGGCACGTCCGAGACCTTGTGAACACCTTTGCCAAAGTGTGACCATTAGAATCTTCAAAATATTCATAATAGCCATCGTCGATTAAGTAGTCCAGTAACCAATATTGGAATTGCATGGGATCTATAAAGTCTTCATCATCGAATGATTCATCAATGCCGAGATCCTCTTCATTAGTTTCCAAGTTATTCCTTGGAGCAGCTTCTATTGCCAACTGTTGTGGTGCAGCAGCAAGTCTGTTTCAATTTTGATTTTGATTTTGACCATTAAAGGTCCGGGTAGGAGCTATTCTTGAGGGGGTTGCATTCCCTACTTGAGAGATTTGCTTCTTGATTTGTAGCATGTCATTAGCCAATTTCTGCAACAAAGGATCTGAAGTACTAGAAGAAGCACCATCACCTTTGTGAGATGGTTGTTTGAGTTTTCCAGCCATGATCAAGTCGTCCTCAACCTCCACGGTAGCATTTTGTGCTTCAAGCAGATTTACAGGTCTTGCCCTTCTTAGCTGATATCCAACTTCAGGCAATAGAGCGTTTATAAAAAATGTCTTTTGATTTTCGTCGCTCAATGCGGCAGAAGTGGGGATTTTATACAAAATCCTTTGGAACCTTGCAATAAATTCTCACATGTTCTCGCTTGGCTCTTTCTTCAACTGCATCATTTGGGTGATCAACATACTAGCATCCTCTGCGGGCTTGAATATTTTCAAAAATTGTTCATGCATAGTTGCCCAATTGGTTATGGTGGTAGGAGCTAGCGATAGAACCATTCTCCCGCCAAGTCGTGTAGAGTCTCAATGAAGAGTCTGACTGAGACATCTTCATGCTCTACTACAAGCACACCACAGGATATGAAGAAGGCCGCCAAATGATCATCCAAGTTTTGCTTTCCATCTCCAAAGAATTTTGGAAAATTCTTTATGGATCCCTTTGGTAGTTCATGCATAGGTGGAGCCAAGTTCAGAGGTCCAAAAGCTGCTCCCCATGGAATAGGTACTAGCTGATGCCCCATGTTGACTTGAGCATGTCTCCTCCTTGTGTAGACTTGATAGACTTGATGGATAATTCCAGCTACCAGATTATGCTAAATATGATCCAGATCTCGATGGATGTGCACTCTCCTTCCTGGTGAAAGACTAGATCTATGGCTTCTAACTTAAGGAGGACGATTGAAATTGAATTGCTCCTACAGTTGGAAGATATGATCAGTCCTTCTTTGCACCTTCACGGATCAGGTGAATGGACGTTCAGCCAAGTTGAGGTTTGTATGAAAAACACTCTGATCTTTAATAGATAAACCTTGATCTGCAAAGATAGTTGTTTCCCAGTGGAGTCACCAAAAACTGTTGGCTAGATTTTCTGCAGAGCATCAAACCTAGGCGGTCATGAGATAAATATCCCCATTTAACTCGATAAGGCTCTCATGTTATATTTGTCAATAAAAATGTGTTATTATCTATCGGGGTTTTATTTAAACACTTAGTTCATGAACCATAACTAAGAAGTTTTGTAGCAAGTAAGCAAGCTATTCAAGAAAGGAATTATTTTAAAGAAGAAGGAAGTAAATGAAATACAAAGAAGAAATGGGGAAGATGTGCATCCCAATTAGTAGATATCAAAGCTAATTTCATGCACATAAAAGAAACTTAATAGATATGAACACACAAAATTATAAAACAAAGGCAGCTCTAGATCTAGATCTAAAATAACACAAAGTTTATTAAGAGATCTAAGATTAAAAGCAAGAAACACAATACACCGTGACACAAAGTTCTCTGAAAACCTGCTCCTTTGTATTCCTTTTCTCTAAGTGGCTCTCGGGGTTCAAAGACAGAGTCTAGAACACAAGATTGTTGCTTACATATTTCGATCGATCCCGAACACCGGAGGTTCTTCTCCTACTTATAGAATGTAGGAGGGAAAGTACAAATGGAAAACTCAAACTGAACTAAAACATAAACAACAAGTAAAGATGACATTTGGCAATCATCCTCAACTATCTTCTCCTTAAGTGACACATGTATCACTTAACTAATAGAATGGTTCCACATGACTTTAAGTAATGGTTGCAAAACCAATAACTTAGAAGTTTTACAATTTCATCCAGGAACATAGAAAATAGAAGAAGAAAGAATAGAAGAAGTCATGCCAGCTGTAATGTTTATGTCTTTTTCTTGTTCTGATATCGGATATACTTGTCAAACATGTAATTCAACATCCTTCCATTTGTTTTAGCCACTGCTTCTTTCTCTGTCCTGAACTGTAGCAACCCTTCATTCAACACTTTGATGCATGCTTCCACATCTTCCAAACTTGTCCCAAACCTTGCAATGTTTTCTGCAGAATTCATCGTGAAATGCTTGGTATCTTTATCAATTCTCTTTGGTATCATCGAGAAGAGATCCTTCCAGGAGTTAGGAACCTTAGTTGAGATGATCCACACATATGAAGTGACATTCCCATCCACTCTCTCCTCAGTGAAAGAAATGACATTGTCTGGTAAATCTGATGTCCTACTCTCAAGTTCCTGCATCCTCTTCAACAAAACTCTCTGATTTCCAAATGTAAAGATACTACAAAATCTATTTGCTTCCCCTTCTCAAATGATTCGTCCAGTACAATCTATTCTGTAATCAATACATCTCTCGGCAGCTTGTTAATCTTGTCCAAAATACTTAGGTTACTCTCTACAACTGTATTCATGCCTTCTATGTTTGCCATCAGTTGCTTTAGTTGATTTGCTGCATCATCCATAACCTTTAGGTGGGCTGACACTTCCCAAGTTGTACAGAAGCTTGACGAATAATCAAATCCTTCCATTTGTCAATAGCCTTTACTTGATTTCTTGCGTCCTCCATTTCCTACATAAGATGATCACTCACCTGCTCTGAAATGGGCTGAATGGAAGGTTTAGCAACCTTGGCTATGATCTCACATAATTGAGATACTTGCTTCTGTAGCTCTTCTTTCTCCACCTTTTCACTGTCAAGCCTAAGGAATAAAGCATCCATCAATGTCTATGTGTCCTACTTCAATCCTTTAGTGGTGGCTTAACCAAGGGGTACTTTGGTTACCATCACATCCTCTGCCGTGAGCTCCTCCTCCATCTTTCCTTCTGTTGGAATTGATATCTTAGCAAACTTCTCTCCCGAATCCTCAATGATCAACCTAGAAGTTGCTTTGGAAACTTTAGGCCTTCTGTCTCTTCTCGCCCAGATTCTAAAGTAGCTGCAAGTCGTGCTCCTCTAAGTTCATCTCCATTCTTGCTTCTAGAACCAACTGTGAAGCCAACCATTCCGAGAAGTTACTTCTCAGACAATGAGAAGTTACTTCTAAGAGAATGAGAAGTTGTTGAAGTCGCTGAGTGTACTGCCATCTTCTGCTCTACATCCTCTCCATCAGAAAGTGCCACAATGTTATGGCTGTCATCTTCTGAATCATCCAAGGACAAAGCCCTTTCAAATTTTGCCATCTGCAACTTCAACGTATCCTCTGGAACAGGAGCTAAACGAAGTGGCTAAGGGAAGAAGATGAATGTCCCTAGATTCAGTGGAGGTATGGAAGCATCCTACTGCTGCGGTGTGATAGTTGGTGAAGTACTAGGTACTGGAGAAAGTGGAGTTAAAGTCATGGTCATAGAAGTGATCCTCTCCTTGGATTGAGATCTTCTATGTAATTTCAACTTCTCGACTTTCCTACTGCTTTCTCCTCCATGCTTTCACTTGAGGGAGTCTCTCTTGCACGAAGTTGCTCGTGACTTGATTCATCAATGCTTCATCAAGGCAATATCCCTTCGTCAGCAACCAGTTTGAAGTATTCACCAACACAGCTCCCGACCTTTCTTCAATTGTGTTGCAGACCTCCTATGTTATTTTGCAGTATGGCTTTATCTCCTCCCATTTGATGGTAAGTGTTAAGTACCACATTCCCATCATCTTTAAGATCCGCAAGTATCCACGCTAGTCCAAAGTCAAACACTTGCTTTGTTGATAGCCTGCTGAAATATCTCTTTCTAACTTCGTACTCAATTTTACACTTCATCCAAAAATCTTCTAATGAAGGCACATGTGCGTACTCCTGGGAGATTATCTTCCTTGCTACTCCAAATGGATCAAAGTTCAGCCGTGCAAGGAAGAACTCTTTCTCATACTCGGATAACATTTGCACCTCCATTCCCCAATCTCTATGAATGCTAATGCATTTGTAATATCCAATAGTGATTGGGAAGAAGCCCGTAGACTTGTGTCACTTTGACTAAAGGTCATGTAACTCCACAAGTTGCCTGCTCAGCTCCATGGTGATCAATCTATCATTTGGAAACACGGGCATGTTTATTGGTTCTCCGTAAAAGCCCGTAACCCCGAGGTATGTGAAATCTATAAATTGAATGAATAGACTTGCTAATCTTGGACACATGACTTCCCACGCTTCCTTGCCTACCCTTTTGGCCTTCAAGTCTTTGTCTATCCTACAGATGAAATCGTAGAAGAAGTCATCATTGATCACTTTGAAGTCTTTCTCTCGTACAGGTGTAGTAAGCTACGGGTAGCACTAGAAAATGGGGTCCTTAGAAAGAACACCACATCTATCCAACTTATAAAAAGATGCCTTATGAAGCTGCAGATACACCAAGTATGAAGTCATCTTGAAACTGAAAGTATGCTTCACGTTCTGGAATTGCTCACCAATGTTGTTGCTAATAATTTCTGCCCAGTTGATTATAGAATCAACCTTGTTGATTTTAATGGTCCTGATGAAAGCATACATCCATATATGGAAAGTGTAGGCATTCGCTTCGCCATTCATCCCACATAGCAATTTGACAACATCATCTATCTCTTGCACCAAATTGGACCGCGAAAGAGTTATCGGGAACTTTGAAGGTGATCTAGGATTCTTCATGTATCGGATATTCATTATGCTCATGCAATCATCTCTATGCTTCTCTAACTTTGTTGTCAGCATCCTGAAGGCTAATGGAATTCACCACCTTTTGCACTGGAATCTTCAAACAATAATTGATGAACTCGTGTCCAAACAAATTATTGTCTTTCCGAAGCATCATGCACCGATCTGGATGAAGGATGGTAAGATCTAGTGCACTCCATAACAAATTCTAGCAATCGCATTGTACATGGAAAAGCTACATCTCGTATAATTCCACTACTTTTAACCACACGCATGAGTGAAGTCTTTCCCGCTCTGGATCTATCAATCAAATCGAAAAGAGGTTCCGAGGCCTAGATCTCGTGTCTCTTTCTCTACAAGTTTGGAAGCAATGCATGACTCCATCATGCTTTCTTTTTCATCTCTCTTTGCCATAGCTTTGTCTATCTTCGTCCAAATAATTTTTTTCTTCTTACTTGGCATTTGGATTTCTTCAATACTTGTGCAGATCTGGACAATTCTTCGATTCAGAGGATATATGCAATGTATTGGACATTGATAAAAGTTCATTTTCCTTTGTAAAGCACCTGTAATGAATTCTTTCAATATTTTCGAGAAAAATGGCCACCGGAGCATGAACAGTGAATTTTAATTGTAAAAATCTGCACTTTTCAAGCCTACCGCCCCAAAAAATGGTGTTTAATTTACACATAAAGAGAGCATGAATCCTTTCAACAACACCCGAGCTCTTGTAACACTTGTGCAAACAATTATGCGAGAAAAGATCAACCTCCTTCAAAGCATGTGCCAAATCGGAAGATTTTAGCCTTGTTGCCACCTTGCCTAAGGAAAATCCTTCTTCAAATGGGGGCGCACTTTTCCTCTTGGCTGCAATTATTTACCTGTGAATCAAATAATTTACCCATATGGCTGCCCATGCTTATATAACCTTCACAATTCTATAATTAATAATTGCCCTAATAATTTAAGGCAATTATTAATTAAAAATCATGCTCCTCTTTTAAAAATAGCATGTTTAAGGACAGCCATCCAATAAATTAAATTAATCAAATTTAATCCTTCACACATCACTTCACTTTGAAGCTTCACAAAGGTGTGCCTTGACCATAGCCTTTGAAAATAGAAATTTATTTTAATGTTTTAATGCCTTCAAAATCATTAAATAACTCCCAAATGGGGCGCACTTTTTGAGAGGAAGGGGGCAGCCACTAAATAAATTAAATTTAATGTATTTAATCCATTTCTTTTATTCCAATTTTGACTTGTTGACTTCCTCCAAGCTTGGGCACACTTTTTGAAAGGATAGATTAATTAAAATAATCACTTAAAGGCTGCCATCATCTCACCAAAGGGGGCGCACTTTTTTGCACATATAATTCTATTTTTAAGAATTTTCCACAATGGGATTCTTTACCCTGCAAGGCAGGCACCAAAATCCCATGATCCACTTAAGTGATTTGACTTTGACAATGGGATTATTTACCCTGCAAGGCAGGCACTAAAATCCCATGATTTCACTTAAGTCACTTTCCTTTTATTTTATCATGGGAATTTTTACCCTGCAAGGCAGGCAATAAATTCCCACCTGCCTGCAGCCTCTATTTTTCCCATTGCAGCTTAAGTGAATTTTATAACACGGGAAAAAGTACCCTGCTAGGCAGGTACAAAATTCCCACCCTGCCTGCGGCTTCTATTTTTCCCATTGCAGCTTAAATCCTTTGTTTTCCAAAAATGCGCCCATCCCCGCAGGGGCTTTTCCGTGCATGACTTCACTTTTTCCCAGTGATCCAGACCTCTGATGGCGACTTCCTCCGGGCATAATGTGCGTATATGTTTTCCAACCTACCCGGACCAAAAATTGGGCCTACCGGAAAACGAATTATTCTAGAGAAATTTCACAGAAAACAAAACATGGCAACACAAAAACACGAAAAATTGCCAAAAGTTACAAATAAAGCCCAAAACTTACTCCAAGTTAAAAACCCTTCTCGTACATAAGAGTAATGACATATTCGATCATAATAGAGTTAAAATGGAGCACAAATAACCTCATACGGGGCTCAAAATAATTAAATACAAATTTCTCACAGACAAATCCCGACGACAGAATATAACAATTTTGGGCATCTGGGTATTTGGTGAAAAAGGCTAATATGGCTCTTTGGGAATATCTTGATGCAATACAAGAACTTTCAGGCAATAAAAACACAAAACGACACATTACTTTAAAAGTACAAAAAAATTTAGATATGGTAGTCACATGATTTTAGGGTGAAATTTGGGTGAAACCACAATTAGACCCTTTAAAATTTGATGCTTGACTTTTTTTTGTAATTTCAAACTTGCAATTATCTAAACCAAAAATACACAGTTCAAACCTGCAACAATAAAATAAAAAATTAAATGAGTAAATTGAAGTAGTAGGCCCTAAACGAATTCAATTAGACAAAAACACTTAAAGGAAATTTTTCAAAACTTAGCCAAATCGGGCTCAACCGTTTTACAGTCATTTTGCTGTCAAAATGGTAAAATTTTGAATTAGAATTCAATCAAACAGATCTACCAAAAAAACTTGTCCTAATTCCTCCTAAGAACAACTCTCTATTTCTATTTCACATGTTGAGAGAGAAAGAAGATCAAATTGAATAAATCTCACATGTTAAAATTTACCAGTTCGCACTTTAAAATCCCGCAAGCCGTTTTCTTAAAATTGACCCCTTAAACTTTATCAAAATCAAAAATTAATGAGCCCTATGTAAAGAGGATGTCAAGAGATTTCCTGAAATTCCTTGTTTTCCCACAACAAATCTCTCTATCAAAAGTTATGGCCCCGATAAGTTTTTCCTTCACTTGGCGAAAAAAATAACAATTAGGAAAAAAATTCCTCATGGCGGGCCCGCGGCCCGAATTTTTCCTTAGCACTTAGGAAATATTTTGGGAGAATTTTTCTAGTTTACTCCGCTACCCTATTGACCCGAGATCAAATCGAGAGGCCGCCACATGGATCCATGAGGTGTCATGGTGGGACGGATCACCTTTTAACTTAGCGCTCCCAGAAAAATTTGGGAAAAGTGTCTAAATTTTCTCTCGCCGACCTGTAACAAATCAAATGATGCCATATGGCATCACGAGGCAGTGGCGGTGGAGTGTGTCCCTTTTTCCTTTTTTAGTTTCAAAAAATTTTGGGAAAAATTTCCATGTTTTCCTATTGTCCCGCTGTCTGCAGCCTATTTAGGAGTTGTCATGTGTCATGAGGAGTCGGTGGGAGGCGCAAGTCAATGTTACCCTCTTTTCCCTTCGGGGTGTTAAACAAAATTTCTCCCCACCACCCCGCTTTCCTTGCATTGGCTTGGGTAATGCCACATGTCCCTTGTGGCTTGCAGGACTTACGGGCACAATGTTGGCTTTTCACCCCGCGTGGGAAACTTTTCCAAACGTCTCCCGCCGCACCGCTCTCCCCACGCTGGCTTGGGAGGCACCACGTGTCCCTTGTGGACTTGCAGACCCACGGGTGTGCGGGTGTAAAGCTATCTTTTTGCCCCACGCAGAAATTTTCAAAATCTCTCCCCGCGCCCACCAACCTGCCCTTTGGGAAAATTTTCACCAGCTGGACCCATGGGCCCGCTCTTGGGGAAAATTTTCACCCTAATGCCAACCAGCCCATAACTTACGAAATATGAGGAGTTAGGAGGACTTTTTATATCAATCGAAAGGTGAGAAAATTTCCTATCCAATGGGAATGATTTAGAACCTTCTAACCCTAAATTTTGGACCTTCGACCTCTAATAATTGTTAATAAAAGAAAAGTATTTTCTAGTGGATTACAATTGTTCCCTTGTAACTGGTTGTAGACTCTTGTAAACAAAAAAAAAAATCCATAATTTTCCTAACTACTCCTAGGTTGTTTCTTAGGTCTCAAGTGGGTTGTTTTTAGCGGGTGTTACACTTGGTATTAGAGCACTCGGTTCAAAAGCTTCACTATTAGGCACACTAGAAAACTTGAGACATTAACCGTAAACCTAGGACACCTTTAAATCTATAAAATAAATTAGTTTAAAAAATACATATTTTAGTAAACATGGAAACGGAATGAAACTTAGAAAGGTGAACTAACTCTCGCCTTGGTTTGTGCAGGAGGTGCAGACGGGATGAGGATGGGGATTTTCACATAGACCCATAATTAGCACCACCAGATCATCTTGTAGAAGAACCATCCTATCCCATATTTTACAGATGTTCAAGATGTTAATGCCACTCTATGCAGAGTATTAGTAGGAGGACATACAGCCTGACATGATAGAATCCCTTCCATTGAGGGTCGTCGGGAGCCCCTCAACTTAGCAAGGAGTATAGAGGAGAGAACTCCTATGTAGAGTTAGGCAGAAAAAGTCACCACAAAGGGGACATGGTGACTAGGTTTTAGGACATAGAGAAAGGTCTCGAGTCCTAGGATTAGGGATGAGCATGTAGAGAGACCTAAAGGACGTCAGCCCATAGCTACAGATCACATCAGGGAGATCTTGAAGCTTTAACCATCACATTATTCTAGTGACATAGGTGGATTTTAGGTAGAGGCCTATTTGGTGAGCTTGAGCGGATGCTTCAAGCTCTGTCCTTGTTCTAGCAACACGAAAGCTTGTGTTGCGATCCATCTACTAAGGGATGAAACTAGTGTCTGGTGGAGGATAGAGGAGAAGAAGCTCCATGTTGATTCTGAGACAGTTACCTGAGAGCTCTTTGAGAAGTGTTTCCGAAACAAATATTTGTCTGAGACATTCATATAAAGTGGATAGATGAGTTCCACAACCTCCGACATGGCATCTCTTATAGTAGCTGAGTATGAGAGTAGATTTCTAGATCTACTCTAGTATGTTGATTACATGCAGAATGAGCAGGTGTGGATTAACATGTTCATCCGGGCCTGAATCTAGACATTGGAGGTGCAATGTGGATCCATTGTCCATAGAAATTAGTTGAGGCCGTTGAGAAGGCCTATATAGAGAGGAGATTTGGGGAAAGACCCAATGAATAGAGACTAAGTCCGGAGCCGCATACACAGATGTAGGAAAGTAGATCGAGGGGGTCGCACCT
Organism: Taxus wallichiana var. yunnanensis; assembly: GCA_018340775.1. NCBI lineage: Eukaryota > Viridiplantae > Streptophyta > Pinopsida > Cupressales > Taxaceae > Taxus > Taxus wallichiana. The sequence continues at coordinate 381,129,434 of CM031241.1, read as the reverse complement.
CTTCCTCATGGTGGACAGTGGTTTAACATAGTCATCTTTAGACCATATAGCAGCAAGTGTAGTCTCGCCCACCTTATAGACCTCTAAAGAGATTTAATGCACAGAGAGGTCAGAGTATGGGTCCACCTCTTAGGGGTCCCATCAAGACATAGGGTGCCCAGAGAGCTCACTCAACAGAGCTTTCCAACAGAGACCTTGAGCCATAGCTAGATCATTAGGATCCACACCAAAGATCTCTAGAGTACCGACTAGACCTGCTACACATGGGAGATGATCGGGTATTTGTTTTGGTTGTGGTGTTCTTGGACATTCTTGTAGAGACTTCCCACATAACCCTAATAACAAGAGTTAGACACAAATCTCAGAGCCTACTCAGGTGATATGGGGCATAGTCATAGGATGTATATAGAGGTCGAGAACTACTAGCAAGAACATCAGAGTAAAGTTATTGAGACTACAGGTAGCATTGGTTGTACTCCTACCTCCATCTTGTTTGATTCCGGTTCTTCTTATTCTTTCATTACACCATCTTTAGTAGAGTGATGAAGGCTAGTAAATGATTAGGTAGGGTCATATTTGGTATGTTGAGATACCTTCTAGAGCCAAGATCATGGTAGACTCCTTACGTAAGGAGTTTGTGGTGGATTTTGGACCTTACACCACTACCTTGGATCTTTGTATCCTTCTTTTGGGCTCATATGGAGTCATCTTTGGTATGGATTGGTTGTATGCACACAAGGCTAGAATGGATTGTTACCATAAGATTATATCTTGTGCGAGATGATTCGGGAGTTGAGTTGTTGATTTCAAGGGTTAGGAGACTTGTTTCTATTCGCGTCATCTCCACTATGCAAAGCATAAGCGGTGTGTGTGATAGGGTTGTCAGATGTATGTTGTTATCATCAATGATAGATCACAGGATGGCTCTAGTGGACCATCGCTAGATGATCACCCCATTTTGAGAAATTTTTAGAGATGTCTTTCGGGGGAGATACCGAGGTTATCACCCCCACATGAGATTGATTTTCATATCAACTTGGTTCCGGGAGTAGAGCCTATATCATAAGAACCTTATCGGATCACCACAGGAAGCTCTATGAGCTCAAGTTGCGCAGTTTGAGGGCCTTTTGGAGAAAGGCCTTATCCATCCTACTATATCCCCTTGGGGTCCACCACTTTTTGTGAAGAAGAAGGATGGATCCTTGCGGTTGTGTATTGATTACAGCCAGTGAATAAGGTAACGATTAATAATTTTTATCCCCTTCCACGCATTGATGATTTGTTTGATAAAATGAAGGAAGCCACGATTTTGTCTAAGATTGATCTAAAGTTAGGGTACCATCATCGGTGAGAATTTTGAAGGTGGACATTCATAAGATGCCTTCCTTATGAGATATGGCCACTCTTATTTCACAACTTGGTGCCTTTTGGTTTGGCTAATGCCCCCATAATGTTTATGAGTTTGATGAACGAGGTATTTAGGACCTTTTTAGATCACTTTGTTCTCATCTTTCTTGATGAAATTTTCATTTACTCACGTACGCATGAGGAGCATGAGGGGCACCTTCTCCAGGTTCTTCAGTGTCTTCGGGAGAAGTAGCTTTTTAAAAACTTGGAGAAGTGTGCATTCTTTCATATGGAGGTGTAGTATTTGGGCCATATCATATCTGGGGAAGGTATCACCATCGATCCTTCTAAGATTAGAGCTATTATGGATTGGATAGCACCCACTACTATGACTGAGGTGTGCAGCTTCATCGGATTAGCAGGTTACTACCGGAGATTTGTTTAGGTATTCTCTCGAATTGCACACCCCATCACTTCCCTTCGAGAGGAAAGGGAAGATGTTTGTTTGGTCGAAAGGTGTGAGCAAAGGCCTTTAGTACACTTTGAATGAATGCCTCACTATAGCACTTATTCTTACAAAGTGCTAGATCCACAAGGTGAGGTTTTCATTTGCATGGATGCTTCTTTAGCAATTCTTGGAGGTGGGTTGATGTAGGAAGGAAGAGTAATGGCTTTTGAGTCTCACAAACTCAAAGATTATGAGCATGCGGCAGTTGTGCATGCTTTTCTTTGATGGAGACATTTTCGCTTGGTCGAGATTCACACTCGTGACAAATCACCTAAGTCTTCATCACCTCTTCACGCACCCCAATCTCAACACTCTTCAACGGCGTTGGATATAGTTTTTTTAGTATGATATGGAGAGAGAGCATGTGAAAGGGAAGGAGAATGTGATGGCAGATGCTCTCAACAAACGGAGACATGTAACTATGGCCACCTCAATGAGCACAGATTTGTAGAGTAGGATCCTTTAGTAACTTCCTCTTGACTTCTACATTAAATTTCAAGAAGATATCGAGTCTCAAAGACCCCTCAATTGTATGTTTGATGCTTTTTCTTTAGAGGTAGATGGTTTCTCTCATGCACGAGAGGCCAGAATTATATTCCCAAAGATGGAGGATTGAGGCTAGACATCTTGATAGAGGTACATCGTGCATCCTATTCAGCCCATCCTAGGGTGAAGAAGATGCATGCCACCTTGAGATAGTTGTATCATTGTAGAGGACTTCGTAGATGCGTGGCCTGGGCCTTTGTGTCACGATGTTTAGAGTGCCAAAAAGTGAAGGCCGAGCATCGCATCTAGCTGGCCTTCTTTTCCCGCATCCTATATCGGAGTGAAAATGGGAGACCATTTCTATGAACTTCATTGTTGGACTACCGATGTCGACATATCACTACGATGCCATCATGGTCACGGTTGATAAATTAAAAAAAGTGGATCACTTTTCTCTTGTGTAGACCACTTATACATCTAGTGCAATGGCATGGGATATTTGGATGAGATTTTTAGGTTGTATGGGATTCCATGGAAGATCATTAGTGACCGTGATCCTTTGTACACTTCCCATTTTTGGACTACCATGCAGCATGCCCTCGGGACAAAGATTAATTTCAGCATAGCATATCACCCCGAGACAGATGGACAGAGTGAGTGGGTAAATCAAATTTTAGAGGACATGCTCAGGATGTATGTGATGGATCAGTAGTCTAGATGGGAGGAGTACATGTACTTAGTGGAGTTTTCCTACAATAATAGTTTTCAAAGTTCTATAGGCATGGCTCCTTTTCAGGATTTGTATGGTAGGGAGTTCAGGACACCTCTTAGGTGAGACAGCTAGAGGAAAAGGTTTTATTGGAAAAGCTTTGTTGCAAGACATGGAGTAACAGGTGATTTTGATTAGTCGAGACTGCAGGAGGCACAAGACAGAATAAAATGTATGCAGATCAGCATAAGACCGACCGTAGTTTTGATGTGGGCATGAAGGTGTTCCTTCGTGTTAGGAATCATAAGAGCCCTATCCGTTATGGAAAAGGCTCTAAGTTAGCTCCTACATTTGTGGGTCCTTTTAAGATCTTGGAGCGTATTGACCCTTTGGCCTACCATCTAGCATTACCACCTAGTTTGTCTCGTGTACATGATGTGTTTCATGTTTGATTCTTAGGAGATATGTTGAGATCCTTCTCATGTGTCGATGGACATCATTGCAAGTGCAAGATCAGGGGCAAGTGATAGTGGAGCCCATTCGCATAATAGATCGTAGGACCCTGGGCCGTTGAGGCGAGAGAGGTTGATCGGAGGTTCGGGTGTAGTGGAACAGATATGAAGAGACCGCAACTACATGGGAGGATGCTACTTTTCTATGAGTTCGGTTTCCACATTTGTTCTAGTGACTTCTAGGAAGAATTCGAGGCTAAGGGGAGCGGGATGTAGTGCCCACTTCTCTTTAACACCTTTTGATATTGATCATGACATTGTTGACTATATTATGAACATTATAGTTTTTATTTAGAATGATGTTAGATATTTGATTATGGATTATTGTTGACTTTGATTCTTATATGATGCATGGTGATTATTAGAGACACTTTATATATCGATGTCGATATACTGTTTGACATGGCTATATTATGGATGTCGTGTGAACTTGTGATATTTAGATATTGTGAGTAGACCTAGAAATGGAAAATTATTAGATGATGATATAGTTGTTGATAAAACTATAAATGATATTGTTAGATTACTTTGATGTTGCTCTGATTCATATATCTAGATGATTTGGGAATTATATTTATATTCATTTGGATGTTCTGATATGGCCACGAGGCCGAAGGAGGTATTTGTGTTTTACAGGTTAAAATATCACAACAAACATTGGGGGATTGGAGACCAACCACATTGGAATTCTAGATGAATTCAACAAGGTCACCATGGCAACTAGTATTTGTTGTGTGTGTTTGTATTTTTGTTAGGGATTCCCATGGGGGGAATCACCTTTAAATGTGACCAAGGGATTTTATGTTTTTCTTTTATTTGGTCCATTTTGTTTAATTTTTGCATGTGTTTTATGTGGTGCACTTACTCTTTCATTATTTATTTAATGTGTTGTTAATATTGTGAGTAATCATATTATCTAGTTAGTTAATTAAAAGATGTCATAAGAATGTAATTAATATAATTGTTTGCCATGTTTTAAAGTGTTGTAAGTAACATGTATGTGAGCTTGTAAGTGATGTGCAAGTTAACTTTTGAATGTGAAACACTCCACCTTCTTGAAAATTTGAATTTGTCCTTGGAGGCTGATTTTGAAGGCTTGTGGGACAAGTTAAACTTGTCCCATGGCTCTTAAATTTACATACCAACCTTGCCTATGGTTTGAGGGTTAGATGTAGACTTTTTAATGCATTTTTACAAGTCAAGTTGAATGTTGTAATTGCACTTCTCTTAATTTAATTTCAGTCCTTATGGGGTATGGGCTTGTTTGAGTGTGTAAATGAACTGTCACATTATTCACCCACTTACTTATTATGCTTTGGGAAATGAAGTTGACTTATGTGTTGGAGTTGAGGATGTGTGAAGTGGCATCCTACATGGATCCACCTCACCCTCTTCTCTTCCCTCTTCTATAAAATTTGAATTTCTTGCCTTGTTTTGGGTTGCTTCATTTTTGGAGACTTCATTTTGGGGTGAATTTTCTTGTTGTTTTGGGAGTTCTTTCTTAGAGAAGTTTTTGGAAGATTGTTGCATGCTTGTGCTTGGTTGTTTTGGATTTCTTGCATTGGGATAAAGCTTGTTGTTTTGGAACCTGGAACAACTCCATCATGGAAAGGTAAGAGCTTGGCTCTTGAAAGATTTCTCTTGGTTTATGAAAGTGTTAATGTGTGAACGTTTTGGATTTTTTGTGGATTATTGGGTAGATGGCCTAGGAAGGGTGTAGGAGAAGACTATGGGGTTATTTTGTTGGAGCGCAAGTTTGTTTTAGGGAGGTATAAAGATGGAGGGAGTTGGGATTTGGGTTCCACCTTACATAGAAATAGATTGCATTTTTTTACTCATTATGGGGTGTCATAAGAGGTTGGGGAGAATAAGAAAATGTGAGGAATAAGGGGTACTTGGGGAGGCATAAGGAATGTCAAGGTTTTGATATACTACTTTTGGCGGTTTGTAACTCAAGTGGTGATACCCATTTCCCCCTTTTGGGAGGCATAAGTAGCATCCCCCATAGCTTCTTGCACCTTTGGCTTGCTTGATGACGCCTTTGTATTGATTTTCATGTTTTAATGTATTTGTAAACTACATTTTGTTTTGGACTCTTTTTTATTGAGAAAATGTTGCGTATGTGTTTGTGGAAGTGTGTGTTGCCATGAGTTGGATCACATATTTTAGTTCATTTTTTGTCGGGGCTCGGTGGCCAATAAAGAAGGATGGCTTCTCCTCTTAATTGTATGTCATGGTTGGTTATAGAGTGTTTCCTTCCCCTACTCGTGTTGTGATCAAATTGGAAGAAAGAGGAGTATGCATGTTGTTGTTCTAGAGCTGAGAAAAGACAGTTTGACAAAGTCCCTTCGAAATGAAATCTCATTGTAACCTTTCCCACTTGAAGTGGATTAACTTGTAAATTCTTGTAATGGAAAGATGTTTACTGATTGTAAGTTATATATTGAAATGTAAAGGAGTCGTACTCTGTAATCTGTTTTGAAAAAAAGGGTATTATTTTATTCTTGTATATAATATATGTTTTGGAAGGAATAAAAGAAGAAAGGTTGTAATGTTGCATTTTGGAATCAATAAAGGATTGCAATACTTTTCTCAAATTGCATTGTTGTATTGAATCTGATCATTTCAATGTATTGAAATCTCTGTTTGAAAGGAAGAAATGCGTGTGAGAAAAATACAGTATTTTGTCTTTTTGGAATGTGAAATTTTGAAACCGAAATGCATTTTGGACTTAAATGATTTGACTAAATCAACTAATGTGTTTGATTGGAATTGGAATGTATTTTACTTACTTGGAAGAAGAAAGTGGCAATTAGACCCTTTAAAATTTGATCCTTGTTTTTTTTTGTAATTTCAAACTGGCAATTATCTAAACCAAAAATGCACAGTTCGAACCTGCAACAATAAAATAAAAATTAAATGAGTAAATTGAAGTAGTAGGTCCTAAAGGAATTCAATTAGATAAAAACACTTAAAGGAAGTTTTTCAAAACTTAGCCAAATCGGGCTCAACCGTTTTACAGTCATTTTGTTGTCAAAATGGTAAAATTTCGAATTGGAATTTAATCAAACAGATCTACCTCACAAAATTTTCCTAATTCCTCCTAAGAACAACTCTACATGTCTATTTGACATGTTGAGAGACGAAGAAGATCAAATTGAATAAATCTCACAAGTTAAAATTTACCGATTAAATCAGATGTAAAAGTCTCTGCAGTCGTTTTCTTAAAATTGACCCCTTAAACTTTATCAAGATAAAAAAATAATGATTCTTGTGTAAAGAGGACGTCTAAATATTTCCATAAATTCCTCATTTCCCAAAATTGAGCTCTCTATCAAAATTTATGGCCCTCTGAAGTTTTTCCTTCACTTGGCGTAAAAAAATAAAATTTGGGAAAAATTTCCTTGGCGGGCCCGTGGCCCAATTTTTCCTTAGCACTTAGGAAAATTTTGGGAAACTTTTTTTAGTTTCTCTGCCACCTCGCCAACCTACAACCAATCAAAGGCCGCCACATGGCACCATGAGGTGTCAGTGGTGGGACGGATCTCCTTTTAACTTAGTGCTCCCAGAAAATTTTGGGAAAAATTTCCAAATTTTCCCCACCGGCCCACAACCAATCAGATGATGCCATGTGGTATCACAAGGTGGTGGCGGTGGAGTGAGTCCCTTTTTCCTTTTTGTGTTTCAGAAAATTTTGGGAAAATTTTCCATGTTTTGCCCGTCGTCCCGCTTCCTCGTAGCTATTCGGGTGCCATCATGTGGCATGAGGAGTCAACAGAGGCGTGGGTCAATGTTACCATCTTAGCCCTTCAGGGCGTTAAAAAAAAATCTCCCCACCACCCCGCTTTCCCCATATTAGCTTGGGTAATTGCGCGTGTCCCTTGCAGCTTGCGGACTTACGGGTGCAATGTTGGCTTTTCAACCCATGCGGGAAATTTTCCGAAACATCTCCCATCACCTTGCTCTCCCTGTCCTGGCTTGGGAGGCACCATGTGTCCCTTGTGGACTTGCAGACCCGCGGGTGCACGAGCGTGAAGTTAGTTTTTCACCTCATGTGGGAAATCTTCTAAAAGTCTCCCCGCGGCCTGCCAACCTACCCTTTGGGCAAATTTTCGCCCTTGGGCCCACTCTTGGGGAAAATTTTCACCCCAAGGCCCACGGCCCATAACTTGCGAAATATGAGGAGTTAGGAGGACTTCATTATATCAATGGAAAGGAGAGGAAATTTCCTATCCAATGGGAATGATTCGGGGAATTTTTGAATACATTAAGTGTGAGAAAAATCAAGCTGAATCTTAAAGCCTGTTAGAGAGTTGTTATGGTGAGGAATTACCATCTAAACCTAGTTGAACCTTCTAACCCTAAATTTTGGACCTTATGACCTCTAATAATTGTTAATAAAAGAAAAGTATTTTCTAGTGGATTAGAATTGTTCGGAACTTGTTAGTGACAGCTATTGCCTTGTAACCTTGTTGTAGACTCTTGTAAACCAAAAAAAATAAATCTATAATTTTCCTAAATACTCCTAGATTGTTTTTAGGTCTCAAGTGGGTTATTTTTAGCGGGCGTTACACGAGACTCATTGTGTGCCATTGGTCAAATAAACTTACTAAACTATATTTAGCGGTTCCGTAGGGGTCCTTGTTTGAGTATTTTATTTTGTTCGAAAATGCTACTAATATTATTAAAAATACAAGATAACAGGGACCCCTACGGCAAATAGGCCTACTGAAAAACTAGTCTCTCACATGATATGAAACAACCTTCAAAACAAGGGCAAAAAACTAAACTATGTATTAATAAATCTGATGCAGGACTCAATGCAATGACACCAACCTTGATGTGCAACAACTCAGCACAATGTGGAGTCTTTGACATTGCAACAACTCGATCATTCAAACTAGACAAGAGACTAACTTGAATGTAAATGTCTGGACAAATCCACTTTCATGGATTACATCACCCTTGTATACCCGTTTCAATATCAAACAACTCACTCTCCAATTTACAACTCTGTTTATCATGATTACTTCATTAACCCATCTAAAGACAATACAAGACAACTAGATCTTTCTTTGGATTTTCATGCTCTTTTAGGATTCGGGATTTCAGATGTTCCCATCTGCTTGGTATTTGGTGAAACAGTAGTTGCTAAATCATTCAGATTGAATGAAAGGCTACCCTGAAGCTGTGTATAGCAATCTGCTGTATCACTGCAACCAGCGCAAATTTTGCTTGAACTTGTACTCCTCTTTCTCCTATTAACTTTTGTCCTCTTTTCGGATTAATAAATATCAGTCATTGATGGTTGCCTGAGTTAGATCCTGCACAGGAAATCCTAAGCTGGTAACTACCTGAATAAGGGGTTAGGAGTTGGTAAGAACATATATCATGAGATTGCGTGGGGGTAATGCCTCTTCATACTCACATGAAGAAATTCCTCTTCATGCTCACATGAAGAAATTCCCTGATTTGGTGAACCATTTTCACACCTTTTATGTAACACTGGTTTGACTATTTGGTTCAAATGATGCGCTACGGCTTGGCTACCACCATTGAGGTCAGAATTATGGGATTAGCTCTTCAAAGCTAAATAAGTTTATTTTATAAAAATTGAAGTAATTTGTTCTGCAAGAAATGAAGAAAAAATTTTCTGCAAAAAGTAGTACACCAGATGTCACCTGGTAAGGATTAATACATTCATCCCTACAGTCTGTGGCCAATTTTTATCTAGTGGTTTCAAAGGGATGCATATGAAGAGCTACAATAACTCGTACATCCATTATTTTTCCGTTTAAACGAGCTATAATAGAAAGCATATGTTATAAATTTTTCAATGTCCGTCTATATATGTATATAAAATTTCTAATCATGCACAAAGTACGAACTACTTGACATAATGACTTGGGGGAGATGCAGTCTCATTGATGCATTTCTTGAAATCTATTCCCCGTAGTAATGACTTGGGGAGATGTCTCATTGATGCATTTCTTGAAATCTATTCCCACGTAGTTGGCAATTGCTAGTATTTACAAAATACATATGGTAGATTATTAGAATAAAACACACCTTCGAAGTAAATAAGCTTAGTAGCTTTTGCGATCGGCTTTTATTATATTTTAGAATTGCAGACTGGTGAAACCAATATCTCATTTCATGAAGTCAGACGTACGGCGGTGAAGTTCAACAGCGCTTTTGCCCTCTACATCCAAATAATTGAAGCCGTGGTCTTCATCGTCGAACAAAAGCACCTCAACTTCCTTTCCACAATTTTTAAGAAACTCACAGTACTGCAATTGTTTGTCTCTCGTTGTATCACGCCCTGGAACCACAAAAAGTATGGGCGGAAGGGAAAGTTTAGAAACTGAATCCTCAGTCCCTTCCCCTACGGGATTACAAAAAGGATGATCCCTGTTGCTTCCCAAGGGCAGTGCCAGTCTCCAATAGGCGTCTGAATGCTCCACCTTAAGTATGGAGAGACTTCCTTCTTGTGACGGCATCCGATCTTCACACCCGAAAAAGGGGTACAACAAAATCATCCCCTTGATTTTAATTTCCATTCCATTTTCGGCCTCTCCGGATGCCTTTGCAGCCCACATGCCCAGATGATGTGCAATGTTCCCTCCTGCGCTGTCGCCCATCACAAATATCTTGGAAAAGTCGGCGTGAGATTGTAACCACGGATCTGCGACTGCGCCGTCTTTTTTCATCGCCTCCAGCCACCTGAGCGCTGCGATGGAATCGTGGTAGGCAGCAGGAAGACGATGCTCAGGTGCTAACCTGTACTTGACAGATATGATAATCACGCCTAGTTTGGCTGCCCACAGCTTGCACATGCTGTGGACATGGGGAGATGCAGGGCTCTACATGATAAATCCGCTACCGTGAAAGTATAAAAGCACAGGCACCCTGGAGTTGGAGTTGGTCTTCATTAGGGGTGGCAGGTAGAGGCGTGCCCACAGCTCAGCTTCCTCGTCAAACACAACGTCTTTGTATAACACATCATCTCTCTCAGAAATGGCTGAAGGGAAAGATGGTTCGTCTTCCCGTACAACTGATCCATCGCTGTAGACTTTGAGATATCCAGGAATTTCCTCCACTACCAGAGGCTCGCACTCAAAATTATTCGTCATTTTTGCTCGGCTTTACAAATTTGGGAAACAGTGGGGATAAATGAATGGCTAGCGTGCATCAAATATATTTAGGTGAAGTTGAGTTGAGTGTTGAGTTAAAGTGGTGATAGTCTTGTTTGACCGTTCGGTAGAGGCCACAGATCAAAGTCGGTAACTTTTCCATTACTGCCTTAACACTGTAAGAAATTATGTTTTTAAACTATTTGACAGTGGTGGCAGTGCCTCGGGAAAAGTATGTGGAATGGTCCTCGCACACTTCGTGCATGCGTGCTACCTGTTCATGTTGAGGACTAGGAATATCATATGACTTGTGAGCCACACAAAGTGCAGAATCCTTGCCCATCGCTTCAACTTTCAACTTTCAAATGCAAGTTTCGCCCATATAATATGAGAAATCGTATGCAGCTAGTGCAATGGGAATGCTAAAGGGATAGGGTATGTAAATGAGAACAAAGTATGTGGCATAAATAAGAATGGAAAGAAAGAAATTATATATGTATAATTAAATATTGAGGAAGACATGTATAAACAATGGACAAAAGAAGAGAGGATTGGTAGTATGGAAGGGTGGGGAAGGGAAATATATAGGGGATTAGAATGATAGGAAAAAGGTTAAATGAATCTAAGCATTATTTCTCATTCATTTGAGATTGAAGTAGAAGGGACCTTGAGATTAAATTAAGAGGTAGTAAGACAATTAGTTTTACAGTACGAATAAATAAAAAACATATAAATTTACGAATTTGGGCACACCCTAAAAAACATGGAGGTAACTAAAAGAAAGGTTCATATCTAAATAGAGAAGCAGAAAGCAAGAACAATAAATGGGGGCAAGGACTTACAAAGTTTGATTTGATTTACTTTTTTTTTTTATCACAATATAAACATGGATTTACAAAAATAAATGTGATGTTCTATAACTTGTTTCAATATATAAGGACAACAATTTTGTTAAGCAATAATAATTTGTTTTTAATTTTTCAAAGTAAGAAGCATGAAACTGTATATGACAAACATTTTACAATTTTTCAAAATACAAGCTACATAATCCATTTTAGAAAACAACATAAACATTTACCTTGCACATAAGTCGAGGACCTTATCGTGTATAAAAATTTGGCGACAAGTTTTTTGAAACTGTATACTTTACAACAATTGTATCACTATAGTTTTTTTATGTGAAACCATAAGTAAAGAGACCATTACAATTTTTACTTTTTCAAATTTAGCAATTTAAAACAATAACAAAAATATGAACATAGAGAACAATTAGGTTTTTAAAATTACTTTGTACTTGTTAGCATAAGATAAAAATATCATCCATGTGTGTGACGACCTTTCCAGTGGGAGATGCACGGTGAACATCATAAAATGTGTTTTACCTTTTTTAATTTTTTATTTTACACCATCAAGGTTTTTTATTGGATGACATTTAATTTGTTAGATAAGATCATGACATGAATGGAAAGGTGGGAATCAAGTACCGACATAAACATATGTAACATCTCTTATTATTCTAACCAAAATAATATTTTCTATTTGCGCTCCACTTTATCATCTCAATCTCGTTCACATTATTCGTGTGAGTTCCCTTTGCAATTATAGTAGATAAAATAAAAAGAAGGAAAATCCTATAGACTCTAGGTTTGAAACCCAACTATAATTCTTGGTTATTATTGCACTCTGTAGCCCAACATTGTAGTTTGAAGATCGATTAATTACAAAAAAATAGGTGATGCGCAAACAATCATCGGTAGTTGAGACCCTTGGTTGGTCATATGAACGTAAGGTACATTTTATCTACCAATCTATTTTATTGGCATGAGACACCATACATTTTTTTAGATTGTTGACTGCACATTGCTCTTTGATTTACAAAGACTTTTTTTCCAAATCAAGACAAGTGGGAAGCTTCCCTACATAAAAACATAAAACTTCATCATCACCCATCCCTCGGTGTAATATTTGGTTCATAATTGCATAGAAAACACTCTTCATAATATTCGGTAATAATATTCAATACATATGGTACAAACAATGAAAACGTAATGTATGTTGGAAGCAATTTTTGTTAAACCACAAGGTCGACCCATCAATTTCTAATACAAGCACTACAATCAATGAATCCAATGAAGGCGATTAGTCTATGTCATGAATACCATAGGGAGCGCTGATAATTTGGCAAACAAAATCCCCCCAAATTACGCGAGGGATTTGAACACATGACCTTTCACTTTGATACCAACTATTGCAAGTGATTTTGTTAAAAACAGAAGGTCGACCCATCAATTTCCAATACAAATGCTAGAGTTAATGAATCCATGGGAGGCATTAGTCCATGTCACGAATCCCACAAGGAGCGGTGACAATTTTTCCAAAAATGTAATCAAGTGTGATGATGAAGAAGAGTGAAAGAATTCAAAAGTACATGAAGTGATAAAGCAGATAAAGAACAATGTATTCAATTCAATGTGTGTGTAAAACAAAAGAGCAAATCCATATAAAGGCTACGGGAGGAAGGAGGACAATAGTAACTATCATGAATTGTCCATCAATAACAATGTATTAAAATAATGCTAACATTCCCCCTTAATACATTGTTTCTACATATGTACCCCCTAAGCAAATCAAACTTCACCTTGCCGAGAGGCTTGGTGAGAATATTTGTAACCTAAAAATTAGTAGGGCGATCTTTGGAGTTGAATTTGGTGGTTCAAGACATGTTCACTAATGTAGTGACATTCGACCTCAATATGCTCTATTCATTCATGAAAAATAGGATTCTTCACAAACTTCAACACACCTTGATTGTCACAGTGAATGATGGGAGGTTTCTCTTTAGGAATCCCTATATCTGCAAGAATGTGACGTAACCAAATCACTTCACACATAGTTCCTCGCAAAGACACGAGTATTCAACCTCGGTGGATTAGAGAGAAACAACGGTTTGCTTCTTGCTAATCCACGAGATAGGTCCATATCTCGAGATGAAAAACAAACCACGAAGTGGATTTCCTATCGATGTGGATCCTACATAGTTTGAGTCTATATATCCTCGTAAGAAGAATTGAGTGCATTCTTTCGATACTCTGCACCAAAGTCAATTGTACCTCAGACGTAGCTCAACACATGCTTTCCCGCTATCCAATGACATTTCTTCGGCTCTGCATAAATGCGGTGAGATAGGTCATTACAAAGAAAATATTTGGCCTAGTATAAGTCAAGTAAATGAGACTCCCCACAAGTTGCTCGTAGTGAGTGCCATCTACCTACGCTTGAATCACGGAATTTAGATAATTGTAAACCTTTTTCCATAGGTGTGGACATTGGTTTACAATCCGACATTCCATACTTCTCCACGAGTGTCTTGGCATATTTCATGTGGGAGATGAAGATATGATTCTTCTTACGCCATATCTCTAAGCCAAGATAGTAGTGAAGTAGCCCCAAAGTAGTCATGTAGAAGGATTTATTTAGATCATTCTTTACATCATCCACAAGATTTTCGAACTACTGTGATAACAAGATCATCGACGTACAAAACTAGAATACCAATCTTTGTTCCTACCTTCTTAATATACAAATTTGTATACGTGGGGCTATGAGTGAATCCATGCGCAATAGCTGATCATCAATTTCTATATACCATTCCCTAGGTGCTTGTTTGATTCCATAAAGTGACTTTATCGGATGACATACCTTGTGTGGTTGAGGTTCGTATACAAACCCTTCGGGTTGTGTAACAACCCAAAAATACCAACACATACACGAACAACATAGCAAAAGACAGTATAATTTTTTATTTTTATTTTTTTTTGCTTGCTTGACACATAACACGATGCAACATTTCGTCACCAAGGATACAACTAACACTTTGTGAACAACTTGATACAAGGATGGCCATAAAGGCAACAGCATGGAGATGTTCACACCTATCAAGGACAATACATTTTTCTTTTCTTCTTTTTGACAAGACAACAAGGAAGTCCAACCACATGACACACTTACATTTAGGGCATCCCATTAGAAAATTCTTGTTAAATTTTATTATTTAATAAAATGTCTCTTAATTCTTAACTTACGTTCTTATAAAATTTCATGTAATGATTCACACAATTCTTTTCACAAGGAGAACTTCTTTCTTTTCAACTATTGACTAAATAGCTTAAGGCTAGGCTTTCTAAACTAGGATCATCAATTTTATGTCCAAATATTTTTATTCATTTGATTTTAGAACATTTTCCATTTCTTACAAGGTTAATTAATCTTACTCAAGCCACTAACACATGTTCCACACCTCTGTTGCACAGGTGAAGGCATAAGCATCCGATTGAGTGGAAAGTACCGCTTAGGGTTCATAACAATAACCTTCTTGTTTAAGGATCAAATTTTGACCTTGCTTAAGAAATATCACCATGAATCAAGGCAAGGGTTAATAGAACAGGACAACAAAATTTAGCTTCAGGGTCACATTGTTTACTATCAGTCTTTTATTGAGGTTAAGAGTTTATCAAGATTGGTTAAATGTTCCATCTAGACTTTACTTAATTAAGTTTGACAAAGGAGAACATTTCAAATGATAGAGAGATATTTAAGGTTTTATTAATCAATTTCCCTCCTACTTATTAAATCCTATCATCTTCTAAAATCTAACCATTGATTTCACCATGAGATCATTTAAGGTTTCACCATAAAAGGATAATGTTTATTAGTTTAACTTTTATAAGGACTATCCAGCTCACTTCATAGTGCTTACAAACTCATTACTACTATGCCTTAGGAGGATTTACAACTCAACATTTTAACTCAAGAGCAAAGTTTAACAGTACTCGTTTGCGAAAACAAAACAAGGTTACATCAATTTATTCCAACATGATGCACAAACCAAAGGGACATACCATCTCTATTGAACCATGACTAGGGAGCAAGAGAGTAATAACATGGGACATGCCCCGCTACCATTCTAAGGATTAAAATACACTAGAATATCCCGTAACCAAGCGGTAATCAAATTTCATCTTTCACGTGATAACCAAACAAACCAAAGTTTCAACAGTTACAACAACAATACTCTACAATACATTTACTAAGGCACTGACCCTTCTTCTAAAATGTCCAAAGGCCCTTTCCAAATTTTTATAACATAATACACATTCGTACAAAGGAACATCATAACCAAGATTGATGCAATAATCTACAAGTCTTTCCATCATCTAACCACGTAAGCCATCTGCAACAATTAATAACCTGAGTCAGTTCGCGAGAACTGAGCAAGATAAGACTATACATAGCAACAATAAGCTACTAGCTAACAAAACCATGAAAGGAAGCATTCTATTTCAAGAAATGGATCAAAGTTCTAACCTCTAACAACCTTTTGAAACAAGATATAATTTTCAACATATCAACTAAGAAGAAATCCATAAGTTTTAGTTATGAAAATACCTCGAAAACTACAAAAGTTTGACAACCAAATACGCAAGACTATGAAATTTAAATGATTAGACACAAGAGTTGAGAGTATTAGGATTTCAATCATGTAATCCCGTAGATTACGTGATTGAAATCTAAAGTGTAACCCATCAATCAACATTCTCAAGGTGAAGTCAAAAGATAAAAACCAGACACGATCTTAGTTGCCAAAAAAAATATAGTTTTGCAATCGTTCCGTAGGGCCATAGGCCTAATAGGCTAGGAACGAACAACGAGGGTAATAACAAAGTTCTATCATGTAATCAAAAAGGTTTAAAGGATGAAAATCTTATATTCAAACCCACAACCATTATATCTTAGGTAATAAGTGACTTCATAGCTAATAAGGATGAGTGGAAAGGACGATAAGAATGTCCGGAATAGGCATTGCCTAACAGCCTACCTACTGAACATAACCAGGGCCGGAATAGTGACAAGCCTCATTAATACCCAAGTTGAGTAGGCAATCTAGCATTCTAAACACATCCTTGCAATTTTCATAATACTTTAGATTTATAACCCTCCCGTTCTAGAGGAACATAGCCATGAATCTAGACTTGGTTGAAATTTTCCGACGTCAACTCACTTTCTAATATCATAAACGATGTATACAAAGAAAAAGGTCTCTCAACTCTCCTTAATTTACATCTCATCACTAAGTTTATGGTAACCTATGCAGTGATTAAACACATAATATACCATTGAAGATAGATATCCTCCAATAATGAACTTCTATAATGATGTAATTACAATTATTACGTTTGATACATATACAAACTATTCCATAGCTTATTTTCCCTTTTTAGACAACAAAATATATTCATGACCTTCCATCACAATCATTCTAAATTTTTAATGAAAGGTCACTCATCAAGAAGGAAGTACAAAACAAGTTTGACCAAATTAAGGAACTTCATGTTACCTTAATCAAGTTGATGAATACCTTAACTTTCACGAACCGTGAAAGATATTACCTTACTCCATCAAGGCATTATGTCTATACATAATTAAATAGATCACACAAGGAATCATCAACATACCATATGTTAACACCATAAAGCTCATTAATTTTATCAAATTTTACTCATAGAAAGAGTAGGATCAAATGGGGTTCTATCAATAATTTATGCCCTTGTATCGACCGGGACATATTTTCGGTCCAAAACTTCCTTCTTAACAAGCATATATATTAAACTTCTAATTTCCAAATGCCCTAATAATTTGCACAATACACGAAGTGAATAATCAAGCTTATCATAAAAATAATAATAATTTAAGCTGTATACTTTCCTCTAGGGCAATAACATAAAAGGAACCAAATACTAGTCAAAGTTGCAACGCGTTCGGGCAATTACATACCCGAGTTCACAAAAGAAACAACGACATTTTGCGGAAGGAAGTAACTTATATATATATATATATATATATATATATATATTTTCATATGATCAATCGAAGCATACACTGAGAACCTTTGTTTTTTTTTTTTTTTTTAAAATATATAAATGGGTTTGATCACTTCAACAAGAACAACCAACAGAGGCAAATCCAGAAGTAACAAACTGTTAACCATATACTGAACACAAATCCACAAAATCATAAATTTAAACCAATTTCTAGAAAGAAAAAGTTTCATTTCAAGAGGTTTATTAGATACTAGCATATTATGTATATGGTTAGTCTATCTTGCCTATTTTAATGCATCCACCAGTCGTGTACATCCAAAGCAGGAGTGCACACGGCCACACGCCCTCCGCTTTATCCTCTGCTTCACTGGTCTTTTCTTGCAATATACCACACCAGGATTCCCTTTTGAAGGCACGACTAGAAGAATACAATAGGTGGCTGTCAAAACACTAGATTGCTTCAATGCGGTTGCTTTGGGGTGAGAGTTGAACCGCTTACCACTCGGTCGAGAGCACTTGTGCTAGAAAGCTAAACACCAACCATTGTTTGAAGCTCGGACACAAGACATAATGATTACATCGCTCCTGGCTCTGAAAGGCATCTACCGTATTGATACATAAACCTTTTCCTTCATCAGATTTGGGGACAACATCAAACTCTCGGTGCAAACATTACAACTGTAGCTTGTAAGGTGTGATAATTCCAACAGGAAACTTTATGCCTGCCAACCTAGTGACTCATTGAAGAAGCTCATAATATTTCCTCTCATCTTGTAGTGATTGATAATCATGGTAGACAGGGATGGAGTTGGATTAAACAAGCTGCAGTTCACCACAAGAATCCCAATATCCTTGGGCCTCACTCTGCTTTTTCTCAAATAGTTCATCCAAGGCACCAAACATCACCATCACTGCTTCTGCACGGGCTTCTTTCAAGAACTCCATAAATTATTTCTCCCCAACGTTTCAACCTCTGCATTGAATAACACCGGCAGAGGAGGGACAACAAAGAAATACAGAGCATTTCTAATCAAATAATGGTAGCCTAACTTGACATGCCTGAGATTGATAGAGTGTAAGAAATTAGGTAATCTTCTCCAGACTCTAACAGAGAATGTTTTGAATCTTGCATTGGGACCAGAGCTCTCCCCAAGACATTTCCTCCAACATTGCATAGATCTCCCAACAAGTTCATACTTGCAAAGCAAATTGTGCTTCATGAATACACTGAAATGGAACAGATCCGCCTCAATGAGATCCTCTTCCATGGGTTGCATCGTGAAACAAACAGAAAGGTTTCCATAGAAAATCTTTACAATAAATCTCATTAGGTCTGCTGGTAACACCCTCACCATGTCGGGATGCAGAGATACATAACATAAAACAACAAATTTGGACAACCTGCTTGTTGGAGCACTCAAAAAGGCTTCTACTATAGTATTCCACGCAGGTGTATTGGCCACAGGCACCATTCCAACGTCACAGTAACCTTCTGCCTGCAAAGCCTTCACTATTCCAGCTTCTACCATGTTAAATTCACCACCTGGACAGAAGCGACTTTCCAAAATGAAAAGGCAAGACAGCTCAACTAAAACTTTATCTCGTTCTTCTACTACAGCTGCAATATTTTGCAACAACTGATCTCGACTGTGGTCGCGTGCAACCAGAACATCAGGTTCAACACCAATGGTTCCTTGGGATCACCTGCAGCAGCTGTCGCACTTACTCTCTCTGGAGGCCACTGATTTTCTGAGATAAGTTTACCTCTCGACCCTGTAGCTGCTGCATACAGCCAAATACTTCCTCACGGCACTCCTAGGAGAAGTTCAGTTCTACGCTCCACGGATACTGCCTGTACAGCACAATTTTGAGACCCACACCCACCCTTGCAACGTCAGGGTGACAGACCTTCATTTCACCATTAATGAATCCACTATCCAGAACACGCTATAGCAATTCATCTGTTGCAGCATTTGATGGGGCGCAAACAAGCATTCAAGTCAACATTTTAATAAATGGGCATGTGCGGCCACCACAGTTTCTTTGCGTGAGCAGGTCAAAAAAGAAAACAAAAGGATTTGCAAATCAGGGAAATCAGTGGGTGCGGCCACCAACAGGGATTCCATCACGTCATACATTAATGTCTCCATCCTCCACGCAGTCAGGAAATAATGCTGACCGAGACAAGGTAGGTTGGGGCATTACAAAAGGTTTGCTATGGGATCCCGCTGGTCCTCAAAATGGTTGGTGCTTGGTTGATGAAACACAATTACAAGATTAAGGAGTGTACTCAGATACTCGATGCTTTGGAGAATATTAAAAATCAGGTAGGTTGGGGCATTACGAGGTTGGGCCATGTATACTTCTTCTTTGAGATCACCATTCGAAAATCACTCTTGACATCCATCTACCGAAGTTTCCATCCATTTTGTCTGCTGCCAATGCATAGATAACTCGATGGTTTTGATCTTTACGGTGGGTGCAAAGGTCTCATCATAGTCAATTTCTTCTTGCTTTGAGCAAAACCCTTTGCAACAAGTCGTTCTTTGTGTTTTTCGATTGAACCATCTGTCTTATATTTTGTTTTGAAAATCCATTTGTAACCAATGGATTTCTTACCTAGAGAGGCATATCGACAAGTTCCACATCGATTTTGAAGCGAGGGAATCATATTCAAAGCATTCATAGCCTTTGTTTCCACTATGGTTGGTCCAATGTCTCATGAACACTATCGGGTTCGGTGCTATCAACAACTAAAATCATGAGTGTAAAATTTACCTCATGTCTTGCTTGACTTCGTGTTCGACTCCCATAGAAGTATCAGGAAGTGAGTTCATGTGTCCATCCCCAATAGTATTCGGACCCATTTCAAACATTGGTGTTGTTCTTTGCTGTTGATGTGAAGATGTGTTTTCGGTGTGCCTAGATCAACGAATAAGTCTCTACTCATCTCTTCTTCTCTTTGATAAGAATCATCTTACCCATCATTTGGGTGTGTGAGCAATCTATGTGACGATGATTGGTACTAGATCTCCATTGTGTGGTAGGGAGTCAAAGGATGACTCATCACACACCACATCTCAACTCTCATAGATTTTATTCGTCTCAGGATCCATGAGATTATATGCCTTTGAGGTAGTACTATACCCCAAGAAAAGACATGGCAGTGTCTTTGGATCGATCTTCTTCCTTTTCTCATCTGGAACATGCATATATGTAGTACAACCAAAAACTCTCAAATGATAGATAGAAGGTTTATAACCAGTCCATACCTCTTCCAGTGTCCTATTCTACAAGATTTTTGTGGGTGCCCGATTGAGTAGATACACTAATGTCTGGATTACTTCTACCAAAAATGTATCCTCCGATTTGGCAGTGGAGAGCATACAACGAGCCATCTCCATGATAATCCTATTGTGTCGCTCATAAATCCCATTCTTTTGGGGCATGTAGGGTGCATTCAGATGTTTTTGAATGTCATGATACTTCAGGTATGCTAAGAACTTCTTCGATGCAAATTCCCCCCCTCGATCTAAGTGGAAGAGAAGGAGAGGCTTCCTAGATCGCTGGTAGCTTGCTAGTAAAGGTTTGGAAATTGGAAAATGCCTCACTCTTCTTCCAGAGAAAATATACCCACATTTTCCGTGAGTAATCATCAATGATGAGTTGGAAGTATTCAAAACCTTGGAAGCTAGCTTGTAGGGGTTTGCACAGATCGGTGCGTATAACCTGAAGATGCTCCGTAGAATGATAAGAGCTCTATTTGAATGGACCTCTGTGTTGTTTTCCCACAAGACATCCCGAGAAAATAGGTAAGGAATGGGAGAGTGGAGGAAGCCCTCTTACCATTTCCTTAGCACTGAGATGATGCAGAGCCCCGGTAGAAAGATGACCATATCGAAAGTGCCATAGTGCAGTGGACTCTGCCTTGAAGTAGAGAGAGAGCAATGTTAGATGAAGTGACCACATCCAGTGCAAATAGATGGCCCTTCATAAATGCTCGAGCAATAACTGAGTCTCCCTGGGAAATGATGTAGGACTTGACCCCTTTCTGAACAAAGAATTCGACCTGCATTCGATGATTAAGAAGCTGACTCATAGATAAGAGATTTGAGGTCAAACCTGGAACATATAGCACCTTCGTGAGTGTACATCTTCGTGTCCCAAGAGGAATGATGACATCACCAATCCCCACCGCAATATACTCTTGATTATCTGTGATGGTGATCCAATCTCTAGTGGGCCAGTCACTTAGGGTATGGAACAACTTCTTATTCCCAGTCATGTGTTTGTTGGCACCTGAATCAATCAACCAAACACTTTCTGACAGCTGCAAAGTCTGTGAGACTAGGAAAATGTCTGGATGAGTTGTGTCTAGAACCTCTTCATCGGAGGAGGCATCCTGCTGAGTAGCAATATGACCCTTCTGCCTCTGATTACGAGCACACCATTAGGATTTCTTAGAATATCCTTGGCCAGAAGTGCTCTCTTCGCCAGAGTTTCCATGCTTGCGACCATTGTAATAACAGTTCGCAGTCATGTGCGTATTCATGGAGAAAATGTGGCACCATCAATCCGCCTTGTTATTCTCGCTACTCGGGGTTGTGGCTATGATGGCCATTGAGAAGGTTGTTATTGTGGATGCCGCTTCCGATTCGGGGACTAACTACCCTTTCTGAGGCTTATGGTTTTGCCTTGTGATGAGAGCCTTATCTTTGAAGGCTTCTTGAACATTTTGAATGGCTTCTTCCTATTGGAGATAATTCACCAGTTTGACAAAACTCACCTCCTATTGAGTGATGGTCAACATGGTGATCAGTGTCTGAAACCGGGAAGGAAGAGCTCACAAGGTGAGCAGGACTAGCAACTTGTCGTCCACCGGTTCACCGAGAGCAGAAAATTTCTATGCATAACTCGGCCACACACCACAAGAAGGCTTAACTGATTCACCATCATGCATACTCATCGTGTGAAGCTTTGTCTAAAGATGCAACATCATCATCAGATTCTTGGCTTCATAGATGGTACACAATGTGGCCCATGCCGTAGAGGAAGTGGTTGCTTCCCAAATGTGAGGTTGAACCTCATTAGAAAGGCTCAGAGTGATAAGCATTAATGCTTTTACATCGGCCTTTTCATACTTAGCCAATAGATCGAGTCTATGGAAGGGGTTTTCACGTCAAAAATGATCCCCAAAAGATCTTCAAACTGAAGAATTGTTTGCATCTTGGTTTTCTATGTGGTGAAATTTGGCCCTTTTAGCAATTGGGCATTCAACAAAATGCGAGGTGCAGACATTTCCAAAAACTCAAAATTGTATTTTATTTATTGATTGTTCAAAAAACAGGTTACAAATGCTTACTGAAGGAACCTATCATGAAGATGGGTTCTATAAGCTTGTGCAAAGTGAGGCAGGGGATGCTCTTGTGGGTGTTCTACTTCACGTTCATCATCTGTATCATAGCCGCACTCCAATGCTTCATGGATTCAACGTGCTTGACAACACACGTCGAACCAGAAATAGTCAAACAATCCTCGACGCACTAATTCATCAAATAATACGTTCTTTGGTATTTAGCAATTCATTAAGCAAGGCAAAATATATGCCGATGGTGTCATCTTGGTCTCTTAGAGGTGACCCAGTAGAAGGGTTGCTCGTAACACTCTCGGCATCGGAAATGTGTGACATGTACATGGCAAGGTAACGTGGATTAGCCTCCACACACTAGATTGTGACATGTACATGGCAAGGTAACGTGGATTAGCCTCCACACACTAGATTTATCCTGTCTTGCCAAGCTCTTCACCCCGTAGGTTTAGACCTTTGCCAAACTCCTCACACTAGGTAGACTAGGCAAACACTTCAGCAAATCTCCTGATATCCTACACGCACAGGTCTAGTATCTTTTCTCCATCTTCTGAACCGATAGGCTAGGTTTATGAGAGCACTAGTAGGAGAGATCTTGAGCATGGGTTTGCAAGTGCAATATCCAACTTTGCAGGGAGTGTCCACATCATTATGGGCTCCTCCAAATGATTCCGCACGCTTTCGTTAAAAAAATAAAAAAACCAATTGTTTACAGAACTCTGTGTTGGTTTGCAGCCTCTTCCCACACGTGACAATACGTTGCTAGTGTTGGTGCCTACTGTCTACCCACGCCAAGAAAGGAGGAAATTTGAGTACATCATAGCAATACAGGAGAGTGCAAAAATGTTCATGCCAAATAGGTCGATAGGTTAGGTCATAGAAATGATAGAGCAAGTCGCTGCCAAGATGGAAACTCCACACAATCAAAAGAAAATAGATCTCCATGCAAACCAAAGAACCACTCTCTAAATTTCCATGCCAAAGATATGCTTCAGCAATGAGCAGCACCTAACACTCCAATCTTCCATGTAGGAAAAGATAAGATACTCTTTAACGCCAAAACAAAACTTCTACATGTCACTTTATTCTCCACACAGGTAGAGGAATGGAGAAAGCTCGATACCAATGATAGAAGACAAAGAATAATGCATTCAATTCAATGTTTGTGTAAAACAAAAGAGCGAGAGCCTTATAAAGGCTGCGGGAGGAAGGAGGATAGTCATAATTGTCTGTAACTATCCATCAATAACAATGTATTAAACTAATGCTAACATATAGCAAGGGAGATTTATGGAATTTTATACAAACAAGAGGTGCATAGTTTGTGGTGAATGATTTACCATTTAAAATTAATATTTTCAACATATATTGGCTTATGTTGTTTTTTCTAACTCCTTCAACCATACCCCGAATTAGATCTAAGTGTTTCAACAAGTAACATCTATTGGGATTACAATGTGAAGGACATGGGCTTTGAATGATGGAGGATGGAGGGATCTCTAGAAGTCCCTTGATGTTAATGATGAAGATGTCTTCAAGGTGAATATTTCATTTATATATAAATACATGTATCATATATTCTAATGGATATACACTTGTTATTTTTTCGGTGTTGGACTTTGTAATCAGTGACGTTTGAAAGTATAACATTAAGATTATCCTATGTTTTTCCAAAAATTGGGGTGCATTTAGAGGGAAATCATAGTATGTAAAATGGGTAAATAGTGAAATTTTAAGCTTGAATTTTGAGGTCCTCTATTTTCGCTTGCCAAACTCAATACCTACTTCCAAAAACATATGAAAGTGCATATTAATTATACTTACAACAAACAATGTGGATTTTTTTTTGAATTTTTTAAATTTTACCATACATTTTAGGCTTGTGATAGTTCACCCCATAATATTTAATGATTTATAGTTTTATATTTACAAATAATGTCTTATATAAGTAATATACCCCTGTGTGAATTTGATAATTCAAAATGCTTTGACTAGAGTAAAATCTATCACTAATATTAAATATAAAGTGGGTTTCAACTATATTTCATAGGAGATAATTAATGAACCACACTACACCTCTTATCAATCTAGTGACACACTATAAGTATTTGAATTCTCTAAAAATTCTTGAATCCCAATCTATTTCTATAACAAAGAAGATGAACTAATTTCCAATCTGGTAGTGCATTTCACATGAATCCAACCCTCATTCCCCACTGTAATTCTACTTCAAAAGTGGTTTCACAAGACCATGATTCTTCCCTCTATTTGAGAAGAAACACCACCACAAATACCTATTTTGTTGTGCCCTCAATGACAAAATCTTTCCTACAAACCATCATTGCTTTCTTGAAATCACAATGAAATATCCTCAAATAAAGGATTTCTAATAAATAAATAAATAAATCAGCTACAACAAATTCATAGTGACTTAAATCACATGGCTTCAGGTGCCATTGGTGAAGATGAAAATTTTGATATATTCTCATACCTTATGGAATCTTACATGGAAGAAAATCACTTTCATGATAAAATCAACAATATGACATGCAATTTTTTTCACCTCACAATACACAACCCCTGTTCCCCTCGCACCCCCCCTCTTTCCCCTAAGAATATTATAAATCTATGCAAAAAAAACTCTCTGGCTGTTGAAGGTACTGGACACTAACAGTGCACAAAACAACAACAAAACTACAATCCTTGGCCTCTAAGGTCTGATCCTCATTCAAGTCTTTTATGAAGAAATAATCAGGTCTAGGGTTCCTTACAAGCTCTTGGGAATTGAGACCATGACCAACTACTCTTTTTACTGAATTTCAGGAGGAAGATGGCTTACCCAAGAGCTCATCAGGTCTAGCACTTCTGAACCAAGCAGAAACCTTTCTCTATATAACTCTGTGAGAAAGGAGATGAACACATCATCAACATGAGTAAAAATTTCTGGCAATGAATACAAGTCTCGGTCTGAGGACCTATTGAGCTTCAGTATTTAGTCATTGCTTAGTACCAAACATTTGATTTGACCAGAAGAAGTGGGATTATTAGAGGAATCATAAGCTATTGCCAGGTTTTTCAAAGCATTCATATTGCCCTTCATCTTGTCACAAGCACTATTGGTATGATTATTGACATTGACACAATCTGTGGTCGAATTAAGGTTTCGAGTATGCTAGGCGTACTCGAGCATGCACCCACTCCCACCTAGTACCAACAACCCACCTATATGTGCATGTTTTTTAAACAATTATAGTATAACTCTTAACACATTTTATTAAAGCTATAAAGGTTTTTTTCTTGCCTTTGTTGTAGCAAAACTATCAATGAGATCATCATAATTTATTGTTATAGCGATGTCATGTTCAATTGTCAAAATAGAAAGGCTATTTAATCTAGTTTCACCCATTGTTGACCTTAAATTACTTTTTACTCTTGTTAGAGTGGGAAAAGCTCTCTCGTAATTGTAATTTCCAACGGGAATGCAAAGAAACATTTGTATTGGAACATCTAGATTGGGGACGTGGTGTCTTCAAGTCCACTTTTTCTTAAATATTTTGACATTCAAAATGATATAGTTGTCAAGTTTTCAAGTCTTGCTAATGCCTAGAAATGGATGCATTCAATGTCAAGGAGGTTTCAAGTCTGTGTTATATATTTTTATTAAAGAATTAGAGCATTTCAATATTGTCTCATTATCAAGAAATTTTAAATTGTTCAAAAATCCAAACCTATCATTTCACACACTAAATTCTTCATTTCTTCTCGATAATTCCCTTATTAAGTTGTCTATAATAACATAGAATACCTCCACCCTCATACGTTCCCTTTCTGTTTGTGGAATTTTGACATCTCTCGTTTCATCAAAGTGAACTTTTATTTGTATTTTTCTTTTATTATCATTTTTGTACTCTTATTTTCCGCTAATGATCTTAGCATGTTGCTCATATGTATCGAAATTATCTCTAATATTTTGAATATAATCTATCAATGAATTATCTTGAGTCACAACCATGGTTAAGTCAATGTCTACCTTTAAATTGTAAATATTTGCTAGTTGCATCCATTCTTTCAAGAATACCATGTCAAATACAACACATCACACAAGTTTTTAACTTGTTTAGTTTTTCCTCAATAAACTTTGCTTCATGTCGCATGGTAGTTGTTTGATTTTTGTCTTGTGCTATATTTAGGAAAACATCTTGAATTTTCTTGTATCCCAAGAATAGTGCTTTAAGCGCATAATCTCTAGTGACCATCTTCCTTTAGAAAGAAATTTTACAAGGACAAATTTGATCCAAAAATTTAATAAAATTTCCCACTGATAAGTTGAGGCACTTAGGAAAGTGTAAATAAGTTGAAGTACTGAAAAAAAATCTATAGTTGTTGTACAACATTCTGCACCTAAAGATCCAACAATATTTAAGGAATGCCTTGAACAAGTTACAAACTCAACCATACAGTTGTGATTTTTAATCCTATTTTGTAGACTTGTGTATTTTCCAGACATGTTACTTGCATTATCATATGCTTACCCCTGAAAATATTTGATATTAATGTCATAGTCATCTAGAGTTGTAAGTACAGAAGCTTCTAAATCACATGATTTTTGTCCAACCGAAGGAATGTATTTTAAAAATTGTTGAATTGGAAATCCTTCTTGAGAAACATACCTTACCACAAATGCTAACTAGTCAGTGTGAGATACATCAGGTGTTGAGTCAACAATAGTTGAAAAATATTTTGCATTGTGGAGTTCAACTATTTTGTTTATAAATTTTTGTGCCATAAGGTCAATAAATTCATTACACATTGTCATAGATAAATAATAGTGAACTCCTTTTCCTATATTTCCATATTGTGAAACATGATTTTCTAAAAAAGGGTCAAACTCGCAATAAGTTCTAAACACCCTAAAAAAATTCCATTTCTAGAGGATCCTAATAAATTGTCAAGCACCATAAAAGGAAATACCTCTAGTAGTAAGGAATTTCTGATTACAACAATATGCTTTAAAACATTCCTCAATACTCTACTTCATTTTGGTATTGACTTGCAAGTGTAGAATGAAATCTTCCCAAAACATTACTTCAAGTGATGAAATTAAGAATATAAGTCCTGTGATCGGGGGAATCCTCATGCGCTCTTAAACTAGCTGATGCATTTTTCCAATCATTAAATCCAATTTTAGAAAATGTTGATTTTTCTTGAAAAAGGTGATGAGGAATGCAGTAAACAACTCCTTTTGACTCGAGTAAAGCATGTTAGCGTAACGTATTACATTGGTTGGTTACATGGTTTCTTGTAACCGTTTCTACAAAGCAATTGTATTTCTTTATTTATATCCTTCTCTTCGTTGTTTTATATATATGAATAAAAGACAAAATCTTTTATGTTCTATAAACATTGGTATCAGAGCACAAAGTGATTGGACAACATGAGAGGAGGCACCTGAAATCTCTTGCTCACCAACTCGGCCAAGAAACCTGCGTGGAGTTTGTGTGAGCCGTGTGGGCAGAAGCGTGGGAGGAGGTGAAGCGCCAAAAGCACTACCAACAGCCAACGGTTGGTGAGCCGCCAAAGAAGAAGTCCACCAAGAAGGAAGCATCGAGCATCTAAGCAGGCTACCTAGAAACCGTGCACCTTCAACCGCGTATTCAAACTTGTCATGGGCGAGCCAAATACCTTTGTTTTTTCGCTAGATTATGAACAATCAACTTTTCTTCATCTGTCAAACTTTTTCTCTGTTCTAGCTTGGCTTTCGGAGGGATGTAGAGAGGTGTGGAGCATCGCTGAGGCTGATCATTTCTTCCAACGAATCTACAGAGGAATGTGGAGAAAATGGTTGCATAACTGATTATCCTTCTCTCCTCACAAAAGTTGAGGTTTTGGATTTATTTAAAAATGATAAGAGGATAAGGGGAGGCTCGTCGAAAAGAATGTTGTAAAAGATAAGACCATGCCTTTTCCAACAAAAAAGGGTGTCAAGAAAGTAGACAATGGAGAAGTGTGGAACATATGGCGGAACATATGATAGAGAGTCCTAACTGGTAATTTACTTTCTACTTCACCATTTTTTATTTCTTTAGTAGTTATTATGGACATTCACTTGGAAAAATACTTGGGGTTAAACTTTCATACATGGAAGGTGAAGATCTAAATGCAACTTATGCATAAAAACTTATGGGGTATAGTAGATGGGAAAGAGAAAACGCCCATAGACACCACCAAATTAGCAAAATGGCAGTGCAAAGATGATAAAGCAAAAGCCATTATTGGCCTTTAGTCTCTTCGATTCTAAACTCCATCATGTTGATCTCAATAAATCTTCCAAGGACATGTGGGATAATTTAAATCAATTATTTGGAGTGAAAGCAGTGAACGCGAAGTTTTCCCTAAAACTTCAGTTATATAGATTCAAAATGGAAGAAAGCATTTCTATGTCTAGCCACATTAATAATCTTTGGTCTCTGCTCTGACAACTAGTAGAAGTCAAAGCTATGATAGAAGACAAGGATGCCAAAGCTATCCTATTAAATAGTCTATCTTCCAAATATAGCAATGTTGTTTTTACTCTCAGTCAAATTTAGTCTAAATCTCTAGATGACATGATCGCGGCTCTTCTCGCAGAGGAAAAACGCATAACTGACGATGCTGTAGAAGGTGATGCTCAACAAGTAAGTGGACTTTATTCCAAAAATAGAAAATATCATAGGTGATCACATAAAAATAAACAAGGGCCTAAACAAGAGATTGAATGCCACTATTGTCAGAAGAAAGGTCATACTGATGTGGGCTCATCATAGCCAAGCAAGAGATGTTCTACAAGGAAATATAAAACACAATGGAGCTAATCTGCTCATATAGAAGATCCATAGGATTTTTTACAAGAGTGAGGAAGTTGTTGATGAGATTGGCTTCACATCATCTCTAACATGTAGCAACGAAAGAGGATGGAGGACAATAGAGTGCGGAGAAATTAGCGACCTCTTTCAAGCCACAAGCGACGAGGCTGGCTTGTGGAGATATTGTGGAAAATAAGGTATTGAGGACCAAATTCCTCAATTTTTGGTTTGTGTTTATTTCAATTTTTGTTTTGTTTGTGTTCTGTTGTTTTGTGATCAGATGCTGAAAATGGATTACTTTGGAGCATAGTTTTTTTCCAATGATTCTTCATTTTGAATTGATCCTCACGAGTGTCATGCTTTGAAAAGAAGATGGTTCACTTGTGAATATGTTCACTTGCACATGAACCATGTGCAGCACAAGGTCTAAGTGGCGAGATCAATCGATAGCATGTTTCTTGATGTAGTTTCTTTCTCAATGTTCATATTTAACATTATGGGTAAAAAGACTTAGTCAAGGCAACATCAATGGCAGTTGATTTATTTCTGCTCTTAAAAAGATTGGCTAAGCGACAATTGACAAGTGCTCTACAACTAAGAACATGATTTCTATGATTCTTAGAAGTGAATGTGGAATATTTGTTAGTATTGTTTTGTTGTTTTCCTATGTTGTTTGGTTGTTCAATAAAGTGCAGATGGTGCATAGTTTCCTATTTGGGACCTCCAAACTGAAGAGCATCATGGGGAGCAGAAAAGCACTGAAAGCAATGCATGGTACTCGCACTAGGTTCATGGTAAACCTGTAAAACCACCGAGGTAAAATCCTCTTGGTTCATGGTCCTCCCGTAAAACCATTGAGGTATCATCCTCTTTGTTCAAGTAAACCTATAAAACCACTAAGGTGAACAGTCATAAAGTTTTCATGTCCCTCTAGGTTTATGGTCAACCTTAGAAAAACCATGTGTATCGAGACCATGTAGGCACATGCTTGTGTGAAGACCCTCTTTGCGGTGTTCTCATTAAGGGGGGGACATCTAGTATCAGGAAATGTATGTTTGTACAAACAATGTAATAAGGGGGGAATGTTAGCATAACATATTACATTGGTTGGTTAGATGGTTTCTTGTAACCGTTTCTACAGCAACTGTATTTCTTTATTTATATCCTTCTCTTCGTTGTTTTATATATATGAATAAAAGACAAAATATTTTATGTTTTGTAAACATAGAAACCATTCTCTTAATTTTCATTCATTGTTTAAAATTTTCCATTGAAACAAATCTTTAGAAACATATCTAAAACAATCTAAGTATTGGCGTTTTGAATTTGAAAAATCAACATTCATATCTTGTTTTGGCATATTTAAAATTATATATTCTATTTTATCGTTTTCTATTACCCATTTTGCAAGATCAAGATCAACAATCAAATGTTCATTAATGATGGGTTGAACAATAGTATTTTCATTGTTCTCCTCTTGTTGTGTGTTCTCCTTCTCTTGTGTGTTTTCATCTCCTATTGACTTTGATTGTGCATTTTTGTCACTAACCAAAGAATAATTCTCATTTTCATTAAAAACTACATTTGACTTTAAATTTTCATTTGATGCACTTAAAAATATATTTATTTCAGGTATCTTTTCAAAAGGTTGTTTTCCTCCTCAAATTTTTGTTTAGTTATTTTTTTGAAATTGACCACCACTTAATTTTTTAGTTTTATCAATTTGAACTAAACAGGTTATCAAGTTCTGATAACTCTTTGGAATACTTGTTGATAATGATGGTATAAATTATAATCAATACTATTCCAAAAGTGAAATAATATAAATACAATCAATTACATAATAAGAATAATTAAAAATTTAAATCAAAATGTAATAATATAATTGATGCAATTGAAAACAAAATTAATGCAACATCAAATGTAAGATGCTAGAGTAGTTACTGTTAGGGTTTGAATCTTGATCACTTAGCTGTTAGGGGACTATGGTGAGTGCTAGTGGCCCGTGGGAGATAAAGCTGGGGTCGGCCGTCGGGGTTTGAGTTTTTGAGCTTGATTTGAAACTTTAGAAGTTGACTTGAGCCTTGAGGCCACTAGCCAACGTCGGAGGGGAGAAGTGTAAATAGTAATAGTAAGGATGTAGGTCGCTATTCCTGGAGACTAGACTGTGGTTGGAATCGATGTAGGGTAGCGGCGGCAGTGTGACACAGCAACCTCGGGAGTCGGGACTCTCGGGAGAACACAAACCGAATGGGGGTCCATTACCCATACTACGTCATTGGCCCATCACAAAATCTAGATATGGGATTAATCATGGATTCAAATTTCATGAATGAGAATCACAAATTTGTAAATATGTAAACTATAGTGATGCCCTGATGATATCGTAATTTGTAAACGTTAATTGTTAACAATGATTCAGGAATCCATGATTCACCGTTTCATGAATGCATTGTAAACGTATAAAGCACAAGAAGTTGTGAGCCGATAATCTTAAGAGGGAAGTTACGAATGGTTATGTGGGTTTAATAACAATTTTTTTTGTAAAATTTTAATCGAGCCAATTGCATAGTGCGAACTAGAAAAATTTCTTAAAATGAGGTGCCCTCCATTTTATGGGCCCTAGGCAACTACCTAGGTTGCCTAGGGTAAGACACACCCCTGGACACAAACATTTGTTTGACTGTCCATACCTCATTCAAAACTCTTACTTTAACCCATGTAAAGAGTATACTGGAAAATGTGAATCGGGGAGAATTAAACTAGATAATACCATTCAACACAAAGGAATGGTTGTATGCCATCAAAAATTTAGTATGATCAAGGGAAAAATGAACTTAACTTGTATAAACTATGGGCCTTATCTACCCTCATGCCCCTAAAAGTCCAAGGGGACTGGTATCATTATATCTTCTTGAACTAGACCATTAATCCGCATATAGAGGGACCAGATGCATGAATATTTCCCAATCCGATTTGGTTGGATTTCTATCTGGCATAAGTTCACCATGATTAGTCATTTACAAGGAAATTTTTTCCATAACTTTGTTCGATACGCCGTTTGTTATTTTTCAATTTAGAGGGAATAGGGAGCACCATGTATTGTATTGTTCATCTATGTACAGGAACCTCATCAATAGGATTGAGATAAAGATTAGACACTCTTACATTGAATAATTACCGATCTTGAAACATCATTTTTTGTCCATTGCTGCTCAAATTTCTGAACCAATTGAAGAAGACCAACACTACATGCTCCAACAACAAAGGGAGCTCAAAATGAAATGCAGAATTTTTCATCTACTACAAATAGAGATGTACAAATAAGGCACAAAAATTCTTTTAATAGAAAAACGATGCACACAAAGATTAATAACCACACCCATTTTAAAATACACTCTACGCCTCAGGACTATTCCCAATCGTAGACCTAAAAACTGCAAGTGTATACTTTGATGTTTTGTGGTGTAAATCACCTATGTTGCTATGTTTTTTTGTAGATATTCTTTTAACTATACAAAAATTGTTGTATTATAGTTTTTAATAATATATGCTCAAATTCTTATTCAGAAAAGAGTGTTAACTTTCTATTATCAAAGATCTTGGGTGCATCGACATATTTAGCTCAAGAACATGTCCGGTATAATGAATATAGTTGAGTCTTGAGTTAATTTAGATAACCAATCTCTCCTTTAATTTAGATTTTAATAAAACCAATCTGTATAAAATGCTTATTACCAAATACCATTAAATACCATGTACATTGCGATGAATCTCATAGTAGTATACATTAAAAGTATTAAATTTTTGTGCTAGAAAGCATTTAGTCATTGTAGATAAAACTAAGAGCTTCTATATTGTAATGCCACTTATATGTTGTGTAATGCAGAGTAGATGTTTCCAGTTTGCTGTCCATATTTTAATACTTATTTCTGCAGGGTTAGTATTCTATTCACATATATATCAAATTAACACGACAGAATTGGGCTTTGTTATTATGACTTTTCCTTAAAATGTCATACTCTTGAATCCTCAACACGTAGAATTTGAGTTTACAAGTAAAGTAAAGTGGTTTTCAATAATACGTTTTAAATGTAGAAAACCCGCTTGATCTTATACAAAAAGAGAATAAAACAAATAAACATAACACTTAAATAACTTACATAAACAGATGAATATTCGAACCAGCATTGTGCATAATCTCCATTAATAAAAGATTCATGGAATCATACTCGAGCTTCAGCTCTTTACAATCAAGTTGTGCATGTAACTACGTGCTTTCAATGCACATCCTTCCTTGCTTGTGCAGATTTCACACCTTTGTGTGTGCATACAAAGCAATTACAATTGGTGTTATTTAAATAGAATAAGTCACCCAATAACAGCTCTTCAACTGAGCATTCTAAATCTAAACTCATGCTTTAAAATAGTTGCATGCTATGCATGAATTAAAATAGATTTATTTGAATTAAATCTAATCCTAAAAATAGGATAAAGCTAAGTTAACTAAAGCAAACTAAAGCAAAACTAACTCTATTGTTAATATTCCTAAAAAATCTACGGTTGAAATTCACTATGCATGGGCATGCATATTTCAGAAACTCCCCCTTAATTTCAAACTGTAGCTTTCACTCTTCTGGAGCTTCATTTTCTTTTTCATATTTGCCATGCGTGGGATCACAAACTCCCAAACAATCTCTTAAATATTCAAAAACTTCTTTTGCCAAATCTTTGTAAAAATGTCTACAAACTGATCTTTGGATCTACAAAATTAAAGATGAATTTCCTTATTGTTTACCAACTCCCTGATGAAATGATACCTCGTATCAATATGCTTGCTCCTCTTATGAAAAACATGATTTTTGGACAACACTATGGCTGAGTTGTTGTCACAAAAAATCTACGTAGCTTCCTCTTGTTTCTGTTGTAAATCTGTCAACACTCTTCTCATCCAAACAGCTTGACATGCTGCTCCTGTTGTTGCTACATACTCTACTTCTTATGAAGATAACGTGACAATGGGCTGCTTCTTTGATGCCTATGAAACCACTCTTGTTCCAAAGTGAAAATTATTGTCGGATGTGCTTTTTCGATCATCTATACTTCTAGCATTGTCACTATCTATATAACCAATGAGTTTGAACTCATCTGAACTTGAATAAATAATTCCATGATTTCTTATTCCACATACATGCCTCAAAATTCTTTTTCCAGTTTGCCAATGTCAATATTTTGGAGATTCCATGAACCTTGATATGAGGCTCACACCATACATAATATCAGGCCTTGTGGCCGTCAAATACATAAGACTTCCAACCAAATTTTTAAAAATGTTGGATACACTGAGATCCTTCATCCTCTTTTCTCAACTTCAAACCTACTACAACTGGTGTTAGCGTTGGCTTAAAATTCATCATGTTAAACCTTTTCAAAACATCATTTGCATACTTTTCTTGTGAGATAAAAACTTCACCTTTTGATTGTTGAACTTGAATGCCCAAAAAATAATGCATAAGACCAAGATCTATCATCTCAAACTCCTTCATGGCTGATTTGAATGACTCTGTAGATAGATTTCTAGTAATGATCAAATCATCTACATATAAACAAACAATTAAAATTTAACCTTGCTCATTTATCTTGGTGTATAAGGTAGGTTCACTTCTGCTCCTACTGAAACCATTCTCAATCAAATAAGAATCTATTCTATTGTACCAAGCTCTAGGTTTTGCTTAAGACCATAGAGTGATTTCTTCAATCTGTATACTTTTCCTTCATGACCTTCAATCTCATAACCTTCTGGCTGATTTACATAAACATCCTCTTCAAGGAATCCATTTAAGAATGTTGATTTAACATCCATCTAATAAATAGGCCATTTGTTTTGAGCTGTAGTTGCTAAAACCATTCTTACTATGTCCAAACGCGTCTTATTGGTTCAAATGTTTCATTGTAGTCAACTCCATATTGCTGCGTAAAAACTTTTACCAGCCTTGCTTTGTGCTTCTGTAATTTTCCATTAGCATTGTATTTCTTCTTGTAGACCCACTTGACTCCTATCATGTCCTTTCTTTTTGGAAGATCCATCAACTCCCATGTCTGATTCTTCTCTATAGCATCGATCTCATCGTCCATGGATTTTTCCCAAACTTCATTCTTTATAGCCTCTTCATAATATACTAGATCTGCAGCTTGAGAAAATAATGCAAAAACTGAAAATGAATTAGTTATATCAATGTTATAAATCTCACTTAGACTTCTTGTTTTCTGCTGTTTAGGAGTATTCGATGTAGGAATGCTTTGTGGCGATGGAGTAGCTTCTATTGTTCCCTATGGTGTCTCTTCCATGGCTGAAGATGGCTGAAATATTGGTGACCTCGATTGCGAGTTGGAGGTATTGTTGTATATATATCCCCCTCGGGTAAATATAGACAATTAGAAGAATATGGAAATCAAGAAACTCAAAACCTGACATTTATTTGTGCCACTGGTCGCGCCGGCGATTAGATTAGCGAGCACCAAAGCATGGAAAAATTGCACCCCAGCGCGCAGATTAGAAGGTGCCGACGTGGAAAAAGTTGCACCTGGTGTAGATTAGAAGGCGCAAAACCACAAAAATTTGCGCCCTTGGCACAAATTAGAAGGCGCCCAACACCACTTTTCAACACCTATGGCACACTTAAAAGTATGTTGATGTGAGGATGGATGCACTAAGGTGCACCTTCAGGAGGCGCAACATTTTGAGCATTGACACCCCTATAAGGTTGTACTTTTCGGAAAGCTTACAAGGTCCTCTGTCAACTATGACTAGATATATTTAATTGGGTGAGAACAAGTTCTTTCACTAATCTTTCACTAAAAATTTGGTTATCGTGCATGATCTTGTATTACATTTTAATGGTTTGTGTTTATTGGAAAGACAGATGTTCTTCATTCCTCGATGCATCACGTTTGTTAGTTTAGGTTTATTTTTATGCATCTTCTTACCCTATCTCCTTGGTAAGTTAGTTTAGGTTTTGAGTAAACCCTCTACATTGTAATGTGTGCATCGAACAGAGGAATAGGCACTAGACTTCATCCAGAGAGCCTTCCCGATTCACAAGGTCCCACACTTGGGAAAAGCTCCATGTTATGCAATTGCAATGAGAGTCTCAACCCATCGAGTTGTAGACATTCGGAGGTCTTTGTGATTCGCCATCAACGGGTGTAGCTTGTGTTACAACTTGTCTTGAATGTCCAAGATTTGTAGATACTGATACCTTGTTTCTCTAAAGTTTCATCTGTCATATCATCTTTAATTCGGTGAGAACAAGTTCTTCAAAAATGCAAAATATAGTTCACCATTTTTTGGGTTTGCTAGGGTTCTCACCTACTGCATGATAATGAGATGAATTAAATACAACGGAGGTGGATTGGTTAGATTTTGAATTCCTCTCTCTTCCCTCTCTCATTCTTCCTATAAATTGTAAGGA
The DNA here is from genome assembly GCA_018340775.1 of Taxus wallichiana var. yunnanensis. Classification (NCBI taxonomy): domain Eukaryota; kingdom Viridiplantae; phylum Streptophyta; class Pinopsida; order Cupressales; family Taxaceae; genus Taxus; species Taxus wallichiana. Next base: position 381,092,179 of record CM031241.1, on the reverse strand, counting down.
GGGGCTTCTTTCTTAAGGTTGGACATTCTTGTTTTGCCCCTCCTTCTCTTTGGTAGGTGAATTTGTGGAGTTCAAACCTCCCATCTAAAATTGTAATGCAACTTTGCCTCTTAGGATTTTGTAATGTATTGTACCAATCTTTGGAGAAAATAATGCATGTCTGTGGATGATTCTCAACCCTCTCTGTGTTCATTTACATCCTCATGATCTTTCACTACAAATTTGTTTATCGTGCATGATCTTGGATTGCATTTTAATGGTTTGTGTTTATTTGCAAGACAAATGTTCTTCACTCCTCGGTGCATCACCTTTGTTAGTTTAGGTTTATTTTTATGCATCTTCTTACCCTATCTCCTTGGAAAGTTAGATTAGGTTTTTGAGTAAACCCTCTGCATTTTTATGTGTGCATCTGAACAGAGGAATAGGAACCGGCCTTCATCCTAGAGAGCCTTCCCAATTCACAAGGTCGCACACTTGGAAAAAGCTCCATGTTATGCAATCGTACTAAGAGTCTCAACCCATCAAGTTGCAGACATTCAGGGGTGTTGTGATTCACCATCAATAGTTTTGGCATGCCCAGTGGGACCAAGAGGTCATTCCACAAGATTTGAAGGAATTTTCAAGAAATTTGGACTTAGAAATTGCAAGTTTTACAATTTGATTTTTTCACCTTCCAGGATGAACTCCAAAATCAATTTTCAAGGGCTTAACTTGCTCAAAAGAAGTCAAAATTTCACCAGTTGATAGATCGGGGGATAATATTCAAAAGGGTATTCTTATATTTTTGATATTTTGAGCTTCAAAATTTCATAGTTTTTAGTATTTCAGGTTTCCCGGATGTCAAGCATGTCCCAAGTTCCAACACGGTGTATTTCGGGTTTTTAAGTTACCTTGCATGACCTGAGTTTCACTTGTACCTTTCGAGGATTAGTAGTTGCAACAATACCCGATAAGCTGAATGAAGAAGCTGTATCTTAGGGTCCTTCAAAATTTTAAATTCTATTTTTAATATTGTTAGGTTTGGTGTGTAACTTAGTAGAATCCAGCCTTTTGAGGCTCGTTCTCTAACACATCTAATGACTCGAAGGGATAGAATTCAGCGGTGTAGTAGAAAAAGTTTCCCAGGAACATGAGAAGAATTCGAAGCAGGTCGATACTCGAGAAGAGGGGCTATTTTTCTACTTACAACCATCACTAGGCAGAGGAAGGAGAGAAAGAGGACCACACGCAGATCACTATCTCCACCTAACCGGACTTTGTCTACACCTCCACCTAGTAGACCTTTCCTTGCATCAACTAGATTTCTTAGGCCAATCATAATGGCACATCTACCACCGAATCCCTTTGTCAATTTCACGGGCAGTAGTCCACTCGCCCTAAATGCTCAAAATCAAGTTCTAGTTGCAGCGTTAAAGAATATCCCCTATTTCATAGAGAAAATCATACTACTCCTATTGACCACATCCCGGGATATTGCCAATGCATGTGCAATCCATGAAATAAATGAAATAGATGTTGCAATCAAGTTGTTGGCTTCATCTTTTAAAGGTAAAGCCTTACGGTGGTTTAGGAGCCTAACAAAGCAGGATCTATTACAATTGGAACCAACTTTGTTCGGCTCTTTGCAATGACCAATTCAAGGACAATTTGTCTTTATTGGAACAATTGATGACAATCAAAAGAGCTCCTAATGAACAAATGACAAATTTCAACTTTAGATTCCAATGGACATGGGACAGATTCTAATATTTGTTAGACCAACACCGCCAAAGTGCATTCCTTTATTTCTTAAAGGCTATAAATTTAGACATAGACATGATGATCCAATCAATGGGAGGGACAACGCTTTAGGGGCCTATGACATAGCTATCAGAGAAGAGATATATTTGATCCAAGCTAGCAAAGCTTGCACCAAGGCCACCAATGCCTCTCTATCTGGATATGGGAAATCCTACAACTAGTCAAGCACCAGAGTTGAATCCCATTCCAACTCCTAGAAATCAAAGCAATAATGAGGCATCGACTTCTTCAAATACTTCAAATAAGTTGTAGGAGGTTATGAAATAGTTGCAGAACCTTGGAAATGAGTGGTGACTATCAAAAGACAGCAAACTCAAAGTGCTAGACCGTATCAGGCTCAAGCGCAGTACCAGGCTAGGCCCCCATACCAAAAAAATAGACCACCAGCTTAGGCTGCAAATTAAAACCAAAACTAGGGACAACCTCAAGCTTGAGGCCATTTTGACCATATGATCCAAATGCAATGACATCCTCAAGAATCGTTGGTTCCAACACAAAACAACATGGCATAGAGTACGACGGTGTGTTACCCTTGCAATCTACCTCACAATCGGTCATCATGTTTTTGGTGCACTAAATCAAGCCTTGATAGTGCAAACCATTAGTGTGATTCAAGAACCAAGCCAAGCGGGAATTAGTAGCAAGAAACACAACAAGAAGTACCTCTAACAAAAACCATGTTGGCCAATTGGCAAACGGAAGAATTACGTGGAGTTAACCAATGACCTTTTCAAGGCATGGCTATCAACACACGGTAAAGAAGAAAAGCATAGAAGAGGGGTAACTATCTAATCCAATTGTTTCTCATCCCACTCCTACACAACAAGGGGTCGATGAGACCAAATGTAGTTCCAAATGTGCAAAATCAGCCTAAGGTACCTATTATAAAGCAACACATGCACTGTTCAAGCTCCATAAAAGGTTGTGCCAAGTAAGGGACATCAAAAAGATAGATCATCCCTTTCAACATCATCGATCAAATGAAGAAGACATATATGAAAATTTCCATGTGAGAATCACTGGCTATCTCGTGAAGCAATGAGATTTATTGCAAGCTGCAATGGCTAATTGGTCCGCCTCGAATGTATCAAATGGGGACGGAAAAAGTTCTCACTAATGCAATGCAACCAAGTGGGGTCAACCAAGCAGAATTTGAATCCTCCACCATTCTATGTGTCATTGGTTGTTAGAAACCACTTGGTACACAACTGCATGATAGATTCAAGGAAAGTAGTTCAGTGATGTTGAAGCAAATAGCGAGATCAACCGGGTCCTAAATATGAGCCGAGTGTTGAAAGGAGTAGTACAGATGGATGGAATAGCAGTTAGAAGCAGTTGGGGTCATAAAAGGGTTAAGCCTAACACTACATCCCTATCCTAATGTTACAGTTATGCAAGATGTGTTTGTGATTGACCTTTTGCCACTCTTTGCATTGTGTCTATCAAGAGACTTCACCGTGAAAATCGGTGGATATTTATCGTAGATTGGTCACACATGATTTTCAGGACGAGGTATGGGGCCAAAGAAACAATCAGGTCAAAACCAATTACCAATTTCCATATTGAACCTCATGTTCCAAGTCCTATCAATGCAAATTGCTTAGCCTTTGATCAGGAGGAGGGTTCAAATGATCTAGAAACAGGTACTACGGTCGAGGGAATTCCTGATTTGCCTTTGGATGAATGGGAAAACAAGAGTCATGAATATGACCCATGCAAGGAAATTAAAGAATCTGAATTGGGCATGTATTGTCTACACGAAGAAAATTCACCCATTAGGACATCATTCACCTAAACAAAAGGATGACAACGAAGTTTGGGAACTATTTTTGATGGTTCGAGAAGCGGACAAGGTCTTTGGAGGAGGTGCAATGTTGATTTCACCACAAGACATCAAATATTTTTCAGCTTTTCATTTCCAATTTTCCTATTCAAACAACATGACTAAATACGAGGCATTGATTCATGGACTTCATTGGGCTAGGAAAAAGGGCATAAAGAATTTGCAGGTGTTCGAGGATAGCGAGCTAATGGTCAACCAAGTCGGGGGACAACATGCTACAAAGAATAACCTGCTGAAAAAATACAAGAATAGGGTATGGGACCTCATTGAGGATTTCGAAGCTTTCAACATCATGTCCATACCAGGAAGAAAAATGAAGCCGCATATAGGCTCACGGTGGTTGGAGCAACGTTTGATGTGGTTGACAACATCATAAGGAAAAAACACAACCACATATCCATGTGATTGTGAGGCCTACGATTCGAGATAATAACACAAGTCGGCAGGTGTTTGAGAACGATCAACGAGATCATCAATTTTTTGTAAGAAGAGGCTGAATTCTTGGCTAGGAATCGGGACGGACTAGAGCAGCGAAGACGGGGATCAAGTAGTATATCTGCGGACAAACAAGCTTCCCAAGGGTTTAGTAACATTGGAGTTTATCCTCAACCCTAAAGACCAATTCCGTAAGGAAAAGGCTAACATACTGAGGTCAAGAGAGAAGATTCGGAGCCATTCGGTTAGGGAAGGCAAAACACTTCAAATTGGTAAAGTGGCCATTGAAAGCGGGGAGAAATTAGATTTCATACAACTTTGCCCAAAATTTCCGGATCTCTTCGCTTGGAGCTATGAAGGCTTGAGAGGATTCAATCTGAAGTTGGCACAACATACCATAGAATTGGATCCGGATGCTAAGCCCATCAGTAGAAGGAGAGACCAGTCAACCCTCACATTGAGACTCTAATGAAGAAAGAGCTAAACAAGATAATAGAGGCAAGCATTATATTCCCGATCAAGCACTCAAGTGGGTTGCAAACTTGGTTCTAGTTAGGAAGAAGAGTGGAGAAATCAAGTTGTGTGTGGACTTCCGAGACCTCAGCAGGGCATCTCTCAAAGACCATTACCCACTTCCTTCAATGGAACAAATATTGCAAGTGGTATCCGGTTCAGAGAGATTCTCACTCCTAGATGGCTAGTCAAGGTATAATCAGATAATGGTGAAAGAAGATGACCAGTTCAAGATGGCTTTCACCAAAAAATGGGGCACCTATGCCTACAAGAAATATGCCATTTGGGCTATAAAATACTAGAGCCACTTTCCAAAGAGCAATGGATATGACATTCAAGGGATTGATCACAAAAATAGTTCTCGATATATCTTGACGACATCACCGTATTCTCCGAAATGCAGCGGATCACCTCTTTCATCTAAGGTATTTGAGGTTTAGAATATTTGGGGTATCATTGAATCCCAGAAAATGCATATTCTTGGCTCATGAAGGAAAACTTCTAGGCCATATTGTTTCAAAGGAGGGGTTGAGGATTGACCCAAAAAGAGTTGAAGCAATTAAAGCATTGCCATTACTAAGTCACAAGAAGGCTCTTCAAAGCTTTTTAGGAAGGATCAATTTTTTCCACAAGTTTGTTCGAAACTTTACAGCTCTTGTAAAGCCAATAACGTTGATGTTAAAGAAGAGCATGGCATTTAAGTGGACATCTGAAGGTAAGGCAAGTTTTGAGGCAATAAAAGAGGCTATATCTCAAGCTCCAACTCTCGTCAATCCATAATTCTCCAAGGACTTCATGTTATATGCCTTCGGTGGTGGAGACATAATTTCTACAATCCTAGTACAATAAAACAAAGAGGGATTAGAAAAACCAGTTGCTTTCTTCAGTCAAGGCTTGGAGGAATACGAAACTAGGTACTCTTTCACCGAAAAGCATGTCCTTGCAGTGATCAGGAGCTTAACTAAATTCAAGCACCTAGTCTCAAACAACAAGATCCAATTATTGGTCTCTCATGCGGGAGTCAAGGACTTCCTTCTAAATAAGGATTTGAATGAGAAACGTGCAGGATGGATCACTTGTGTCATGGAATATGACATTGAAATTAAGGTCACTAAGCTGGTCCGTGGAAAGGGATTATGTGATGAAGCGGGTGATGAAAAAGAGACTATCTTGGTACTACGGGATGGTCAAGAAAGGAAAATGATGATGTGCCCGCTCCTTGTTAGACTCGAATATGATATACTTTCTACTGAGACATGGCCTATACCCTCCGAAATGAGCAAAGCAAAGAGGAGATACTTTAGATTACAAGCCATTCCATATGTGCTTGTTGATGGTGTTTTGTTCAAGAAAGACATCAATGTAGTTCTATTAAGGTGCATTGGGGGAGTCAAATTGAGAGGGTGTTACGAGATTTTCATGATGGATATTCGGAGGAAATTTTGCCCCATGGATAACAACTCTCAAGATAATGAAGGCTGGGTATTATTGGCCCACAAGTGTTCAATGACTGTTGTACATGAATAAGAAAGTGTAAGAAATGTGCACTCTTCACGGGAAAAGAAAGACTAATAGCGCTTCCATTGCACCCAATTTTGGTTGACCAACCATTTATGCAATGGGGATTGGACTTCATCAGGGTCATCAATCCAAACTAAGCCAAGGCTACAAGTGGATTCTTACGGCAAGAGACTATTTCACCAAGTGGACCGAAGTAGTAGCGCTCAAAGAAGTAAATGAGTCTAACATACTAGACTATTATGAAGGAATAGTGACTAGGTTAAGTGTACCAGCCACTATCATATCATACAATGCATTGGCATTCATAGGTTCCAAGATTACAGAATGGGCTGTCAAGAATGGAATCTATTTGAGCACCTCTTCAAATTATTACCCGCGGGGGTAATGGGAGGTAGAGTCCACGAACAAGAATTTGCTAAAAATCTTGAAGGACTCTAGATGAAAACTAAAGGACATGGCATACCAAGCTAAAATCAACATTATGGGCTGACAGGATAATGCCAAAGAGGTCTACGAGGTAATTCTCCCTACAAGTAAATGTCTATGGGAAAGAGGTGGTATTGCCTATATCATTATAATTACAAAGCATTGGAGCTCATGAAGCGAGTTGGAGTTTTCTCGAGTTTGAACCAATGGATGCGGATATGTAGATTTGATGGAATTGGAAGAAATCGAGAGCATGCGATTCGAGATGATTGAGAAGGATCGGACCTTAGTAAAAAGATGGTTTAACAAGAAGGCAAGAGCAAGGACCTTCCAAGAAGGGGACCTAGTTCTAAAATGGGATGTAGATCGGAAAAAACCAAGAAGGCATTCCAAGTTTGATGCTATTTGGAGTGGCCCCTACATGGTCACATGATGTAAAAGTAGTAATGCCTTCTAATTATCTACATTAGATCGAGAAGAACTGTTGATTCGGTTAATGAATCTATCTTAAACATTGCTACTAAAAGGAAAAGGTTTACCCTTGTAAATATTAGCCTAGATTTCAGTTCCTCTAAGTGTGGATGCACATTGTCTTTTTGTAGTTAGGTTTCAATTTCCCTAATCGCTTTTGAGTTTTGTTGCTATCGGGTTGAATTTCTACGATTCAACATGCTCTTGGAGAAGGAGTTGTGGTATCAGGCTCGAGATCAGATATCAGGTTGGTTTCAGGTTATTTCTTATGACTCCATGCCTAATGGATTGCTAAAATGCTAGTGATCCCGTTGAGTCACCAAAATTGTTGTATATATCTCCCCCCTCGGGTAAATATAGAAAAAAAAAATATGGAAATCAAGAAACTCAAAACCTGACATTTATTTGCACCACCATTCGTACCCCTAGTGTAGATTAGAAGGCACCGACATGGAAAAATTTGTGCCCTTGGCACATGATTAGAAAAGCGCCGACATGGAAAAATTTACGCCCGGCGCGCATTAGAAGGCACCGACACCACAAAAATATGCACCTGGCGCAGATTAGAAGGTGCCGACACCAAATTTTTGGCACCTATGGCACACTTAAAAGTATGTTGATGTGAGGATGGATGCGCTAAGGTGCACCTTCAGGAGGCACAACATTTTGAGTGTTGACACCCTGAACCCAACAGGAAGCAAACCTTGACCCAGATATTCAAATGGCCATAACTTTTCACAGGGAGCTAAGATTCATGCAAGGTTGGAATTTTTAGAAAGCTTGCAAGGTCCTCTAACTAGCTACGACTGGATATCTTTAATTGGGTGAGGAAAAAATTTTCACGATCTTTCACTACAAATTTGGTTATTTGTGCATGATCTTGTCTTGCATTTTAATGGTTTGTGTTTATTGGCAAGAAAGATGTTCTTCATTCCTCGGTGCATCACCTTTGTTAGTTTAGGTTTATTTTTATGCATCTTCTTACCCTCGTCTCCTTAGAAGTTAGATTAGGTTTTTGAGTAAACCCTCTCGCATTTTTATGTGTGCATTTGAACAGAGGAATAGGAACCGACCTTCATCCGGAGAGCCTTCCCGATTCACAAGGTCCCGCACTTGGGAAAAGCTCCATGTTATGCAATCACAATAAGAGTCTCAACCCATCGGGTTATAGACATTCGGGGGTGTCGTGATTCGCCATCAACAGTGTAGCTTGTGCTATAACTTGTGGTGAATGTCCAAGATTTGTAGATACGATACCTTGTTGCTCTAAAGTTTCATTTGTCATATCATCATGTAGAATAGATGTTGCTATACTCATTGTTTTCTCTATATTTCCATCCCATGCTTCATTATTAATAAATGTACATCCATACCAATCACAACCTTTCCAAAGGATGGATTTTACAACTTGTATGCTTTTGCATTTCTCGAATACCCAACAAAAATACACTTTTATCCTTTATTGTCTAACTTCTTCCTTAGCTCATCGTGTACATGTGCATATGCTACGTAACTAAAATCTCTGAAATGTGAAACACTATGTTTCATATTTTTCCATGCTTGTTGAGGAACCATGTTCCTAACAAGTTTCGTTGGACACCTATTCAAAATATAAACAGAAGTTGCTACTACTTCTTCCCAATACTCATTTGGAAGATGTTTTGCCTTCAACATGCTTCTCACCATCTCCATGATGGCTCTATTTTTCCTCTCTGCCACACCGTTCTGTTGTGGTGTATACCAGTAGTAAATTTCTTGTGTATGCCATGATATCTACAAAAATTCATAAACTCATTACAAACATACTCACCTCCTTTGTCTGCATTCGAGAATTTTGATGTAGTATCCACTTTACTTCTCCACTAATGCCTTGAACTGCTGAAATGTATCAAAGGCATCTAATTTATTTTCGTAAAATAAACCCACGTCTTCCTTGTGTAATCATCAATTAATATCATAATATAAATACAACCTCCAATAGAAGTTGTCTACATAGGTCCACATAAATATGAATGTATAATCTCAAGTGGTGCACTTGCTCTTGTTGTTTTCCCAACTGGGAATGAATCTCTATGTTGCTTCCCAAAATACAACCTTCACATACCCTTTCTCGGTTTCGAATCAATGGAAAATATTTAACCATATTTTTTTATGTAATAAATTCAAACCTCAAAATTCAAATGTCCATACCTTAGATGCCAAAGCCATGATTCATCCTTCATGATTGAATGAAAATTTGATTGTGTTCCTTTAGAAGAGGACTCAACTATATTTACGCAGAAATGGCGTAAGACTTGCTTGTTGTAACCCAAACCTAATTTTCATTGGTGTAAGACTCATCTGTTTGAGCGCGGGACTTAACAAAAGACTGATTTGGCTTAGCGCAAGACTTTGCTGCATACTGAGTTGCTGATTTTGCTACAAACAGATATGATTTCTTCTTTTTTCTAGGTTTCAAAATCAATGAAAACATCCTATTGCTTCTCATCTTCACTTTTGCAATCAACTAAGTGCTAGGATATTTGTCCACAATCACGCACTCATTGTCTTCCATATAGACTCAGTATCCTTTCTCGTACCAGTTGTCCAATACTCATAAGGTTATGTTTCAAACCTAAAACATAGTAAACATCTTGCATACTTGTTTGTTCCCCTGTCTTGTTAGAATACTAACCGTGCATTTTCCTTTCACAAACACAATATTGTTATTTCCAAGAGTTACATCACTCTTAATTGAATCATCCAAAATAGAAAACAAATCTAGATTACCTATCATGTGATTACTACAACCTGAATCCAAATACCATACATCACATGGACTCTCTTTTGACAAATTACATTCAATAGGGGATAAAGAAGGTATTGCTTCGGTAATCCTTGTGCATGCAATAAACATAGGTTTAGAAATAGAACTTCCAACCTGATTTTTATTTTTCCTCTCCTGATCATATTGCTTTTTCTTGCAATCATAAGCATAGTTCCCATACTTCTTGTAATAATGGAACTAAACATGAGACTTATCTTGTCTTTGACCATAACTTTGTTCTTGATTCTATCCTCTTCCACCTGAGTTTGATGAACTGCTACCGCGTCCTCTAGATGGACTTCTTCCTCTGCATCTTGGGTTGAAACTTCCTCTTCTTTTGCCACAAATACCTACTATCTGAGATGCAAAAGTATGATCTACACTTGCATGTGATCTATTCATCCTCTGTTTATGATTGATTAGTGATGCATGCAACTCATCAATAGAAAACTAACTCAGATCCTTAGTTTCTTCAATAGCAACAACTAAAGGATCAAATTTCATAGGCAAACTTCTAAGCAATTTTTCAATAATCCTTCTGTCTTCAAGAGTCTCACCATGGGATTTGATTTGATTGACTAAGTCAACTACATAAGTAAAAAATGATTCTATAGAATCTGAATCTTTCATTGCTAAATTCTCAAAATCTCTACGAAATAACTGTAGCTTGACGGTTTTTACTTTCTCCTTACCTTGATATGCAACTTGTAAAGTATCCCATGTAGTCTTTGCTTGACTAGTTGTTGCCACTCTTGGAAGAATGCTTTCATGCATTGCCTGATGAATATAGAAAAGAGCTTTGCCGTCCTTCTTCCGTAACTCCTTCAAAGTATCTTTCTCGTCTTGAGAAGGTGTAGTATACGCTGCTACATTTGTGGGCTGTGTACCCATCTTCAACGATCTCCCACACGTCTTGAGATCTCGAGTAGCGCCTTCATGGTCAATGACCAAGTATTCGTAATTCTTTCCATTAAATTATGACGCTCGCATGCCGGATGTAGAAGCCATTGCTTGCTACCAATTTAATAAGCTGCTAGAATAACCTCGCTCTGATACCAATTTGTAGAAAATCCACATCTTATACAACAAAGAGCATAAAAGAAATAAACAGAACACCTAAATAACTTGCATAAATAGATGAATATTCGAACCAGCACTGTTGTGCGTAATCTCCATTAATAAAAGCTTCATCATACTCGAGCTTCAGTTCTTTACAATCAAGTTGTATGTGCAGCTGTGTGCTTTCAATGCACATACTTCCTTGCTTGTGCAGATTTCACACCTTTGTGTGTGCATACAAAGCAATTACAATTGTTGTTATTTAAATAGAATAACTCACCCACTAACAGCTCTTCAACTGAGCATTCTAAATCTAAACTCATGCTTTAAAATAGTTGCATGCTATGCATGAATTAAAACAGATTTATTTGAATTAAATCTAATCCTAAAAATAGGATAAAGCTGAGTTAACTAAAGCAAACTAAAGCAAAACTAAATCTATTTTTAATATTCCTAAAAAAGCTACAGTTGGAATTCACTATGCATGGGCATGCATATTTCCAACATTAAATACAAATAATTAGATTACAAACCTAATTGCTTTTATGGTTTTCAAAATTGAAAAAAACTTGAATTCATTCAAAATTGCTGATTGTAAATACTGTATATTCTGAATTTAATTAGTAATTCGGAGATGAGACAATCTATATAGCCTCCTTAAAGGGCACAACTGATTTAGACAACGAGTTTGAAAACTGTTTGTGTTCTTATATAAGGATGCACCCTTTCCGATTCAATATAAACAGTTAAAAACATAACGGAAAAGTACAAGAAAATGTGGTCTCAAGAACAGTAGTGATAGTAGCATATGCACAACAATACCAGAGCCCACGACATTTGTCAACATCCTCCCAGCAAGCAGCAAAATGGGAGCATTAACACAGCGTATGGCCAGCCACCCTAGCATAATTGAAAGCGGATTTTACTCGAACGTTGTAGCTATGAATAAACTAATAAACAAATATGCAAAATGTGGAAGCATACGCAAGGCACGTGAACTGTTTCACACAAAACTTCAAATCACAATCTACAATACTTTTCATCCCACTTATTAACCCATTTTTAAGATAAACGAAAAAAAAAAAAAAAAGGTAGACCCCTCATTCCCCCAAAACAGAACTACAACCAGTCACCACCAAACAAACAACTCGCACCACATTCCAATAGTTCCAACCACAGCGTAACCTTGTTCCCCTTGGAGTAACCACTAGTTTATAACTTTAAGGTCACATATGAGGCACTGAGATGTGGAATTCATGTGGATATGATTATGGGAAGTTGGAATTCATGGTTTATACTTATGAGCATAAATATCTATATTGCAATTTTGAAAGCTACTCACATGCTCAGATTTCAGAAATCTTTATTCATAAGTTTATACTTACGACGGCATAAATATCTATATTGCAATTTTGAAAGCTACTCACATGCTCAGATTTCAGAAATCTTTATTCATTGATTAGTCTCTATTGTGAATGTAATATGTATAACGGACATATGGAAGATTATAGGGATAAAACACACTTTCGAACTCCATCAAATTAGTAAAACCACCACCTATATATTTGCATACTAGTGAAACCACTATTTCATTTGATGAAGTCAGACATACGGCGGTGAAGTTCAACAGCGCTTTTGCCCTCCACATTCAAATAATTGAAGCCGTGGTCTTCCCCTTCCAGCAAAAGCACCTCAACTTCCTTCCCACATTTCTTCAGAAAATCACAATACTGCAATTGTTTGTCTCTCAATATGTCGCTACCTGGAACCACAAAAAGTATGGGTGGAATGGCAAGACTAGAAACTGCAACCTCAGTGTCTTTCCCTACGGGATTACAAAAAGGATGGTCCCTGTTGCTTCCCAAGGGCAGTGCCACTCTCCACAACGCATCCGAATGCTCCACCTTAAACATGGAGAGACTTGCCTCCTCTGATGGCAACCGATCTTCACCTCCGAAAAAGGGGTACAATAAAATAATCCCCTTGATTTTAATTTCCTTTTATTTTCGTCCTCTGCAGATGCCCTTGCAGCCCACATGCCCAGATGATGTGCAATGTTACCTCCTGCGCTGTCGCCAATCACAAATATCCTGGAAAAGTCGGCGTGAGATTGTAACCACGGATCTGCGACCGCGCCCTCTTTTTTCATCGCCTCCAGCCACTTGAGCGCTGCGATGGAATCGTGGTAGGCAGCAGGAAGACGATGTTCAGGTGCTAACCTGTACTTGACAGATATGATAATCACGCCTAGTTTGGCTGCCCACAGCTTGCACGTCCTGTGGAAAGTCGGATAGGCGGGGCTCAAAGCGATAAATCCGCTGCCGTAAAAGTATAGAAGGACAGGCACCCTGGAGTTGGAGTTGGTCTTGATTAGGGGCGGCAGGTAGAGGCGTGCCCACAGCTCAGCTTCCTCGTCAAACACAACGTCTTTGTATAACACATCATCTCTCTCTGAAATGGCAAAAGGGAAAGGTGGTTCGTCTTCCCGTACAATTGATCCATCGCTGTAGACTTTGAGAAATCCAGGAATATCCTCCACTACCAGAGGCTCGCACTCAAGATTATTCGACATTTTTCCCCGCTTTACAACTCTGGATAAGATGAGAATTATAAATGAATGGCTCGCGTTAATCAAATAGAGAGTTGGTGAAGTTGAGTTAGATGGACGTTTTAAAATAGTGTTGAGTTAGAGGCACGTTTTTAAACAGGGTGTTGTGTTAGAGGCACGTTTTTAAACACGTTATCTTCCAATACTGTCAACTTAGGGACACAATCAACTGATCCATCACTATCGACATTGACAGAGGCGCACACTCACAACGATTCGCCAGGCCACATCTCAACTTCCTCATCAAACACTTCATCTTTGTAGACAAATGGCTGAAGCGAAAGTTGTCGAGGTTGATAGAGGGCCACACAACCAATCATTCGCCATGTACATGGAATTAAATTTGGCAGCTAGTTACGGCTGGGCCTATCCCTCACGCACGTTAGCAGTGAGGGGTGGCAAAATTTGAAGCCACGACCTCCGCTGTGACATCCACATATCCCACCACTAGACTGCGCATTAGTTTTGTTCAAAATTTGAACAATTTTGACTTTATTGACTGCTTGCGAACATACGTGACAGTTAGGGTAATCGGCTGATTACATCGTGTTTTAAATCGTAAAATACTTGAACATTTAAATGTTCATAAATATTGTTACAATAAGGAGTAGCAATCCGCGATGTGATCGCCGAAAAGGGAAGAGAATTCGCTAGAAGGATAGTGGAGAAAAGGCAAGTGTTCGGGCATTGGAGATAAATACAAAGCAAGAATGAGAACTTAGAGAAATACGAAAACCAAATTTATTATTTGTAAGTATAAGAAATTTGAAGAGAGTAAATCTGAGGACATAAAAGCGAGAAACAAAACAAGTGAAAGGATAACATGCAAGATGGAAGGAAAATGAGGAAGGGAATTAAGAGAAAGGGAAATGGGGTTGAGGTGTGACTTCTCTTTTAAACAAGATTGAAGAAGAGTAGTTTTCGACATCTTGGAGTAACGTTCGAATGAAAATGGTGGAGATATTCAAATGCCATTCAAGGAGGGGACCTTAGAAATAGCAGTGAAATTTGAATGTAAGGCTTTGTCATTTGGTGTTCCCAATGTCAATTGTTGCTCTAGGAAGAGTTGCTTCTTGAGACTTGTGGATAGATAATGCCCAAGCCATTTTGAGGGGCAATTGTCTATGGCTACCTCTAGAAATTGATTGGAACATGGGAAGGATTGTTTAGATCCCAAGAAGGGCCACTATAACAATAAAAAATGATGATAACGAATTATAATGGCAAATGAGGTGACAATGAGGAATTGTCATACACAATGTCCACAATAATGCCAGTTGCACCATTCACTAGGCCTTTTTCAACCCATAAATTTGCCGAAAGCATGACTTTTGGTTTTTTGCAGAGAAAATCTTTATGCTACAAAGTTGATCGTCATCGCATCAATTCGGTCATCATGTCTTGTATTTTGAGCAATAGATATGGCAATTGGAGAATTCAACTCCTTCAACATCTAGAGGTTGTGGTTGTCAACCTGTTCATTTTTGCAAACAAATGGATGGCATTGTGGAAAAAATGCATCTCTTCCTCTCGAAAGGCTCGAATCAATGCCTCGACATTATAAGCTTCTAGAATTCTAATTTAGGTTCTCCATTGCGAATGTTGAGAAGCATGCGGCGAAATGAAATGTGTGATGGAGTGGAACCTTATTGCCTGAAGATTGATCTCAAGGAGATCGAAACTAGAAAATATTTCCATAGTTTTGCTCCCAGAATTTCTCACGTATAAAGGAATGTATATGACATGCGGTACTTGACCAAGATCTCCAAGAAGAATGATGGATCTATTACCAAATGTAATTGTTTTTGAATTTGAGAAAGCCTCACAAAGATGGTAGTCAATCTTTGGGAGCAATTTAGGACCAATGAAACTCATTTCATCAATTAGAATATATTTGTCATGTTTCAGGATTCATGTAGAGAGGCTAAGGCTTTCCCTTCTAGGGTTTTATTTTTGTAATTGGAATATGGACGGAGGCGTGAATTATGGAAGTGAAAATTTTAAATGCAACCACAACAATAAGGGCCAACAAAAGGAGTGGAGAGATAGCAATGGTTGATGCGAAGCGAAAGTGGACTTGAGAGAATGAATAAGGTAGGACTTTCCTATTCTGCAGATCGTGAACAATTAGCTTGAGCGGTGAAACTTTGTTTTTGCAAGATGCATTATAGTGTGAAAGCCAATTGTTGGTCGCCACTCAATAATAATGTGGGGGTTGTGGAAGATCCCTACAAATATATAAGACAATATTCGACCTTATTCCTTTTAATAAAACTCCAACCATGTCCCAAGATCTTCTAAAGAGGAACATTAATAGTTGGCCAATCAGATCTTGGGTGTCAAATTATCGGTATCCTGAGAATATGTATACTATCAAGGCTTGTTGTGTATCTAGGATAGAGTTGAGATAAAATATGCCATTCATTAATATACTCATGTGACTGTTCTCCTTCATCGTTGGATTGAGATTAATTTGGTAAATTATTTGCGGGTACTAGTTTAGTCTTGATTACATGCCATGTAGTGTAGTTATATTTTAAAAAGTACCAACCTGGAAATGATATTTTGAGGAGTAGTACTAGTATCCATGGGATTATTGTGGAAAGGCTTGTAAAGGAGGATTTCACACCAATAAAAAAGTTCAAAAGAAGGTGACTCTTTTGAAGGAATATTGGAAATTTTGGACATACGTAAACCGTTGTTCGGAAACTTAGAAGTCTCCTTTTAAATCAATTTCGGTATTTAGTATAACTCTAGTCCCGAGAAATTTTGATAGGGGAATGGGATTCCCTTTCGAAGGGTGCACAAGATATGCATAGAAAAGAAGGAGGCATATTTCATGTGGTTGATATTTTGCTACAACAACTCATCTTAGAATATTTTACCTACATTTACTGAAATAAAATCCCTACTACACATACAAAATTAAAGTTTTAGAAGTATTTTACAGGTCTCTTGTCCATTGATGTCATTCTCAACAACACTCTCTTAAAGCATCTTAATATGGTGAAGGAAAGAAAAAAATCTATGAGGGCATTTATTGATAAGTGGAAAGCATTTGGTGGTATGTCTTGGACCATTTCTCAGCTTTAGAAGTGTACTTGGCAATTTATTTAAGTACAAGATGATGTGAAAGCACAAGCCGACAATCAATATTGGCTCTCCATATAGCTATCACACTTCGGTTGTGGATATTGAATCTATCAATCCTTCCTGAAGGAATGTATTTAATTATACCTTTGTTGTCAATAGATAAGGAAGAAATGGCCTGAATGGGCCAAGGTGCATCAGTAGTAAAAGCAAGATGAGATTTATTTTCCCAAAGGTAAGTTTGTTAAGAACATTGTGTATGCCATGAATATGGTTTATAAGACCATCTAGGTCTTGCGGTGGTTAGGAAATGAGTAACTACATTGATGGCAACAAACATGGCCACGTTAATATGTTTTTTAAATAGAGTGTTGAGTTGATTTATCCATCACTATCGATATTAACATATGACACACTCAACTTATCCATCACTATTACGATTAACATATGGCCACACTCAAATTATAATTTTTATTTGAACAAATTTTGTGCAACTTTAACATGCCACATCTTAACTTTGATGAGCCACAACTCGGCTGATTGGTAAGGGATATTCTCCCCAAAAATGCACCGCATATATATTTCCAACCATTCAATTACATCATGGTAGCATAACATATATATCATATAAACATGACATGTCTTATATTTCACGGCATGAAAGTGGTATTTTTATCTTAGCAATACCGAGCTTCGAGTCTGTCATGTAAGTATACCTCGTGCAAAAATAATTTTGTAGTTTGATTGCTACAAAATTTGAATCAACTTTCAAACCAAGTAATTTCAAAACAAGTCTCTACCTCAATACAATACAATTAATACGAGATGAAACTTACAAATAACTCCGATACAATCTTTCCATACAGATTTAGGACTCTTAGACTCCACTTCAGCTCCAATGATCCTTGGTGTAGTGAATGAGTCTCAACATGCCTATTTATAGGAATGTGAGAGGCTTTTCACCTGGATCAAAGTGTAAACCGGAAATTGGAGACCCAATTACCTAGGTGACCAAAATATTCTTACTTTATCAAAAGTAAGAAGACATGCATGAGTACACGCCACTCATGATAATGCCTTTAGATAGTGGGGAGGTCCACCATGCTTTGATAAAATCAAAAGTAGAATCTTATCTAGCTTTATTACGGATGACAACAAGCCTGTCATCATAGCTATTATGGACTATATTGGACATTGGGACCACTGTCATCATCAGATGAGCTAGATGATCCTTCCCATTCATGTCTTTCTGCAAACTAAGGATCATGGGTATTGCACTCATACCAAAGTCTTGATATAGATGTCATCCCATCTTCATTCTGTTGAGATGACGCCTTGTAGGGAAAATATAATGATCTAGAATCCTCAAGAAATGACCAGGTGTTGGAGGATGCACATTCATTGTGTGATGCGAGAATAATATTTCTCCAAAGTTGACCATTCGGATTCGCATGATGTCCCTGGTATAGATTAGTCCTAAGATAATATTGTAAGTTTACATACCAACTTATTTAAAATTTATCAAGATGTTTTGGTAGTATCAAGAGAAACATTTAGTAATGGACTGTCAGAAATTTTAGTGGGGAGAAATTTGGAAAGAAAATACTTAAAATGATTAGCAATGTATTGCCTATCTCCAGGAGTGCTTGGCCGATTCCAAATATTATTTTCTAGGGATGACCTTCAAGCCATAATCTTGAAAACTCAAATCTCCACAGAACATTTGGTCTGATAACTAATTGTCTTAACCTTAGTCCTTCAATTGGCATATCATCATTAGCAGGTTCAACATACCTGAAATGTCTCCATTGCCAATTTAATGTGCAAAATACCATTGGATCTTGCCTTGTATGAAACTCTGTTGTTGGCACTTCGGGTCTACAAACCTCCGTGCTACTTCTATAGTCCGATATGGAGATCTTGTGATAATTCCATTGGAAATAAGAAGATGTTGGGCTTCCCAAGACATAGTATTATCACATATTTTCTTAGAATCCAAATAGTTTTGGCATGTAGCAGTGTCCAGATACTTTCTACGAACTCATGAGAGACTCTGAGTAACATTTACATTCTGGAATAATTTAATTTCTCTTTGGAAAAATTAGTAAGATAATTTTCCTTTCCTTTAATGTGTTCGATATCAAAACTGAAATTATCGAACCACATTCCCCATCTCTGCAATCTATTGAATGCAGTCTTGTTGGCTAGGTCACCATTATTCATTCTTGCCTTTAAATCTTTCAAATCTGACATGAGAATGAAATGTTCATTTTGAATAAAAAATAAGAAAGCTTTAATAGCCTTCTTGGCAGCAAGAATTTCTTTATGAGTTGAATGATATTTCAACTCAGATCCTTGAAAAGAACCAGATGCATATCTACAAACCTTTTCTTTTCTATTTATCATTCTTTCTTTTAGAAACAACTCCCCAATAATTTTCACTTGCATCTGTCTCAATAATTTTTAATCCTTGGGCAGTGGGCAAGGACATAGCAGCAGTTCAAAAACATCTCTTGATTCTTATAACAACTTTGATTCATTTCTTGAGATCAGCAGAGCATTCTTCTTTAATATTTTATTGGAAGAATTTATTAGCAATATTCTTGTAGAATCCTGCAACATAATTAACACATCCAAGAAATCTTTGCAACTTTTATTTTTCTGATTTCATCAGGGAACTCTTGGAATTTCGATATAATATGATTCTGCATCTCTATGGATCCATCTTTTATCTTGATGCCAAGAAAATTCATCTCATCTTTAAATACATCAATTTTTGTGGGAGACAGACAAAGACCATTTTTATATACTCTCTCATAAAACTTTCTCAGTGCTCTATGTGATCTTTTGGGGACTTGGAAAATATTATTATATCATCAATGTATACTAATAAGAATTCAGAAAGATCACCAAATATGGAATCCATTTTCTTCTGAAAAATAGAAGGTGCAGTTTTTAAACCAAAAGAAAGAACTTTCCACTCATACTGACCTCTTAGAACAACAAATGCAGTTTTGTATGTATCTTCAAGCTTGAGGAAGATTTGCCAGAATCCAATTTTAAGATCAAACTTGCTGTAGACCTTTGATCCTTTGATTCAGGCCAGCAAATCATCCTTGGCAGGAATAGGGTGCTAAACTACTGTGACGAATTTGTTCAGAGGCTTGTAGTCAACTACAAGTCTTTTCTTCTGACGGATCTTTTCACTTCTTTTGTTGACATAGAAAGCAGCGCATGCCTAGGGAGAATTTGATTCATGAATGAATCGTCCTTAAAGCAACGTTTTAATCTCTTCCTCGCATTCTTTTCTTTGAGAGGGAATCATTCCTCTATGATGGGCTTTGAACTTTGGCATTACTTCATTGCCTTTTTCATCTTTTATGAGCTACAAATCAAGTGAATAGATATGCTTTCTTCTAGAAATGAAAGCATGGGGATTTTCATAACAAACATCTTTTTTTATCTTTATCACAATATCATCTATATTGCTTTTACACGAGCTATGGATTTTGAATCTAGGCATGGTTAGATTCTTTCTTGTGCTCTGGTAAAGGGATTATGGTGTTAAAAGTATACTTTCTAGGGATTTGGATATTTGGGTTAAACAAAGAAATAAAATCCCTATTCAGCTGAATGTACCACACTCTTGTAAAGAATCAACTCCTATCAAGTAGTCATAGGATAACATATCATTCTAATAGAATGTCAAGAGTTCTATCATATCCTTCTATCATGCATAGCGGGAACATAGGAAACAAACCTAGAGAAAACTTCTTTCTTATCAAAATTAATCTTAAGATATGTTTTGTCAAAGAATCGGGAGGTATAGCTCTAGATCTAAGGAGACTAATGTAGCGCTCCCAGTATCTATCATGGCATCTATTGAATATGGTTTGATATTTGGAATACGAGATCATGATAAAAATGAAGGGATTTTAGGCACCTTTGATTGTGCATACCTCTATATTTGGATCTTCTCTTTGAGACAACTTCTATTGCATCTTGATGAAGAATTTTTGATAAGATTCCTCACAGTCTTCTTCATCACGTAGCTTTTTTTTTCTCTTTCTTCTTCTTCAATGATTCTTTTGTACTCATTGGTGGCTTTGGCAATAATTTCTAGAGAAATTCAATTCTGCTTCTTCTCCAGGTCTTGATTGTTTGGATCGGGAATCATAACATCAAGTACTAAGCACACTTGGAACAAGTTCTGATATTCTTCTTCAATTGTATTTTTTCAGAAATAAGAATGAAAAACTTCTCCTCGGAGGATAACTTCCTCCACCTCTTCCTCCTCTTCTTCTTCCTCTGTAGGAGTTTTTCATTGAAGAACTCATCCTTGAAATGGAGGCCTTGATGGAACTGGAGAATATGGTCTTTCTGACAATACAATCTTTCTTTTTCTTCTTCTTCTTCTCTAATATGTCTTTCTTGCTTGATCCTTGACTGCAAGTAATATTTTCTTTCAAGCTCTCATACTTTGTTTGATAGAAAAACCTTTCTTGCAGTATTCCAGCGGGATAGTCTTCAAATTCACTTTTCCTTAACCGCAACTATTTGAGAAGAAGTTCTGAAGACAGAGGCATCATGGGGTATGGAAAACTAGCATTCATATTTACACATACCACCATATTAACAAATGATGGAAAAGAATCATATCTAGAATTAGTACTATCACTCTCAGAATCTAAACATTATACAACATTTATCTCGAAAATCTTCTTGAAGTCTAATAAGAAACATCTGAAGAATAACTATCAGAATCAATGATCAGATAATAGTCTTTTTCTATAATACCCTTGGCAGCAAGAGTATTAAATTTTTCTTTTCCTTTATCTGAGTCTTTCGAGAGCACTCATTAGCATAGTGCTTTCCTTTACATATAAAACATGTAGGAAAAACTTCTTTCTCCTACTAACATACCGCTTTTTTTAAAAACAAATTTTCTATAAGGCTTCTTATATACAGAAGAATCATTATATTTTGTAAATCTTTTGTTGTATTTCTTATACTTCCTCCGACCTTTCCCTTTTGAAAAGAAGAACAATCATAACATACCTTCTTCTTAGAGGACTTCGAGGGTTTACAACCAAAAGGGTCACTTTCAATCATCTGGCAAAATTTATGGCGTAATGATTTTTCAGCCTTAATTGCTTCTTTCCGATCCTACTTTTCTCTGTAAAGCCTGGCATTAGTTTCATCAATGATTTGGTTAATAGCACCAAAACTTAACTCATCAGGAGTTTTCCCATGCATGGATTTCTTATATTATGTAGTAAAATATTTAGGAAAAGATTCTACATATCTCATTCTCATAGTAGGATCATTAATATTGCCAGAATTATAATACATCTTTTGCATGTAACACTGGTATTCTTTTATTCTACTCATGTCACACAACCTAGCTCTTAGAAATAGAGTAGTATTCTGGAATTTATCATTACTCACATCCCCAATAAATTCCTTAATAAGAGCAGCTATTAATCTAGTGTATCCACTTTGTAATATATCATCTTGATGTGGGTTAGAATCCCACCATTCTTTTACTATACCAACAAATCCATTAGCAACCATCTCTGCTATAGTATGTAGATATTTTCTATACAAAGTTTTTGAGAATTTCCATAGCCTATCATACCATAAATAATTTCTTTAATTTCTTCAATAATATGACATGCTAATTTATACCAGTTGGGATGGAGTGTATGAGTTCTTGCAGTCCCATGTGGTGGCTTAACTTTTGTACTAGATAATTCTCCTAGAAATAAACTTTTAGCTTCCTTTGGCTTTATTTTTACCTTACCAATGGATTTATTCTCATCACTTTTCTTACAAACAATAAAGGACTATCTTGAGATAAAATTTCTTTATCTTTGGATTGAAGATCCAGCAAGATCTGTGACTTCTTTCCAAGACACTGCGTCTCGACCAATCTAGTTTTTCTTCTTCTTGGTTTTTAGTATTTTCGAGAATTTGTTCTACTTGGGAACCAAGATAGGTATAGAGATGACATATTCTTGGACAAAATCTATTTTATGACTAATCTCAGTAGTGGACTCAGTTAGGTGATGCAGACTGGATTGTACTAGCTTATGAGTAGTACCTAGCTTAGAAGACACATCACTTTTGATACTTACAATATGATCGACAAGGGTTGAACAATAAATACTACATTTTGAGTTATAACTTTAGGGATAAGCTGTATAGGTAGACATAATAGCAGAAGTGTTTTCAACATGCTTCTCAACTCTTTTTATACTGACTGACATCATCAATCTTTGAATTTAACAACTTCAAAGCACCAGACACATCTCCTTTTTGATTTAGCTCTATAGCTTTGAGGGTTTTTTCCATTTCTGCAAGTATAGACTCCTGTGACTGAAGCCTATCATGGACATTCTTTACAACTTTATTTGTCCAATTGAGCATTTTGGAGGACTCAGATGGATCTATTTGTCTATCTACAGACCTTTGATACTAGAACATGGCTTTTGGGGTGAGTCTGGACATAACACTTCGTATTGTCCAATGAAGGAAAAGAGGAAGAACTGGGAGATGCTTTAAATGCCATACTAATGGTTGGGCCATTAGATGGAATATACTTTTGCTTTATGAGTTTTTCACAATCATTGCACCATAAATAATCAGTATTAGGGTCATGTACAAGACTATTATGACCGCACATATATATTTTTCTTTAGTAGACTTTCGGAAGATTCTCTTATTGAGAAAATGGAACTATCGATCTGAGTGAACTAGATTTGGGTAGACTAGGCAAAGAAATTTTATTTCTAAAAGACAAAGTAACATTGTTTTTGACTCATTCACTTTGTGGCATTTTCTAATTTTGGCTAACTTGGTTTCAAGAGACTTTTTGACAATGTCCATTTTGAGGGACCTTGATCTGCGACCATGAAATTAACTCTTGTTCAATTTTTGACTTTCTAGGCTTGCATGGCTCACCACGTTGTTGCCCTTGGAAATACCATGCTTTACAGGATACATGGTATTGATAAGATGATAAATGAATTTGTAATTGATGGCAAGTGGACAAGCACCGGGTTTCATATTTAAACCAAGTAGTTGCAAGATGTAGTTTTAACACTTATTTTAGCAGATCATCTTTAGTCAGACTAATAGGGTAGTTAGGATAGACTTCAAAGGAAATAGGACCATTATGCAAACTAGTTTGAATTGTAGCTAAGCAATGAATCTTTGAAATTATCAAATCTTAAATCCATCAAACAACATAACACAGATGCATTTAGACCATGAGAACAAAGGGGTGATACCTATTTGAACACAACCTATATGCGCAAACTTAAAGGTTTTTGCCTTTTTAATGACTTAATATCACTGGGATCAATTAATGGGATATTATATTCTCTAGAAGATGTCTGGGAGACTTGTATTAGAGACTCTCTAGTTTTAAGAGTACTAGCAGCTATCAAATGAAAAGCATGAATCTTAGCATAAAATTGGTTATACGGGATCTTAGGCAATTCCCAAGAAGGTAAAGGATCAGACTCATCTCGAATATCAATGGCAGAATTAATGGGAAAGACTTCAGAAAAAATTACAAGATCTTGTTCTAGATCTCCACTTGGAAATATTATTACGACCTTCAAACTCCATTTTAGTGGTACTATCAAGTAAATTTCCCTACGGGACTTATGGTATTGGCCTTCAACCTAAACTGCGCACAACCACGGTGACTTACTTGCGGGAGCCTCACCTCTTAGCCTGGCTTACGGTGTATCAACTTGATTCACAGATGGAATATGAAAATACGTAATAGAACTTCAAGACAAAGATATAGAATTCTAACTTGCAAATCTCATTGAGGTTTTAAGATCCTTTACTGACTCTGTAAATAGAGAACCAACGTGATACCACTTTCAAACCAAGTACTTTCAAAACAAGTCTCTACCTCAATACAATACTTTGAAATGGAAAAAACCCATAAAGCTATAGAGCTAAATCAAAATGGAGATGTGTCTCAGTGCTTTGAAGTTGTTAAATTCAAAGATTGTTGATGTCGATCTGTCTATAAAAAGAGTTGAGAAGCATGTTGAAAACACTTCTACTATTGTGTCTACTGTACAGATATCCCTAAAGTTATAACTAAAAATGTAGTAGATATTGTTCAACCCTTATTGATCATACTTGTAAGTATCAAAAGTGATGTGTCTTCTAAGCTAGCTACTACTCATAAGCTAGTACTGATCAAGTTTGCATCACCTAACCGAGTCCAATACTCGGATCAGTCATAAAATAGATTTTTCCAAGAATCTGTCTATCCTATACCTATCTTGGTTCCCTTAGTAGAACAAATTTTAGAAAATACCAAAAAACCGGTAGAAGAAAAAACCAGATTGGTCGAGTCGTTGTCTTGGAAAGAAGTCACAGATCTTCTTGGATCTTCAACCCAAAGCATAAAGAAATTTTATCTCAAGATAGTCCTTTATTGTTTGTAAAGAAAAGTGACGAGAAGAAATCCATTGGTATGGTAAAAATAAATCCAGAGGAAGTGAAAGTTTATTTCTAGGAGAATCATCAAAGTACAAAGTTGAGCCACCGCATGGGGCTGCAAGAACTCATACACTCCAGCCTAACTGGTATAAAGTAGAATGTCATTCCACTGAAGAAATAAAAGAAATGATTTATGGTATGATAGGTGTGGAAATTCTCAAAAACTTTGTATAGAAAAGATCCACATACTATAAGCAGAGATGGTTGCTAATGGATTTGTTGGTATAGTAAAATAATGGTGGGATTTTAACCCACATCAAGCTGATATTTTACAAAGTGGATACAATGGATTAATAGCTACTCTTATTAAGGAAGTTATTGGGGATGTGAATAATGATAAATTCCAGAATACTACTCTATTTCTAAGAGCTAGGTTGTGTGACATGAGTAGAATAAAAGAATACCAGTGTTACATGCAAAAGTTGTATTATAATTCTGGCAATATTAATGATCCTACTATGAGAATGAGATATGTAGAATCTTTTCCTACATATTTTGCTACAGAATATAAGAAATCCATGCATGGGAAATCTTCTGATGAGTTAAGTTTTGGTGCTATTAACCAAATCATTGATGTTCACTAATGTCAAGCCAGAGAAAAGAAGGATCGGAAAGAAGCTATTAAGGCTGAAAAAGCCTTATGACATAAATTTTTCCAGATGATTGAAAGTGACCATTTTGGTTGTAACCCTCATAAGTCCTCTAAAAAGAAGGTATGTTCTGATTTTTCTTCTTTTTCAAAAGGGAAGGGTAGGAGGAAGTATAAGAAATACAACAAAAGATTTACAAAATATAATGATTCTTTTGTATATAAGAAGCCTTATAGAAAATTTTTTTCGTAAAAGTAGTATGTTGTAGGAGAAAGAATTTTGTTCCTACATGTTTTATATGTAAAGGAAAGCATTATGCTAATGAGTGCTCTCGAAAAGACTTAGATAAAGGAAAAGCAATAGTTAATACTCTCGCTGCTAAGGGTATTATCGAAAAGACTATTGTCGATCACCGATTCGATAGTTATTCTTCGGTCTTTCTTATCAGTCTTCTGAAGAAGAATTTCAGATAAATGATGTACAAATGTTTATATTCAGAGAGTGATAGTATTAATTATGGATATGATTCTTTGCCATCATTTGTTAATATGGTGGTATGTGTAAATATGAATTATAGTTTTCCACACCCCATGATGCCTCTGTCTTGAGTAACTTCTTCTCAAACAATTGCGATTAAGGCAGAGTGAATTTGAAGACTACCCTTCTTGGGATACTGCAAGAAATATTTTTCTGTCAAACAAAGTACGAGAGCTCGAAATAAAATATTACCAGCAGCCAAGGATCGAGCAAGAAAGACAGATTAGAGAAGAAGAAGAAAAAGAAAAAGAAAGACTGTATTGTCAGGAAAGACCATATTCTCTAGTTCCATCAAGGCCTCCATTTCAAGGATGAGTTTCTCAATGACAAACTCCCTACGAGAGGAAGAGTACGAGGAGGAAGAGGTGGTAGAAGTTATCCTTCAAGGAGAAGTTTTCCATTCTTATTTCCTGAAGAAAATACGATTGAAGAAGAATATCAGAACCTGTTCCAAGTGTACATAGTATTGATGTTATGATTCCGATCCGAAACAATGAAGAATCTAACCATGATTGGATTCACAAATCCATAGCTCTGTGTAAAAGCAATATAGATGATATTGTGACAAACATCAAAAAAGGATCTTTGTTCTGAAATTCCCCATGTTTTCATTTCTAGAAGAAAGCATATCTGTTCACTTGATTTGCAGCTCATAAAAGATGACAAAGGCAATGAAGTAATGCCAAAAGTCAAATCCCATCACAAAGGAATGATTCCCTCAAAGAAAAGAATGCGGGGAAGAGATTAAAAAAGCTACTTCAAGGAGGATTCATTCAAGAATCAAACTCCCCCTGGACATGCACTTTCGATTTCTATGTCAACAAAAGAAGTGAACAAATCATCGAGGAAGAAAAGACTTGTAGTTGACTACAAGCCTCGAACAAATTTGTCATAGCAATTTAGTACCCTATTCCTGCCTGGCCCAAATCAAAGGATCAAAGGTCTACAGCAAGTTTGATCTAAAACATGGATTCTGGCAAATCTTCCTCAAGCCTGAAGATACATACACAACTGCATTTGTTGTTCGGGAGGTTAGTATGAGTGGAAATTTCTTCCTTTTGGTTTAAAAACTGCACCTTCTATTTTAGAAGAAAATGGATTCCATATTTGGTGATCTTTTTGAATTATTATTAGTATAGATTGATGATATACTAATATTTTCCAAGTCCCCTAAAGATCACATAGAGCACTGGAAAATTTTTATGAGATAGTATATAAAAATGGTCTCTTTCTATCATCCCACAAAAATTGATGTATTTAAAGATGAGATGAATTTTCGGGCATCAATATAAAAGATGGATCCATAGAGATGCAGAATCATATTGTATCAAAAATCCAAGAGGTTCCCTGATGAAATCAAATAAAAATAATAGTTACAAAGATTTCTTGGATGTGTTAATTATGTTGCAGGATTCTACAAGAATATTGCTGCTGATAGAATTCTTCTAAATAAAAGATTAAAGAAGAATGCTCCTACCTAGTCTGAAGAAATGAATCAGGTTGTTATAAGAATCAAGAGATAGGTTTTGAACCTGCTTGCTATGTCCTTGCCCACCAAGGATTAAAAATTATTGAGACAGATGCAAGTGAAAATTATTGGGGAGTTGTTCTTAAAGAAAGAACAGACAATAGAAAAGAAAAGATTTGTAGATATGCATCTGGTTCATTTCAAGGATCTGAGTTGAAATATCATTCAACTCATAAAGAAATTCTTGCTGCTAAGAAAGCTATTAAAGCTTTCTTATTTTTTATTCAAAATGAACATTTCATTCTTAGGTCAGATTTGAAAGATTTCAAGGAAAGAATGAATAATGGTGACCCAGCTAACAAGACTGCATTCAACAGATTCCAGAGATGGGGAATGTGGTTGATAATTTTATTTTTGATATCGAACACATTAAAGGAAAGGAAAATTCTCTTGCTATTTTTTCCAGCAGAGAATTAAATTATTCCAGGAATGTAAATGTTACTTAGGTCTCTCATGATTTCGTAGAAAGTATATGGGATACTGCTACATGCCAAAACTATTTGAATTATAAGAAAAGATGTGACAATACTATGTCTTGGGAAGCCCAACATCTTCTTCTTTCCCATGGAATTATCACAGTATCTCCATATCAGACTACAGAAGTAGCTTGGAGGTTTTAGACCCAAAAGTGCCAACAATAGAGTTTCATACAAGGAAAGATCCTATGGTATTCTACATATTAAATTGGCAATGGAGACATTTTGGTATGTTGAACCTTCTAATGATGATATTCCAATTGAAGGACTAAGGTTGAGATAATTAGTTATCGACCAAATGTTCTATGGAGATTTTAGTTTTCAAGATTATGGCACGAAGGTCATCCCCTGGAAAATCATATTTGGAATCGGCCAAGCACTCCTGTAGATAGGCAATACATTGCAATCATTTTAAGTATTTTCTTTCAAAATTTCTCCCACTAAAATTTCTGATAGTCCATTATTAAATGTTTCTCCTGATACTGCCAGAAATATCTTGATAAATTGTAAAATAAATTGGTATGTAAAAGTACACTATTATCTTAGGACTAATGTATCTTAGGGACATCATGCGAATCCCAATGGCCAACTTTGGAGAAAGATTATTCTCCATCACACCATGAACGTGCATCCTCTAGCACCTAGTCATTTCTTAAGGATTCCAGATCAGTATCTTTTCCCTACAAGGCGTCATCTCAACAGGAATGAAGATGGGACGACATCCATATCAAGACTTTGGTATGAGCACAATACCCGTGATCCTTACTTTACGAGAAAAACATGAATAGGAAGGATCATCCGGCTCATCCGATGATGACAAAGTGGTACCAATGTCGAGTGTAGTCCATAATAGCTATGATGACAGGCTTGTTGTCATCCGTAATAAAGCTAGATAAGATTCTTCTTTTGATCTTATCGAAAGCATGGTGGACCTCCCCACTATCTAAAGGCGTTATCATGAGTGGCGTGTACTCATGTGTGTCTTCTTACTTTTGATAAAGTAAGAATCTTTTGGTCACCTAGGTAACTGGTCTCCGGTTTCTAGGTTTACACTTTGATCCCATGAAAACCCTCTCACATTTCTATAAATAGGCATGTTGAGACTCACTTACTACACCAAGGATCATTGGAGCTCAAGTGGAGTCTAAGAGTCCTAGTCTATGAGTAAAGTTTGTATCGAGTTATTTGTAAGTTTCATGTCATATTAATTGTATTGTATTGAGGTAGCTACTTGTTTTGAAATTACTTTGCATGAAATTAATGAGGTTTGGTGGGTAAACCATAAACCATTTACAAGACCACAATTTTTTTCATTTACCATTTACCACTAAACCGTTTACAATTAAACTTGATTCATTGCAGATTGAGTGTAATTTTTCTTTCTTTGAACTAATAGATTAGAGAAAGGTGGTTTTACATACCAAAGAAAACTACATAGCACCTTGGAATGCATCCACTATTGGAACACAGAGGACTAGGAACCAAATTTTAAGGAGAAACAAGGAGTTTGCAGAGTTTACCCGTTCCTTCTTGGTTTGTCTTATTAAGATTTAAAAATATAACTTTTTGCTCATTATTTTGGGTAAGCCTATAAAGGATTTGTAATTGGTTTGTCTTAAAGAACAAATTATGAATTCACACCTTCTTATAGACAACTTTCGAGACTTCAAACCATTGAATATGGATTTCTAGAATGCATATTGAGAAAGGACATTAAATTTTCAAATGCAATCCATGAACATACAACAATTTCAATCCAAGGAAAACATAAATATTTATGTATAAATGTTTGTAATAGTTACTTGATATGAACATGTTGTAATTTTAGAGCTTTAAAAGTGGATGTCAAAACTAGTTTACCTCAATCCACGAGTGAGAAAAAGAGTTAAACCTTTAACAAGGGAAATCATAGTGAATCATAAGAGCTTTAGTTCCTAATTTAAAGCAATTTATGGGCACTTTCATTAATAATAATTGATGGAAAAATCCAATCTTATCGCCCATTTAATATAACAATGAAGTAAACATCTAGAAGATTTTTTTTTTTTTTTTTTTTTTTAAATTTATCTAAAAAAGGTACTTATCTAGATTCAATGGAAAAAGAAACTAAACAAAATACCGTAATAATAAAGCCTTAAAATTTTGCACATAAAGGGTTGACCAATTTGAATCACAACACAACAAAAGAAATGAAATACTATTTTCCCTAACTAAACTCCATTTCAATATCGCAGTATGAGATTCGATCCTCATATCAAAAACACCCTTTAAAAACAATTACCAAAGTAAATGTAATGGATACTAAGTCATTATTTTTAGGGATTGGCTATTCTCCCTAAAAAATCATACCTTTAAGAAATCCACTCCATACCATAATTACATCCACATGCCCATCATGATAATGACTTCATGTTTTCTAATCAAGCTTTGTCACCTCTTGAAGATTAGTAATAATGTAGAATCTTTATTTTTTTGTCTTGTTAAAAACACATTGGGTTTTTCAACAATTGAAAAACATAGTTTCAACATATTGAAAAACATAGTTTGATTCTCGAACATGTCAAAAAAACACTAGTTTTCAGCATGTTGAAAAACACACTGGTTTTCCACATGTTGAAAAACACAATAGTTTTCCACATGTTAAAAAACAAAATGGTTTTCTACATGTTTTGACTTATTAATATGATAATAATAGATTGTGACAATGCTACAAGAAAATTGTGAAAATATCACAATTCAAAAGGTAATATGTATTGTTCTTCTTAGATTAAAAAACTATTACAATTTATATAAGCGAAGTATAGTTATATAATCTATAGTTATTTAAATAATAATTTTTATGTAGTTTGATAAAAAATTGATAATTTTTTATTTAATATTTGTGATAAAAAATTGCTTGCAATTTTTTTCCACAAATTAAATATATAAATTAATGTATATATATATATTTGAAATAATAATAGTAATAGAATAATTTTTCTATTGATATTATTTGAGTTATATAGTGCAATAGAATAATCATACTGATTTATATAATGTAAGTTTAGTTAAAAATACATATTTTGTACTTAATTTTGAAATTCAAAATCCATGCTTTTATACTAAAATAAGTGTACTAAGAATGTGAAAATATTTATAATATGGGAGTCATTCAAATTTTACTTTGTTTAATGTAGATTATTCATAATTGATATTGAACAAAATGACAAGAGTTTTAACAGTAGTATTATATATTCCAATTTATATTTTACATTTTATTTTTGTTTTTAAAATCTATATATGTTAAATTAGTAGATATATGTTTCTCTAAAATTTCTATGAGATGGTTGATCTATAATTTACAATATTATTTCAACTTTATTTAATGTTGAAAAATGTGTATTTTATTATTTTTTTACTATAATTTAGTTTAATATAAATTATTCACATTTTTATATTTGATTATCATGGTATTGTAGAACATCCACATTTTTCATTTGTTGCAACAAATAAAATTGTGGAATATCCACAATTGTTTGTAATTTTAAATTCATTTTTTCATTTTGTTGAAAAACAAAGTGTGTTTTTCAACATGTGAAAAACACACTAGTTTTCAACATGTTGAAAACATATTTTGCTTTTCAACATGTGAAAACACATTGGTTTTCAAGTTGTTGAAAAACACAGCTTATTTTTTCATCATGTGAAAAAGACACCTTATTTTTTAATTTTCTTGTGTCTTGTTTGATCCGTCATTTAGAAATTTCTTATCTTTTTATTTGTGCTATCATGGCCCATGCTCTTGAGGATAGAATATATTTCTATGAGTTCATCCAAAGACACCTCTTACTCAAAGATGATTGTATGCACCCATAATTACACGGTTCTATATTGTTGAAATGGTAAAATCACCAATGATGATAATTTTCATTTCTAAATTAAATGATTTTCTTCGAGTCCTTTTTTTTTTCCTATTTGCATTCTTATATGCTTTAGTTTTATTTACTTATCCATTCCTTAGATTTTCATGCTTTGGAAATTCTTTTCCATTGCTTTTTCCTTAGTATTTTCCTTTAAGTTATGTAACCTCTCTGTGATAGTTGTGCAACCACTATGGTGGTTATGTAACGGCTGGTCTACCTAGATCAGCTTTTTTATTTTTATAAGGTGGGTTGAAGGGACCCGTTCCCTATTCTTTATGATGAGGCCAAATCCTCAGAAAAATAAAAGGGCTACAAAATCCAAACAATAGTTGCATACCAACTTAACAAAAGATAAAATTATCCTAAAATTACTTCCCACCCTGGGATGGAAAATAATCATCAATGTTTCCCATGCGTCCTTTTTTAGTTTTCCACTTCTTTACCTCTTTCCATTTTCCTAGATCGGTGAAATAACCAGTGCAAGGTCACTGGGATTCACCAAAGCCATCAAATTATCTGACACAAAATCCTGATCTGATTCCAAACTTTCAAAAGTATGTCCCCTTTTTATACCACCTACAACCAAGTGGTTTTCTTGAAATCCCATCTCTGTATCATTCTTCTTTGTAACAATTTTACCGTCAGAGGTAGGATTATTTGGATTATCTTTAAAATTTGATGCAGAAACTAAATCTGGGTTTACGTAACCCTTCTTATCAAGGGACAAGAAGCTTGCAAATGTCCCATGTTTCTTCACAATCTACATCGAAATGCAATATTCTCATAGTTTAAGACCTGGGTATGCTGAAAATTACTAAATTTAAGGTTGATTCAATTAGGTATTCCTTTGCTTAAATGAATTTAAACACAAATTTGGGCAAACGAACATAGACCCAAATGTGTTCTATCTAAGTCCTCTTTTATAAATTTTCCCAAAACATTTCCAATATCTTCCAGGGCATACCATAGATGTAAGGGGAGGTTAGGAAGCCTAACCCAAATTGGTGTTTTGGCCACCGAATAAGTATTTGGGTCAAAATTTGGGAACCATGGAGTGATAAATAAACCCGCATGTCCCCAAAACCAAGGACCATATGTCAAACAACGTTGATAATCTTTAGATTCCCTAAAATGAACAACAAAAATCCTTGGAATAGAGAGAGATTTCACATTTATTGGTCCAATTTTCAAAAACCCACTGATACAGAGCTAAGGAGGAAGGCCAAAAACCATTAAACCTACCAACCAACACATCCCGTGAAATTTTTTTGAAATATTCTTCAACTTCTATATTTTCTATGTTGACTGAAGGAATGCCCTTGGCCGATCGACTGTAGGGCTAGTTATTTTATGCATTCTTTCTTGAGGATCAGCTGCCCCTTTTTTCCAGTGCATCTTTGAAGGAAGTAGCCTTTTGGGGATGCACCTGAACCACAATTTCTTGGAGAAACTCCCTTTTAAACTTGTTTGTTTGCTTTAACTTATTAGGCCTATGGCCCCTTTTGGAATGATCCTTAAACTATTGTTGTTTTATGATAATGATCTTTACTGGTATGTTTTGGCTTCACCATGAGAGTATAGATTGATGGGTTGAGTATTATATTCCAATCACGTAATCTATAGTATTACATGATTGAAATCTGAATACTCTCGACCCTTTGTCCCTAATCTCATAACATCTATGGTCTTACCTCATTGGTTGTCAAACCTGTTGTTGTTTTGGTGATATTTTTATAATTGGAACATGACTTCCTTCTCATTGGCATGGTGAAAATTATTATTATTTTTCTTAAGAATTGATCTTTGATGAGAGCTCGATCCATTTCTATAAATAGAATGTTTCATTTCATGAGGTTGTTAAATGGTAACATATTATTGTTGTGAGTAGTCTTATCATGCTCGAGTTCGTGATTTGACTCAAGTTAATAATTGTGTAGATGAATTTTGCAAGTAGAAAAAAAAATATTTGTAGAAGTTGCTTCATTTTTCTTATGAGGTTCCTTGTATGAAAGCTTAATGTATTGTAGATCTTGGAATGGTGTTTATAGAGAAGTTGGGAGGGCTTATCACCTTTGGTATTCTGTTTTTGTGGAGTAAGGTTGTCTTATCTAGGCATTGTGACAAACTTGAAAGTTCTATTGTGAAAGATATAAATAGGATAACCACATTATGATGAGTAATTATTTTATTGTCTTATTGAAATCTTGAAAATAGTAATAGTGTTGCTTGACCAATTTTGTCACTTTCTTGTTCCCAAGTCTAAGTTCAATAGAATATTTTTCCATCATGGGTTTGTGTGCCATGTTAGATAGAATTGGCGTAACCATGTTTAGTTTTCACTAGAGTAATGGTAAAATTTTGAGTTATTTTTTTTGGGGTAACCCCCTTCTTGGTCATGCTATCAATGCAATTCTAGGCTTAATCAAGTGGGTTAACAATTCTTTTAAAATTTAATAAAAAATAAATGAATAAATAAGTAACATATATATATATATATATATATATATATATATATATATATATATATATATATATATATATATATATATATATATATCACCTTAATTGGATCTTATGTTTGTCACTTGGTGGAGGTGTGAAACATGTTTCAAAAGAGCTTGCTTGAGTATGGATAAATAACCTTGTGTGAAATGGAAAACCTCCTTTTTAATCAAATGAATTAAGTAAGTTGTTGAAATTTTAGAGATGATCCTCTTTTAGGAAATGTGTTCTTAAGCTAATTACTCATTAGTATAAAAGGAAGGAATCGGATTCAAAAGAATAATTGTGTGAATCATAACCAAAATCTCCTAGAACGTAAGTTTAGATTTGAAAAATGTTTAAATAAAATAAGTAACCTTAAAATAATTTTACACCGTGGTATGCCCTAACTGTAAGTGTGTTCTAGGGTTGGACCTCTATGTTTTGTCTTGTCGAAAAGAAAGGTGAATTATTTGTGATGGGTGTCATATGTTCCCTTGTGCCTAGGTGGTCAGTGTTGTGTCAAGATTATCATGAGTTGGTTGTAGCCCTTTGTGATCACCTATAGTGTCGTTTACACCTTAAGAAAGCAAAAAAATATTATCCATTATTTGTCATGTTGTCTTTATGGGTGTGTATTTGTGGGTGTTATAATTGGTATCAGAGTGGAGGTTCATGCTCTCGAACCTCTTGGAAAGATTGGATTTGTGATGGTGTTCCGTGATGGTGGTGTATATTGGAAGAGTAATGTGATATAAGCATGATGTGAACTATGTCGTAATTGTGATATTGTGAGTGCACATGTTGTGTATGTCATTTAGTGCGTAACTGTTAGTATGTTGATGTGTTGGAGATGAGAGTATTCTCCCTCCTTTTCAAGAATTCAATGAGAATTCAGTGGAAACACCTGTCTTGTTGTGTGTGTGGAAGAAATGTGATTTTTGATTTCTGAGTGTTGGATCCTTTTGGAATTTGTGATGTGTGGGTGTGATGATATGTTATACGAAAGGTTAGTTATAGTGAACTAGATTTCTTAATGATGTCATTATCATTTGTGTAGAAATGTGTGTATTCCCATGTTATATGGTAGTTGATTGTATGTTGTAATTATTCTTATCATAATTATTATTCATGTAAAATGTAATGGTTCATGTCATGATTTAGGGACATATGGTGAGTATATAATCCCTATCGTATAATGATTACACTTTGGGTGCAGCATGTGGTAATGTGGTGTGTTGTAAACCGTGAATGTAATGTATGTGATTTACCCTGTTTATGTACCATGCGAAAGTGCTATGGTTAATGTGTGTGAACCACCATTGTGTTAGTAATGTGCATATGTGTTATGTCGTGAACCTTACACTAACCGATCCTAAAGGAAATTGGTAAAAGTGTATGTTTAGAGTGAGGGAATGTGTACCATGAGCTAGTAACTTGAGCTGACCTTAGGATCAGTAGATGAAGAACTGTGCTCCTCATTCTCTCTCTCCTTGTGGTTTTCGTATGGATTCAACCTAAGTGAAGCTATGACTATGTTTAGCCTTGTCAAAGTGGTGGTAGGATGATTCAGATAGAGATGATGACAATTTTATTATTGATATGTTATTTTACGAGTTGAGGCTCAATGTTTTGAGTGCAAAGAACTCATTGAGTAACCCTGGTGGCGTGATAGGGCCACATAGTCATCGTAATGTACTATTCTTATATGTTTATTTTATTCCTAAATTTTATTTTTTATTTAATTTATGCAAGGACCAACAATTTTCTTAAATTCCATGTTTTATATTTTGAGAATTTCCTTGGTCTCGTGGTAATAACATGTGGCTTTGTTGCACTAACTATGGCTACTTTTCCATTTTTTTGTTGGATTTGGATCCTCTTTAAATTTAATTTTTTTACAACCTAGCTATTGGGTTTTAAAATGGTACTTTAACAAAACCACGGTCAAGGGAAACAAGTCCCTCCTCTTTATGGGAGAGATTCCCTTATTGAAAGAAAGTAGCAAATATTATATACAAATGTATAACTTTCATCTTAAGAATGGAATTCTAACATCTTGAAATGTTTTTTTACCAAAATAGCTTATCAATACAAACGAAAGGAATAATCAAGAAAAAAAACAAGAATATAACATTACTTTCAGGAAATATAGATAACAAAGTATAACCTTATATGTACTGAGCAAAGGTGATACATAATAGAATCATTCACATTCACAAAGATAAGATATCATTCCATAGACACAAAGTTCTAGAAATCATATCAATAAGAACACAAAGTTTCTTATTACAAAAGATAAATGATCCATGATTTCAGGTAAGCAAGAAGAGACAATAGATGAAGATAGAGAGAAAGGGGAAATTCTTCTGTATTGATTGCTTTCGATTCTATTTACACTTCAAAAGTATCAGAGTCCAACCTTTTGCAATGAGCCAAGCTCTTACATTTATAGATGAAGTGAAGAGAGGAGAAGAAGAGAAGGAAAGAAATATGATTTGGAAGCTCAACCACTAGCCATCAATGCCCCTACAAATTTGCCTACAATCTGTCAAGTCTGGTTCTGCATGTCTTTGGCATGCTAAAGAAGGAAGGATGGAAGATTAGATCAAATTTGATCTAGTTGAAGTAGTTCAATCACATATTAATGGCATGAAAGACATTTTCTAGATTTTCACCCAAATCAAGATATCCAAATCGGTTCTCCATGTCTGTTTGGCATTTTTGAGAAGGAAGCATGGAATATCGGATCAAATCTAATATGGTTGAAGGAATCGAGATAATTTATTGATGTTGTGAAAGATGTTTTCCAAATTCCTATCTATCAAATCATGGTGAAAATAATATTTTATGTTTCCATGGCATAGAGGAGGCCAAGATCTTTCCAACAATATAAAATTTGTTGAATTTCGAGCACTGGATCGAAATTTATGCTCATTTGAATATTTGAATTGAATCTGTACAAAATGGCAAGAATGCAATTTTCGCAAAATGGATCAGCGGGCCTAAAAATCAAATTATGCCTTTATCAAAAAATATGTAAAGTGAAAAAGTCTCCCGCAGGCCAAAAATTCAATTTTGATATAGGTCGACATGTGGTTTTACCGAGTGGCAATGAGTCGCGGCTCACTTTATAATTTTACTTCTTTTGGAAACAAAACAAAATTTCCAAAAGTGCTCCAATGATCTGCCTCTCCACTTTGAATTTTCAACGTATATTCAATACATTGCTTCGGAAAAGTTATAGATCATTTTACAACTTTACTCCTTTTGGAAACAAAACCAAGATTCCCAAAATCTCGATGACCCACCTTTCGGCTTTGAATTTTGATGCGCAGGTAAACATTTGACTTTTTCTTGTATGCCGATGGGGTCACGCTTTACTTTAACACTTTATTCCTTTTATGAAATAAAGCCAAAAATCTGAAGTGCTCTAGTGATCCACCTCCTCACTTTGAATTTTCAATGGATATTCAATACATGGCTTCAATGGAGTTGCGGCTCATTTTGTAACTTTACTCCTTTTGGCAATAAAGCCAAAATATTCAAAGTGCTCCGACGACCCGCCTCTCTTCTTTTGATGTAGACTTAACACATGGATTTACCTAGGCATGAGCGGGGCCATGAATTAATTTATAACTTTAAACCTTTATGGAAACAAAGCCAAAATTCCTAAAGTGCCCTGACGACCTGCCTTCCCACTTTTGACTTTTCAATTGACCATGTGTCCTTTTGCGGGCCTTAGGCATTTTTTTACATTTTACGCCTTTCATCATAATGGCTCAAAACACAAAAGGACCCGTCTTTACGCCTTTCACCAAATAGTTAATCAGGATCTTTCGGGGCCATGGAACCAATTTGACACTTTTGCAAAACTAACAAAAATGATAAGTTCGCAAAAGTACTGGCATCTGCCGCATCCAATGGAGATTTCCATGTACTTGTGGATGCTTTAGGGAAAAATTGATAGGAAGATACACCGATAAAATATAGAACGAAGGGGAGAAACTCCACCATTCATTCCCAGATTTAAAATTTATTTTCACGGAAGAAAAATATAAATGACATTAGGCTCAACGCAATCCACAACCAAAGAGAAGGATTGATAATTTCATTCGAATGAAGGAAAAAATTATCAAGCATCCAGACAGAAGAAATTTTTTTTATCAAACCACATAGATGAGAGAATTTTAAACAAAAGGGGTGAGATTAAAAACCGAGCACCAACAAATTCAAAGCATGAAATTTATCCATCTCTCCGAATTCTCACTATGCTTTAAACGTTTCTCAAAGGCACCAACTCAAAATTGTTGAAACTTGACTTTAAAAATGAGGGGAATTTTGAGGGTGCCAACAACCTGGTTCTTTCTCGGGAATGAATTGGCTTGATAGAGGAACGAGGATCAAGAACCATAGAAAAACTCCTAGGAAAGTAGACCGAGTGTCTTGTCCATTGGGAAACGAAGTCAAAGGAAAATCAATACAGAAGACAACACACATGGAAGGGAAACAAACCAAAAGGAAAGATAAAAAACAAAACACCACACACAACAAGGAACAAGAAAGGAAACAAGCCAAAATTGGGAAAGTATATACAAAGAAAGAAGAGTATATTTATAGGGAAAGAATAAGGACTCCATGAAACTTACACAAATCCAGAGATAGGATGAGAAAAGTAAGTACCTTTTTGGAACAACATGGTGAAATTATGAGGCACCCGTGAATTGAAGATGAGCAGTTGGGCGTACCAAAACATCATGGGAACACTATGTGGCTTGAAAATAAAAATTGAGGAAAGAAGACCGTCTAGATAGTGATACTCCATACTAAAAACATTCAGTCCTTGTGAAGAATTGAATATCTTCCTGAGGCTCCTCTTCTGTGGATGAATAGTGTCATACAAAGACTTGTACGACCCTTGACTACCTTCATACTGATTTCTACACATCACCAAACTCGAAAAATGGATCCATGAGAAAATCCAACACCAATAGTGTCAACTCCTTGTTTTGACAAAATGATGCTAGCATATGAATGAAGATTATAATTATTATCATGGAACATCTCATGAGAAACATATAATTCCATTGAATTTTCCTTGCAACCATCTTCAAGAGGAATTTGGGAAAAGGTACTAGATGATTTACCATTAGGTGTAATCTTTACCATGTCTCTGAAGAACATACCTACTGCTTTTGCAAAATCAACACCTGATTCTAGAATATCATGACTCTTAGTTACAAGCCACATTGCTGATTTGTCTTCATGATTAGCAAGAAAATGAAATGCTGTCAAACTAAGTAAATATTGATCAACAAAATCATCCTCTCCCTTTTGTTTATATTCTAAAGGGGGAGATGAGACAAGACGGTTATAGTTGTGAAGAATAGATTCTATGCATTTCTCTTCATTTTCTATTTGTTTTGAAGGACTGCAAAAACGATCATGTGTGTTCATCTTATCCATAAATATAATAGGGGAACTAGCGATCTCATTATTTTCATTTCCTTCAGTACATGGGAACTTGTTCATATTTGAGAGAACTTAAAAAACCAGGATGGCCCATAGTGATCTTCATCTTAGTGCATGGAAATCCTTCAATCATAGGGGAGAGAACAATCTTGTCCATTTTGGTATGATGAACATCCACTTCCACCAGCATAGGATCACTTTTTTCAAAACAAGGATATTCAACCTTGGTACATGACATATCTTCTTTAGACTCTATTTCGTGTCAAGGAGAGCCTCAAGTTGTTTGTCTTTTTCATTATTTTAAGGAATGTTAAATTGTCATGCATCATGTGGAGAAAAAAGAAGACATTAATTAGTGGAATTGAGATAATGCTGAGGAATGAATACCTTATGATGTGGAGAATCATCATGAGTAGCTTCTAGAACTTGGATGTCCTCCTCTTTGTTGTAAGGTGCCTCAAATTCATTGACTGAGTGTTCTTCAGCTTGTTTTACCTTCTCACATGCCTGGAGCTTCCTACATTGTCTTTGTACTTCTCTCATGAATTGTATGGAATCTACAGGTTGCAGAATGTTTGTGAAAAAAATCTTGGATTTATACCTCCATATAACCTCGCAGAAATCGAACTGTTTCTAGATCGATTGGAAATTGAAAAATTTTAATAGGGATATCTCCATTATCATCCTCATCACTATCACTATCACTCATTGGTGATGAGGTCCAAGAAGTTTTCTTCATTTTCCTTCGTTCTTGGGAAGGTTCCTAGATCAAGAGTATGAACGTGACAGAAGTTTGTTCCCTGGTGGTATTTTTCCCACTTGTATACTGTGGATTCACCGGATCTAAAATGATCTTGAAGTTTTTTTGAAGGGGATATGATGGCATTGGGTTTTAAAATGGTACTTCAAAAA
The DNA here is from genome assembly GCA_018340775.1 of Taxus wallichiana var. yunnanensis. Lineage (NCBI taxonomy): Eukaryota > Viridiplantae > Streptophyta > Pinopsida > Cupressales > Taxaceae > Taxus > Taxus wallichiana. Next base: position 381,051,177 of record CM031241.1, on the reverse strand, counting down.
CACGGTCAATGGGGATAATAAGTCCCTCCTCTTAATGGGAGAGGTTCCCTTATTAAAAGTAGACAATAAATCTTATATACAAATTTACAACTTTCATCTTAAGGTTGGACTTATGACATCTTGAAATGATTTTTACCAAAATAGCTTATCAATATAAATGAATGGAAGAATCGAAGAAATCCCGAGGTTTTGATTGATATTTCTGGTCCAGAAAACATAAAAATGATCGGTGTACTTTTTTATCAACTTACTTTTGTTTATGCAATTTTAACCTTGTTGTTTGTGTTTCTTAGTACCCATTATTATTTCCCTAATTTTTTGTCCCCTTAGAATTCCCCAATACTACATGGCATTTACGTAAATTGGTTTTGAAATTATTTCTAGTATTGTTATAATTGGATGTGATAATGTGATGACATTATGTGAGAGCCTCGTCCTTTAAGGATATATGAATTTTTGCACTATGTTGACCCCATATGTTCCATTATTCCCTTTAATAATATGGATTGGGCACACATATGTAGAGTCGACTAGTATTTTTCAATGTCCTTTGGTGTTATAGTTGTTACTAGCTCGGTCATGTTTTTAGAACGTATGATATGTTGTTCTATAATCCCCAATTATAACAATTACTTCTCTCGCGAGAGGGCTCCCTCTATTTTTATTCTCCAAGCCCGACACTACTATAAAAACCTTGAGCAAAACCTTAATTTCCTCATCTCATGTAAAGAAAATGAGAAATATTGTAGTAGACACCAAGAAGATAGAGGAGCCAAAGAGAAAGTGGAAATTTTCCCAACTTGAAACAAGCCACATCCTCTAGCATGAACAAAGTTCAAAAAGTGAAAGAGATCTCAATTAGTCAATCAAAGTCCCATGTCAATCGTGAGTGCACGCAAGCTACAAAAACCCAACTAGCCTTGGAATCAACTTTATTTTGTTGAGAAACAAATGGATTTCAAAGATATCTTATTCCCAACGCTATTGTTTCACTTTCGCACTTGGAATGTGCAAGCTTAAGTGGTGCACATGTCAACCACAAACCTGAAAATACCACAAAAACATCTAAAACAAAAAAATGCAAATAGCATAGAAAAAATTGTTGGGGTCTAAGGTTGCTGGTGTCGGTGGGAAAACCCTCCATACACTATGGTATTTGATTTTAGTGGCCTCTCTCTAACCTAATATGTTTTCAATTTAATGCTTGTTTACACATTTTTAATGTTTTAAGTCATAAAATATTTACAAAAAATTAATATCGTTGTCTTCTCCAACATCGTTGATGTGTAATATCATTGTTAATTTTTATATAGATCTATTAGTAATGATTGGGTGATGAGATAATAGGTCGGGATTAATATGAGACTGGTGTTTCACCATGTAATGGGAATGTGATGAAGATGGAAGAACAAGAGGAGGTTCTTGATGGAAAATTTTAGGATCTTCCTCTGTTTGTTGACCAAAGGACTCAACCTTTTCCCCAAAATACGTGGATGCATCGAGGTCAAAAGAGAATACTTGCTCGTGATCCTCTAGAGGAATGTCATCGTGTAGTCCCATGAATTCTCTTATTGTTTCTTCATTCTAAATCATCGATATGGGTTGTTTTTGGTTGATGATAGTAGGTTGATTAGAAGGAAGGGGTATAACAAGTGTTGAAGATTTAGAATATGTTTGATGATGTAGATGATGGGATGGTTTGACCTTATTGCTCCCACAAAGGAATTAGATAGTGCTTCAAAAATATATCTAAGCACCTCATTTATTGTGACTAGTTTGACATGAACACAAACATTGGTCTTTAGAAGATTGATAAGGATGATAGCATAAAACATGGTTGAAAGGGCTCAAGGGCTAAAGAGGGATTGGATTTTGATTGATAGAAGAAGATGACTCAAGAGACGAAGTAGATTTGGATTTGGATGTCTCAAAAGTAGAATTAGATGTGGATTTGGAATAGGTTGGTATTGGTTTGCCTAGAAGATGACATAGTATAGGTAGAAAAAGAGGATCACGTAGTAAGTCAATGGATTGCGATATAGGGGTTGACTTGGATGATTAATTAGAGGAATTTGGAGTTATACAGATCTTCAAAGGAGGAATATTTCATTCAGGTGACTCATAAAGAGGGTCTTGTGGGAAAAGAGAGTACCATGATGTAGGAGTCGAATTGTATAAATGATTGGATGAATTTGGAGTCGCATGGATATTCAAAGGAGGAATACATCATTAAGGAAAATGATTTAGGGGGTCTTGTGGGAAAAGAGAGGACCACGACTCAAGAGTCAAATTAGATGTTGGATTAGAAGAATTTGGAGTTATATAGACCCTCAGAGGAGGAAAACATTGTTTATGTGACTGATTATTCCTTAGAAAAAAATTTATTGGATAAGGCTCAAGAGATCGAGGAGGAAGAATAGGACTGAAGAAATCGAGAATCATACCACAGACTAGAGAAATCTAAATCATACCACTGACAAGGAGATGAAGGTGGGGAAGTGGAAAATAGTACGGGTTCCCTAGTGTGAATAACCACTCAAGGTTTCATTATGATTGTCATTGTTGGATGTGAATGATTAGACCTAGGTTGTTTGATTGAAATCCTTCATGGTGAAGGAAGTTCTATGTCAATTCAAGTAATGTAACGGTGACCAACTAGACATTTTGTAAATATAGGGATGCTCATGTGATTTTCTAAAGGGAATCTAAGGAAAACAGCAACATAATGACACAATTTTGATAATGAAGCAAGGTTTGGAAAATAAGTTACAAGTGTGAATGTCCAGATGATTGATGAAATTTTTCCTATATGTGAATGTCTCCAAAATTTGTTTACCAGTGTAACATCACAATTTCAATATTTAAAATTGAGTTTTGAACAAACAATATTTAACTATTAAAAAGGGGTTTATATGATTTTGATAGTGTAACAATGCATATTTCCACACTTAAATCAAGTTTAAGAAAAACAAGGTTTAAGTATAAAAATGGTTGATACAATGCAAGCAACATAACAACACACTTTTCAACACTTAAATCAAGTTTAAGAAAAAACAATTAAGTATCAAAAAGGGAATGACATAATGTGGGCAGTGTAACAATGCATTTTCAACACTCAAATCAAGTTTTAAGAAAAATGAGGTTTAAGTATCAATACAATGCGAGCAACGTAATAATACAAAAGGAAACTTTCCTAGAAGTGAAATGTCCTAATGTTGGTTTAAGATGAATGCCAAAATTTGAATAACGTAACAACATAATTTCAACACTTAATGTTGGGGATGGGTCTATGTGGAAACATTTGCAACTATAGAATATCAAATCCAAAACATGCAAATACGGATCTAATAATCCCCACAAAATCTACAGCAGTGGAAGTATAAACAAGAATAATCCAAATCACACAAAAGTACACACACATAACACAACATGTACCGTGGTTCACCCAATGTGGGATACATCCACCAAAGATAGAGATCTCATATATATAATATAACAAGATATTACAAACCAACTCTTCTGCACAAGAGTACATGTATCTCTACAAGAGTATCTCTTCCTCCCAGATCTCCAACCAAATCTTCCTGAGTACACTAAACCATGCCTCCATACCACCACCTATGTCTCCTCCAGATATCTAACCAAATCTACCTGAGTGCACTACAACCGTGCCTCTGAAACACCACCAGATCTCACATACCTGAAGCTACCCTACATCTGCCACTATGCAACCAAGCTCTCTCAGTATTGTGAATCTATAAACAAGACCTCTAAAAGGGTCTACCAATGTGCAACCGTAATCGTGCACCAAGAAATAAGTCTCTCCATCATCACTACATCAACCTATGAAAACATGAAGACAAATTTCTCTACAATACTAGATTCCTATGGATCAACAATACATCATGATCTCATGTAATACAAAATCTCACAACATGTGGATCTCAAAAATGAGCAATAACAATATATCATAACAACCTATGGATCTAACAAGAAGAAACACTAAGTGCTTTGTATACTATGCAAGCCATTACATGAGACTAAATAATACAAAGGAAATACAGTAGAAGATAATACCGTCTTCTCACCAAAAGTGTACCTACACTTTCCTTCATTCAACTTCTCTCCATGAAAGCTCATGTCTTCATTGAATTTTTTTCTTCTTCTTCTTCTTCTTTTTCATCCTTTCAACCAAGGATAGCTCAATTATTCTCTTTCCTTATTCCTTATGTTCTAACCCTAGTTTTCTAGCTTATATAAGCTTAGAAAAACTTAGGGAACCTTAGCTATGCATTTACAACCTTTAAATCAACTTTAAAAAAAAAGCTAGATTAAATTCTGTGAGTTAAATATAAACTTTCACACATAAGTAATGTTTTGATTTACCATTTGATGGTATTACCCTAAGTTACCCCGATATAAGTGCTTACCGGTCGGTTGGTTACTAAGTAAACCAACAAGGTGTAAATCATGCTAACTATGAAGCAATTCAACTCCACAATCCTAACAATCTCCCACTTGGAGATAAATTATTGAACATGTATACGTACATGTACATCACCATCCTCTACATACCATGAAGACCATCTATTCTTTATATCAACAATTCTCTCAAATGAAATTAGGAAGATTAAACCATCTTCTAAAACTAAGAAGATAACAAACTCGTGACTTACCATATACTGCATGAAGCTACTCTTGATCCGTGATACACGAGTTATCCATACATCAAGCTCCCACTGAATCATAACTCCAAGCCTCTCATGCAACTAATCCACCATGACTAACACACCTACAAGAGATCCCACTCAAACTAAAATACTGAGCTTCAACTACAACCATAGCCATACCTATAAAACCAACCATGTTCTCCATCCATCTATCCATGTCTCTATGCAACCACCAATGCAACTGACCAAGACAAGTCAAAATGGAATATGCAAAAGCAAAACAAGATCCTGGGTAAAGATAACCCAAATGAGTTTTACCTGTAATAGTGGGTGATCAATCCACAAACCTACATAACTCAAATAATCCAAACACTACAATCTACAAATCCAACCCTGCATAAACAACTAGCATGTCCAAGACAATCATCTGTAGATAAAATCTCAATGGATTAACATAGTAAAAGAGGATATCCAAACATCCCTAACAATTCTCAAATACATCTATGTGCAAATCAAACATCTACATCATCGTAGACTCACAAAACTGAATCTATCCACATATACAAACTCACCATGTACATCCATTCATATCATCAAGCTCTCTAGAAGCTCTAAGTCTGCCACCGACTAACTCCAAAGCCGAATATGAATCATGTGCTCATCAATGTCAATAAAAACATCCATGCTAAACCATGCCACTAATACCAAGTGCAAATACTAGCAAACATGTCATCAACATACTCTGCACAATCAACCAAGATGAAAGAAAAATAAGGGCACCATCTAAAAATGGTAAATAAACATTATTGTCAAACATGTGACCAAACCGACCACGGTTTCCTAACCAACCCTAGTCACTACACAATCGACCTGACCATGGTTACCATTCAAACTCTAAAAATTGTTTTATCATCTAAAACTAGCTGAATCAACCATCAACTGGCTTCCCTAAGGAATATCCAGGCACCGTAAAATAAACTAGAAGTGATATCACAAAGCAATAAAATCAAAATACCTGTAAATTCATGACTGCCCTCCAAAACCAACTTATGCCTTCTACCACTTTTAATAGTAGCAATCTCCTCTCACTCCGCACATGCATCATGTATCCAATCCTACAATACCAACAACCATGACTTTCTACCACTGAACATGAAATACCCTACATTGCCTCTAACACCAAGCTCAAAAGCTAATATGTCAATGAGAAATAAAACCAGATGAAAGAACTATAAAATTGATTCCCTTTCTTCTCTAAGAATACTTCTACACCACAAAAGTTTGGACTTCTTGTGAAGTAGGTGAATCACCTTCTTTCCATCCATGTGTACTCAACATCTCTCGTTACCTGCAACTGTGTCTAATCATGACTTTTCATTGAGGATCTCATCCTTAGACTAGAAACCCTTGTCCTCAAGATTCCACACAACGGGAAATAAAATTCAAACAACACCAAAAACCATGGTGTAAATCATGTGCACACTATCCAAACATAATATCAGTTGCTCCAAACAAAAGAAATAAAACATGAATCATATAGAGATACCTGACTCAAAGTCTCAATGGACTAACCGAGCCAACTTCATCCTCTTTCTGATCTAAACCATGAAGTGATCTACATCATCTCTACCATGTACACTCTGTGCAAGAAACTCAATCCTCCAAACTAGGACAAAAAACCATCTTCCCTCTCCTGCTGCAAAAAAAATGTACATATAAGTTGCCACAAAGACCGACCACGGTCATCTCCTAACCGACCATGGTTAGCTAACCGATACTGGTTCCTCTGTGACCGACCTTGGTTCTTGGGATCGATGTCAATCTGCTTTGGAATGAATCCAATGCCACATAGTTTGGCATAGAACACCACACCATGTGCCTAGTTCGAATGACATCGATAGTTGATTTGAGCAGTCATTTCAAGAAGTGTCCAAATCTCGTACAAAAAATAATACATCAAATCAGGAAATAGATTGCATCAAGATGAAATACATCACCTTACGGCACCAAGATACTCAATCACATCTTCAATTGAACTGAAGTAAATGATTCTCTGATGGAAGCCCCATCTTCATTCTGTGCTACTGCCTCTCTATCAAATCCTATACATCTAACTACACCAAGGATGCATACCTGCTCCTTTTCTCTATCTAGATCTACAATCCAAAACCATGCATGTGCAATTAAAATGCAAAGCACTACAAAACCAAGATAAAACCATACCTCTGTAACCTAGATCTGTAATCTGACCACCATGTTTGTGCTCTCAAGAACCAGGGACACCTCAGCAAACAAGATACATTCCATGCATCTCTCCATTTCTTCAGATATGTGATTTTTTGTTTAAAACTAGGCTACCCAATAATCGACCAAGGTTGCCCCTGTAAACCACGACTCACCACCCTGCCGATGTCGGTTTCCACCTAACCAATGCCGGTCACTATATTCTCTAAAGCAACCTCACATTTATAGCTTCCACTTGAGATTTAAATCTCTTCTGTGATTTTCACATCAGGAAAAACAAACCCTGCTCTCATACACCTATCAGTAAACCACTAACAATATACTGAAACAAAACCTTGCTCTGAAATAACCAAGCTAACCAAGCTCTAATACCAGTTGTTGGGGATGGGTCTATGTGAAAAATTTGCAACTATAGAATATCAAATCCAAAACATGCAAATACAGATCTAACAATCCCCACAAAATCTACAACAATGGAATTATAAACAAGAATAATCCAAATCACACAAAAGTACACACACATAACACAACATGTACTGTGGTTCACCCAATGTGGGATACGTCCACCAAAGATAGAGATATCATATATATAATATAATAAGAGATTAAAAACCAACTCTTCTACACAAGAGTACATGTATATCTACAAGAGTATCTCTTCCTCCAGATCTACAACCAAATCTTCCTAAGTACATTAAACCGTGCCTCCATACCACCACCTGTGTCTCCTCCAGATCTCTAACTAGATCTACCTAAGTGCACTACAACTATGCCTCTGAAACACCACCAGATCTCACATACATGAAGCTACCCTTCATTTGCCACTATGCAACCAAGCTCTCACTATACTATGAATCTTCAAACAAGACCTCTAGAGGGTCTACCAATGTGTAACCGTAACCATGCACCAAGAAATAAGTCTCTCCATCATCGCTACATCGACCTGTGAAAACATGAAGACAATTTCCTCTACAATACTAGATTCTATGGATCAACAATACATCATGATCTCATGGATCTGTAATACAAGATCTTACAACATGTGGATCTACAAGAATGAACAATAACAAGATTTCACAACAACCTATGGATCTAATAAGAAGAAACACTAAGTTTTTAACATACTGTGAAAGCCATTACATGAGACTAAATAATACAAAGGAAATACAATAGAAGATAATACCATTTTCTCACCAACATTTTACTTGCACTTTCCTTTTGTTCAAACTTCTCCTGAAAGCTCATGTCTTCATACGATCAATCTTTTTTTTTTTCTTCTTTCTTTATCAATTATTCTCTTTCCTTATTCCTTATATTCTAACCCTAGTTTTCTAGCTTATATAAGCTTAGACAAACTTAGGGCACCTTAGCTATGCATTTACAACCTTTAAATCAGCTTTAAAACAAAAGCTAGATTAAATTCCTGTGAGTTAAATATAAACTTTCACGCATAGGTAACCGGTGTTGGTTACCCTCGACCAGCGTTGGTTACCCTAATTGGAACCCGTTACCCTTTGACCGCACCGGTTACTGAGTAAACCAACAAGTTGTAAATCATGCTAACTGTGAAGCAATTCAGCTCCACAATCCTAACACTTAAATCAAGTTTTTAAGGAAAAATAAATTTAAGTGGCTTCAAAAAGGGTTGATACAATTTTGGTAGTAATTCAAATTGCTCTCTTTTGACCAATAATGCCAAAAAATAACAAGGGAATTCATGATTAGGGATGAAAATTATGTGGTGCAACTTCAAAAAGTTTCACCTTGTTCAATAAAAAAGTTTTAACTTTGAGGAAGTTTTTCTATGTACTATTCATGATGAAAGATACGAGGCACAACTTCGATGGAATTTCACCTTGTTCGATAAACAAGGTTTTAACTCCGAGGAAGTCTTATTTTGTAATGGATATTTTGAAATTCATGAATAGGATATGGTAAAGTTGGCCCCAATGCCAAATGGCTCCCTAGGTTTTTATTCTCAACACTCATCAATATCTTGTCTAAGAGAGGGATGATTTTTTAGAAAAATTCTAAACAAAGGACCATTAACCCACAATCAAATTAATGAACAATGCCTCATATAGACAACTTTTAGCACTCCTTACATGTTTTTCTAGTCAAGTGGGTGATGTGGCACTTTCGGTTTTTTTACCCAGTTCCCTCAATGTGTTGACTACTTTGGGGTTCTTGTGGTTTTTCAGCTAGTTCCCTCAATGTGATGACTGCTTTGGGGTTTCTGTGGTACTCCTCATAATGAGTTTTGTGGCTTAATCCAAAGCACTTCCTACAATTTAAAGTCGATGGGTTTTAGCCCTTATCCGAACTTGCAAATACATTGTGAGTTGTTCTGTCTTGTCTTGATTTAAAACGTGTTTGTCTTAAACATCATTCTTTGACCAAGGAAACATACATAAGATGTTAGTAATTCATTTCGATTTTGGTCTTTGAAGATCATAAATGGTCATACACTTAAACAATTAGTAGGTTTCCAAATGAGCATAATGTTAGAAAAATATCAAGGATCTCAACCATTTATGTTTCTCAAGATCACTCGAAAGTGCAAGAGAAGAGCATACTTGGTGTTCGATCAAATTAAAATAACATGAAAATTTAAACCAAATACATCAAGTGTTTAACAACATTTTCAAATGACAATTGAAATGTTTTTTTATTATTGGTAAATGGTTTTGAAGGGACCATACCCTGTATAAAAAGGCTCAAAAGCCATGATGAACATTGACAGTAGAGTGGTTTTTTGATACGTGGGGCCACTCCCCAATATAAAAACCTAAGAAGAGAAAGATAATTTGATAGAAATAGAGAAAGGTCCATCTACCTATAAGGATCCCAACAACAAGCATAAAACAACAAAACCGCAATACTAAAACCGTACAAAAACAAAATTAACACAAAAACAACTTGAACTAATTAAGAGATTTGTTATAGAATTTCTGAGAAATCTTCAGGGCCTTATAAAGGTTGATGGTAGTTTGCATATCAGGGTCCTTCCTGCTCTCAGAAAGTATTTTTTTCTTGATTCTTCCATTCTTTGAGGTGACCCTAGGATACCACAAACATCACAAATCTATTTGACATTCATTTGAATATAATCAAGAACAACCCTATGAATGGAAATTTGGTTAGTTTTCTTGTTATCAACATGTTGAACTCTATCCTCCAGAGCTTTGAACTGCATAGATAGACTATCAATTTTCTCTTCTAGATTTGAAAGGGAAGAGGGGTTCAAATTTCTCTTGGTACCTTCCTTAAGGAGGAAGTCTACATTGTCCTCAATTCCCTTTAAAGCCTCACCTAAAGTTTAAGCTGAGATGATAAACCATAACTAGTAGGTGGGTCATGGGCTGGGTTACATATCTTTAACAGTTTTTTCAGCTCCAACAATGTCCTTGTTCTTATCACTACTATGGATGACTCTTTTAGCTGGGGGGATCAAAGATGGAATCCCTGACATTGAGGTTCTCTCGAATGGATCTTGGGCTGTTGAGGAAGGGATGAGACAGAGAGTGGGTAGGATCATTGGAAACCACATCAAGTAAGTAATGATATAGGAGGAATATCACACCTTGATGCAGGGGAAGAACCCTCATATGGGCTTGAACATCACGTACCAATTTTTCAAGAGAATGTAAGATATAGGGAAGACTCACCTTGAAGCATGCCTAAAATGGTTCAAAAGAACCAAATGGTGAAGTGACAACATTGAGAATCACCCTTCCAGGGTGTTGTAGTGTACTACCATTTTGACAACTTCATTAAACGGTGGGGGGATAGAGGAGCAAAGAATCCCCAAATTCCCAATCTGCAGAGTTTCATCTCCCACCACAAAACGTTGTTCCTCAACTTCTTTGTCAAACTTGTTACAGATGTAGAACTTGACCTCTTTCATTAATAGACCGGTGATGAACGAGATCAAACCCTCTGTGATAGTAAACTCTTTATCTTTGAAATTGATAACTCTATCTTTCCATTTGTGTGCAAAAGCTAGAGATATGTGAACATCATGACCCTTAATTCTTTACATAAAGTTTGTAAAACCATCCACACTTAAGGCTTTCCATAACTCTGCATCATTCTTCTAGGATGGATCACAAATAGGTTCCACTCTACAAGGAGGACCCCCATACTGAAATTAGAGCTCAAAAAAGAAATAACCCATCGCAGCTAGAGAGCGACCATGTAACAAAAATGACAAAATAGGGGAGTTGTAGAGCTTCCAATCCTTTCCACGAACACTACAACACCATTTGGAAAACCATTCTATCAAAATTAAGGTACAAAATATAATGGAAAAGGATTCATTTGGAAATATTAACTCAAAAATATGGGAGTACCAATAATCATGACTTCACACGTGCCAAAGTGCCGACTTAGCATAAGTGACCTTAGCTTCATTAAAAATGATTGCTTTTGTTACCAGATAGATCTTCTTATAATCATGCCAAATTTTGAATTCATTGATGATAACCCATCATTTGCTAGAGCATCCGCTGCACCATTCCCCTCTTTATAGACATGACAAATAATGATGTTTGTAAAACCTTTAGATAATGCCTTGGCCTCATTTATAAAATATTTTATGGTGCAACAAGGGGTTTAAGAGCCTATAAGGTTATTAATAATGTTCATAGAGTCTCCCTCAATAATAAAATTGCTCACCTTGAGGTCCTGGTAATTATGATTCCTCAGAGAGCAACGAGGGCCTCATCATAGTGATTTGATTGTTTACCCATAAGACCTACATAAGCAACAATGGGGTGTCCATGATGGTTTCTGATAAGACCACCCCAACGATTGCACCTATATTTCCATTAGAGGCCCCATCAAAGTTCAATTTGTGCTAACCCACATTTGGGGGAATCCATTGAACAAGAGTCCTATCAATGTTGGGAGAAATAGTTTGAACCTATTGAAACTCAATATTCCATGCCCTTAAGAACCTCTCCTCTTCTTTGGGGTACTTAGCATTCTTAGGAGGCTTGAAATTTAAGATGTTTTCCTTAGATACAACCATGATTTCATTAAGGAGCCTTTTGATGGATTTGCTAACATTTCTAAAAATGAGAGAATTTCGAGCCTTCTATATTCTCCAGATAGTGTGTGGAAATATAATCCTCTAGAATAACATGAACAAACCATGTTTGAAAGGAGGTTTCCATTGTTCCTAGGATTGAACTATATCATCCGAGAACTTCCAACTTATGCCAAATATGATAAAGATAAGCTTCCATAAAGCAACAACATTAGGGCAATGTAAGAGAAGGTGTTGGATAGAATCATTCTTTTTTGCAATGGTAGCACCTATTGGGCATGGTGGAACCCCTCTTGATGAGGTTATCAATGGTAAGAATACTCTTATTCAAAACTTGCCAAAGGAATTGATTGATTTTAGGAGTGAGTTCCTTGAACCAAATCTTGCTCCAAGGAAAACCACATGGGGTTTCATTCAAAAAAACTTGGTAATCAGTTCTCACTGAGTAGTCCCCATCAAAGGAATGGTACCATATAAACTCATCTTTAGTGTGTATCTGGATGATTGGAATATGACTAAGAATGTTTTGAAATCCATAATGAGATCTTTATGAACAAAGATATCATAGTTTAAAGTCTTCCATTGAGGTCTTCCATCAATGCTACAAATGTAGTCATTGACCTTCACCCTATAGCCATTTTGAAGTTATTTTTGAGTTGTTCCTAGTGGCAGTTGTTTGTAAGATTGTGAAAATTTGTCCAACTGTCATCCTAGAACTGAATATCCTCACCATTTCCTATATTTCATTTACAAACAACCTCTATATTTTTTCTAGTCTTAACCAGATTGTTCCAAAAAATAGAACCACTAGGGATATTATCGAGCTTGAGAAAATCTGGGCTATACCTTGATCTAGATATTTGGCTATGATAATAGTAGTCTAGGAAGGTTCTCCTTGAGCAGCCTCTAACTCATTGTAGAGACAAGAGCAATGTACATACCTTAATGTAGGGTGCAAGACTACCGAAATGATGTTACACATGCCCCAATGATGACACAGGTCTCCTCACAAGGTGTTCGGGATCCGAAAAATCTCTCCAAGTGTACGTTAACATCCTGTATGCCCCACTTAGCCTCCGCATGCTCTGTTTTACTCTTTCCCCCTCTTTTCCTTTGCATTTTGGTCTTCAAAGTGACGAAACCACCACCCTAACCACCACCCTACCCGGGTGGCGGTCCTATAACCACCACCCCGCTTAGGCAGCAGATCCTTCACGTGTTTTCCAAAGCATGCTTCTTTTAACATGACTCACATAATTTTTCAACTTTTACCATCTTTCTCATCTGTTTTTGCTTTTATTTATGATTTTGGTTCCCTGGAATAGTGTTTCTTCATTGTTTATAGTAAAAGAGTCCTAGTTGGAGTTACCTTTGGGTGAATGGGAATTCGATGAATAGCTGGTTTGATTATGAGCAAATGGCCCCTCAAAAATTACCTCTCATCCTCTCATTTCAATAGTTTAGTCTTTCAGTTCTTGCTTAGGAATTCAATAGTTTTCATTTGTTGCATGCATAGTTAGTTTTATTTTGCTATTTAGAAGCCACATGATCTTCTTGTTCTAGTGTTATTAACTATTTCATACAATCAATTGAGGTAGGATAGTTTCATTTTAGTTTGACGTCATTAGAGTTACAGGTTTTGTTCATCAAGAAGGCTAGTTTGAGGTTCTGGATGTTTTGTGTCGCATGACTCGCAATAAACCGTTAGGAATTGCATAAGCTAATCTCTGTTCTCTTGCGCTATCCCTCTCCTACTCGCATTGTATTCGGTCTACATCCAAAGTTTCCATTGTTCCAATACCTACTTACTGTTGATGCTAACATTACATGATTTTGGATTCACATGAGCACGAGGAATGAGAGACCACACTGAGGGGACAAAGCCACACACAATCGGATTCGCCATTGTTCTACAAAATCCAGGTTCAAGCTATCAAAGTTCTAGTTAAAACATATCAAATAGAGTAGTGAATCATTTCATTTTAGTTAATCTCACTTTCGATATTGCCGGGGAAGCTGTGGGGATTGATAGTTTCTGAGAAACTATGATTCATTCCTCACTTTTGAGGTAAGATCGGGGGTCTTTCAAATAGATTAGATCAGTTATTTAGTTATTCAGAATAGATTCACAACTGCATGGCAGGTACCTATACTTGACTACTTTGCTTGTTTTAAATTAAGTTATTAGCTTAGTTGTCATTTTCTAGATATTAAATAATTGCTCTTTCAATTCTATTAAATAGTTGTTATCTTAATCAAAAATAAAAATAGAGAATTTATATATGCGTTGTGGATATACTTTACATAATTAGTTTACTTTGCTTTAGTTAGATTTATATTGTTTATTTTGTATGACAATCACGGGACCTAGGGATCCTAGAGAATATGTATTCAAGCCTAATTATACCTCAACCCAATCTTGTTGCAGCAATAACTGACATAGACCAAAATCTCAAAATTCAGGTCTTCCAAACAACAACAAACCTATAAGAAATTAGCTCACAGTTAAGAGGATTAAATATAGAAGGACGACAAAGCGCATACATTTTGGTCGAACCAGCCTGCACTGGGACCACAGATTGCCCTAAATAAATATCTCGCATGAATGTGGAAAGGCTTGAAAGAGAGAAAATGTTCAGTTGTGATCCTTTGGTCCCATAGCCAAATGCATGAGACATTCTTATTGACATAGACACTAGTTTAAGAATTCAAGTTGCCATAACACCTATAAGGTACTCTAAGAAGATTGCACAACTTTTAGTTCTAAACATAGAGGCTGAAAAGGCATATGACTATTGGATATTAGGGATTAGCGATTGACTTTGCATATGACCATAGGAGGCCTAATGACCATGAACCTACGGTTGTGATCTACAGTCCCACAACCCAATGGACCCATAGATGAACCAGACGTTGATGCTTTGGTTTAAGCACATTAGTATTTAGATCCTCTCCAATTCCACCAATGATCATCGCATAACTATCCTCACTAGACATAGCAGCCAATCAAGCTAAGGATTTCGGACTAGACCAGAGAATCACCCATAGAATCCACCATACATCCATCATCCATCATCCATTTTCATGACTCTGTTGGGAGATATCTACGAAGCACCCACAGGTTATCTTCCACATATTCCACAACATATAGATCAGATCATGCCAGAGCTTGATATTGATTGGAGCCTTCGAGTAGTCATCCTCACCAAATGATCTATCACACCAGTTTAGGTTAGGAGGGCCTTCTTTGCCTTAGATTCATAGATACCATTAGTGCGCGTTGAAGACATAAGATTTCCTAACTAATTTTTCTACGCCCCACATATATTCCATCCCCACCGGCTATCTCAAAGATGACCTCAAGTGCGAGGAAGAGTTACTTGTAGATTCCCATGCTCGCTTTTCACTTTTCCATAAATGCAAGCAACATTCATTATTTTGATATTTTTGATGCCTAATCCTCCCACACTTTTGCTTGTGCAAGCTTTATCCCATGCCACAAGGTGGAATATATTTTTCTCCTCCATCCCCATCCACAAGAAGTTATTTTGAATTCTTTTAATATTATCAATAATAGAACTAGGGATAAAGAACATGACAATCGAAATGTTAGAAAATCAATCAAAATTATTTTCATTTCTGATTCTCAAGATTGTATTTGAAAGCACAAGAGAAGAGCATACGTGGTTTTGATGATTTCCAACAAATATTTGAGATGTTAGCACCATTTATAAACAAATGATAACCATAATGTTATAAAAATATCCATAATCATAGCCATCTCTGATTCTCAAGGTCGCTCGAAAGTGCAAGAGAAGATCATACAGTGTTGATCAAATTAAAATGAATCTAACATGCAAAGAAAATGACCAATTTTATAAGAAAGGAAACCTTGAATTTTATATAAGGTTAAATCCCAAATTTATGTATTCATTTCATATTTCACTTCAATACCTTTCCATTGCAAAAAAACAGAGTCATTTTAGGTTCGGGAACAAAAGTTATGGCCTCCGAAAGATAGGTTATGCATATGATCTTATAGTCACAAGAACACACTTAACCTATACTAAAAATATATCCTAAAATTACAATAAAAATTATTTTTTCCACCAAGATCTAGTTTTGATAGCAACCTACCTTCTTTATATGTGCAAAGAAGACTCAACACTATCAAACACTAACATACATGCTCAAAAACTTAAGATTTCCAACAGATTGAAAGAACTAACATGTAAAATGAAGCTTTTAAAATGAAAACATGAAGAAAGCTTGAATTTTTCTCATCAAGATCCATTTATTTAGCAACCCACCTTCTTTATATGTGCAAATAAGAATCAACACTATCAAACACTAACATACATGCTCAAAAATAAAATTCTAACAAATTGAAAGAACTAGCATGTAAAATGATGAAAAATGAAGCTTTTAAAATTAAAACATGAAGAAAGCTTGAATTTTTCTCATCAAGATCCAATTTTGAAAGCAACCCACCTCCTTTATATGTGCAAAGAAGACTCAATGCTATTAAACACTAACATATATGCTCAAAAACAATAAATTCTAACAAATTGAAAGAACTAACATGTAAAATGATGAAAAATGAAGCTCTTAAAATGAAAACATGAAGAAAGATTGAATTTTTACCATCAAGATCAAATTTTTATAGCACTTCATCTCCTTTATACCTATAAGGAAGTATAGACACAAAATCACACACTTGTGTACATTTTTGGGTCCTAAAAGAATACTTGCATTCATATGATTCCTAAGCAATAAAACTAGTAATTGACAACTATCTTTGGCCTCTTTTCTTTGTTTTTGTATTCTTTCTGGTCTTTTACACCCTACAACCCAGTTGGTACTTTACTTTCCTAAATTTTAAGACTCTAAAAACCATTGCCCAACCAGGATACCAGCGCCCAAGTGCCCTCGTCCCCTTTGGGCGCCCTTGACCTATATATACTTTACTCACTCTTTTTGGGTCTCTTTTATCTTTTGGAAACTTATTTTCTTATGGGTCGGCCTTCTAGTTGTCAATTAGGAAATTAAACCAAGGGAATCATATAAATACAAAGATATATGACCAAAATAAAGGACCAAGCTCTAAGCATATATTATCAGTACCTAAGCTTGCATCCAAAGGCATCTAAGAGCATCAAAGGCATCCATCTAACATCCATTTAAGGGACAAGAGACTACATTCTCTTCATACACTTTATAGGAAGGGGAAGTTCATTTTTCCATCCAAACATCTATTTACATTGGTAAATATAGCTATTGCCCATTATCAAGTGCACTTGCACAAGGGATTTCTAGGGCATGATTTCTACACACACGCATAAGAAGTACATGAAGTTTGAGATGTAGTGCAGTGCTTAGTCATAAGTTCACTTAGTCTAGTGACCACCGAGGTCAGTCCAACTCCCCATATTATATATTTTATTTTTGGGATTTGATGTAGTTTGAGGGTTTTATAGGTAAACATCTCTCTGTAGGTTACAAGCACATTAGGTAATCATATTGCAACATACAGGTGAGCAACAATGATTATTAGTGACACTTTTTAGACACCAAAATTTTTAGCTTTTGACCACTTTCATATTCACGGGATCCCAGTAGCAGACTCTAGTGCCCGAGCACCCCTAACCTAGTCTAGGCGCCCTAGTTCCAGACCCATCTGATGTACTCCATAATTTACATTACATAGTTGTGATGGTTTTCCCTTCTTGTTCATCATTTTTCTAGTCTAGATCAGTTCTAGGATCAAGCGCAAATCAACTAAGTCCTTTCCTCTCTCTCTTGCACTTAGGGTTTCATATTTATTTTCTTATTGCTTGTGTCAAATCTTTAATTTAAAATTTATTTATCATACATGACTCTGTAATTATGGTTTAACATCATTCTATTTTTGTTAAATCAAGAAGACTCAACACATGAAAACTGAACAAAACATGCTTAAAAACACAAGTTATGTCAATATATTAAAAAGGGTTAGCATGCAAATGAGAAAAATGAAACTTAACAAAAACTGCACATGAGACAAAGGAGTCCCACTAGGCATGCCATATGTATGCATGATAAACAAAGATAAGCTAATTACTAGAACCTAACACCAAGTAGATTCAATAACCTAACTAGTTCAACAATTACATCAAGATAAAGCCATGAAAGGAAAGTTTAAACTAATGCATAAAACATTAAAACATAAAATGCAAACCATCCTTTGATTATTTGGATGGGCTTTAGATTGTAGATACTTCCTTTAGCGAGCCGAATGCAATTACATATGATCAAATTATTTCTCTAAGGAAGAGGAAGAGATCTCACCAATATGGCTTAATTGCCATTTTGGTTCTTCTCTTACTACTCTTAGCCAAGTAGAAAAGTAAAAGGTTGTTTGATCAATAAGTCTTCTAAGATTGAAATTCTTTTATCATATGTAGATGTCTTACAAGGACATGGTGTAAAAAAATGTGTAAAGGGGGTAAGGTTCTTTATATAGTTTTCTAGATTGGAGAAAATTTCATCCTCATGAATGTGGGATAAAAAGACTTTTAAGATTAGAAAGTGATAAGTATGTTTAGGAATGGTTAAGTATGATTAGGGAAGATTAATTAGAATTTACAACTCATGGGAGTTGGGTGTGATTTGAATTAATCAATTAGAATTGATTAATAGACCAAGTTAGGCTTGTAAAAGCCAATCGAAGATTATTTAGAGGGAAATTAGTATAATTTGAATGGTTTGAAAGAGGGATTTAACCAATAAGAGGGTTTTATTGATTAAATAGAATATTAAAAGGCTTAATTAATTAGTTAAAAGACAATAATAACTAACGAAATGTTGTTAATTAACATCTAGGATGAATGTGAAAGATAGTTAATTAATGAAGTGTTATTAATTAAGTGAAATGAATGGAAATTTTAGCTAATTATCAGGAAATCAATAATTATAATGAAATGATGGGAAAAAGGATATATAGTGCAATTTAAGTATTAAAATTACATGATAGAATTTGGTTAAGATTATCAAAGCTAAATACAAATATAATTCAATGAAAAACAATGTAAATACCCTATTATAATTCATACGTGACAATTTTCATTATGAAGAGATTACATATAAATAGGTAAATGTCATCCTTAGAATAAGGAGTCAAACCATATCAATTACACAATCCCCACTTATCTCTCCAACATGATTCTCTCCACCTTTATTTTCTCATAGCTATCTAATAGTGAGTTGTTCTCAAACTCATGTACACACAAATATAATAATATCTCACATTCACTTAACTATTACAATATTATATTATCATCTAGATAATATAAATCTACAAACATTATTAATGTTCACACTAACACATTAATTTCCTAACAATCACCCCCTTAGTGTGAACACGGGAAGACATCATCCTATACCGCATCTGACAATGACTGTGTGATTTTTCCAAGGATTCACAAACATGAGAAATGGTTTTTCCATGGTTACCATAAAACCAATGAAGGTTTGTCCATGGTTTACCTACAACCAATTGGTTTTGCTGGTTTACCAAAAACCATGTCATTATATGCCAGTATCTCTTTATCCCCCATCACATCCTAACTAATGCAGGTGATACAATCATGTACTTGTTTTAACAAGTTTTATTTGCAGAATGAAACACACAACTGAAAAAATAAATATCACCAATACAATGCAGCAATCTCTTTGTTGGTGACTAACAAGAGATACAATTTTCCTCCTCCTCCTTTGCCTCCAGCCTCCGAGAATGTCCTTGCTAACTCAGCAGAAAGTATAATCGAGGATGATACGTGCTCCTTATCATGATATAGGGCGGGTCGAGGGGCAGAGCCCCCAAAGCTAGGAATGGTTTTCATTTGCATTTTCCCTTAAAAATTGAGTGTTAGATTACACCGAAAATGCACTCATTTTTCCTTTTTTAGTAACAACTTTTTGACTCAATTTTGATGATGACTCTTTATAAAATAGACATGACACAAAATATATATTAGAGCTGACTCAACATATATTTTTGAATTTTTCAAGGAATCCCAATTGCTCCATTATGATGTTGACCCAGAAAATGGTAAACTTTTTTATTTTCACAACTTTTTGATGACATAAACAAATGACTCAAAAATTTAATAATGACACTTTGAATACACTATTTGGTCCAACAAGATGACTTTTACAGACAAATAACAATCACTATACACATTGTACATTTAACATTGACTATATTAACTTCAATATACATAGGGCAAAACAAACAAACTCAAAACTCAAAACTATTAGTCAAACTGCTAATACCATTTTTTTTATGGAGAAAGCCACCAACTCACTACTATTGTTTCACCGTGACAGAGGAGAATTTTGCAGAGATAGATTATACATGTCACAACATTCCACGTCACTTAGCTGAGCGTGCTCAGGAAATCGAATAGGTATAGAATGCAGAAATACATTTGACAGGTATATGGAGGGTCTGACATAGATCACCAATCACATTGACATGTTGACGTCTTGGTTTTGATGAAAGGAAACTCACCACGAGTTAAGTGATCGAAAAACTGGAGGATCAGTGTTTCTCAACAACCGATGTGATGGAGCTGCAAATGCCGAGAAGCTCCTACAAGGATGGATTTGCAGCTATGTGATTTGAAGGGATTTGAAACGATGAGCTATGCCATAATGTCAGAATTCTGATCCCATGCAATGATATGATCTCATAAATCAGTCTGATCCACGTATCAATTTAACTGTATGCTTGGCTCTGCAGATCCGAATGGTGAAAAACTTGTTGCAAAGAGAATTAATGAGATTTGAGTGGAATTTGTGAGTCAGAACAACACATGGATGCACATGTGAGAGGCATATGCTCTTAATAAAATAAAATCTAATTGCCAAACCACGTAATACCATTGAGAAATATCAAATATCCAAAACACACGTGGATGTATCAATACAACTTTACAATGCAATTTCTTCTATGTTGCTCGCATTCAACGCCGAGAGGAGCTGTTCACCGATGCAGGAATAATCCAATTCATTGTCACCATTGAAAAAATAGCACATGACTCACATGGCTAATGGTTGACCTGCTCTAATACCACTGATAGAATTTGGTTCAGATTATCAAAGCTAAATACAAATATAACTCAATGAAAAACAATGTAAATACCCTATTATAATTCATACGGGACAATTTTCATTATGATGAGATTACATATAAAAAGCTAAATGACATCCTTAGAATAAGGATTCAAACCATATCAATTACCCAATCCCCACTTATCTCTCCAACATGATTCTCTCCACCTTTATTTTCTCATAGTTATCTAATAGTGAGTTGTTCTCACAACTCACGTACACATAATTTATAATAATATCTCACACTCACTTAACTATTACAATATTATATTGTCATCTAGATAATATAATTCTACAAACATTATTAATGTTCACACTAACACATTAATTTCCTAACATTACATAGTGATTTCCCGTATACATATGTAATTAATGTAATATTGATTAATCTAAATGCACAACATGTACTACCCTTAGCCTTTAAATAAATAAGAACCATATCATAAAAAACACTTATTTATTTATTTAGAATGTAATCATTTGGTGAACTAGATTATTACTTGAACCCTAGGTAGCCCCAAGGCTTATCCTCACTTCTTTGGTGCACAATCCTTTTTTGCTAGCCCTAGCTTTTTCTATTCTTTGTGTCTTCATAACTCACACCACAAAATGTTTTATGATCTTAGCCTCAATCCTAAGGTTCAATTCCCCTCAAATTCATATGAGCTACCTGTTATCACCGAATCAAAACACCCCGATTCTTAAGCATGTAAGTTTGTTAAGGAAAGTAGTGTGATTGTGTAACATGGAATTGATTCAAGGTGTGGGACCCTGCAGTTGAAGCAACTCTCCAGAGAAGGTCTGGTTCCTCTTCCTAATCTTTATCGAATACAATAGATACTATAATGGAAAGAAATTTGCTAACTAATCCTAATTTATGGTTTCCAAGGGACAATGGAGAGAGAAATAACATGAAATTGAAAGAAATCTACACTAAAAGAGGTGATACACCAAGAAAAGGATATGGAAAATACTCTCCAATGTGTGAAAATGGGTAGAAATGCATATTAAAGAGGGTGAAACATTCACCACAGTCTAAAAACAACATTCACAACACCATTTCCATGAAAACAAAACAATAATATACCCTACAAAGTGAATAAGGAGACATAAAACACCTGTAATTGCAATAAAGAGGCAAAGAGGATGTAATAAACACAGACAAGGGAAGAAAATATCCACACATTTACATCTATTGCTTCATTAATATGCACAGTTCATTACATTACAAGGGAAAGGCCTAGATCAACATGAAAAAAGTCCAATATGAATTCCCTGCAAACACAGTTGTTCCAAAATAATAATGGTAGATTTTTGTTACAAGAGCAACCCCTCTCTCTAATGAGAGGTCACTTTAATTTATAGAAAAAGAGGGGGAAGAGAGAGAAGTTTTCAAACTCAAATTTTCCCTTCCCACCACTTATAAAGTACCAAAAGTGGGTGAAAATGATGATGAGAAACCTACAAAATGCATCTAATATTGTCCCATAACTTGCAGCAGAATAAAAATTGCTTCCATGCTCATTTATTGCTCCCTCAACCACATGGAAGTCTATATTTCACATTGATCTCATTTTCTATGATTTTCACCATCAAATCTACATCAATAATTAAATTTCTTGATTTATGTGTGTATATCTCAGATTTATGATTCCAACGAGTCCAATTTTGTGTGATTTCGTTGAGAAATGCAAAAGATATGGCATTATGAGTGTGAGTAGTTATTTATCATTTCTCAGGCTTCCTTCTACTCCACAGGACTGTGCATTAATTTTGGTTGCTGGAAATGGTCATTTTAATTTTTTCCCTCCTATAATGTTTTTCATCATTTAAATGACTTGGGCAGTAAAAAAAAATATTAGTGGGCCCTATCACTTTTATACCTTGCATTTGGGGGGGCTGAAATATTTTAAAAGCATTAAATTAGGCCAGCTTGACGGATAACTCATCGAGTTCACACCCTACATGCATCATCGACCCATTTGTCTCACATCAGGCTACCTTTCTACCCTCGACAACTGCTTCGCCTCATTTCCTTAATTCCATCTTGATGGGCTCTACTTTCCATGGTGGATCTAACATTTACATTCCCCAACCGATTATCCACATGCCATATCGACGACCTCGATCACCACATCACCATAAATTTTTAGGATTCACCGTGCCATGGAAAACTCCTCACCTTTGCACCCATGTCTTCATTTCCATTTGTGGCCAATGCGGCTGCATCGGGCCCTTCGAGCACACCCAGCCCGCATTCCACGTAGGCTCACCAAAGTCGACTTCCCCGCACTATACCTCACCGACCGCATCGTCGGCCAAAAGCCAAGTCCCCATGCCGCGTTAGACCCGCCTAAGTTCCCGAGAACATCATTGAACCCACATGGGCCATTGACCACTAAAACCTATACACTCCATACTCTCGTGGCCAACTCGGGCCTTCGATGCATACAAGTCCCATGTTTGTTTGGGCCTTCAGGGCGCACATCCTCGCATCGGCTGAAATGACCTCACCGTGAACTTGTCCCGGCTCTCTGAATTGGCTCGGTGAGCCAATCCTAATCTCTACCTTTGCCATTTCATGCTAAGCCTAGCCGAATTGACCTCCATGTAACTCGATCTTGTTATTGCATTCACGAGCTTGTCTTGCACATACCTCTTCTCCCATTACTCAAAATTTGACCCAGAGCTCATCGTCTCTCCAATGAACTTGGTGGCTTAAGAAACAACTCAACCCTTGTTTGAGAACCAAGCCATCCATAACTTATTAACCATTATGTTTGTTTTGAGCTCCTACAAGCCAACTCACTCATTATGCGTGACCCTTTCAACTAGCTCGACTCTTGTGATGATTAGCTCGATGCCACAAACATATAACATGCCCAGAGCTACAACTTGGGCCCCAACTCACCTTGAGAAGTATGAGCTCATCGAGCCGTATGAAGACACCACCTTGCAATGAATGAGCTTGACCTATGATGAAATGGCTCACCTACCATAAAAGTGAAACCAGGGAGCTCGATAATATGGCTTAGCTCGCTGAGATGGGAACCAACTGTTGATCAAGTTTTCTTTGCCCTTGTCTAGATTATTGAGCTAGATAACAAATAAATCAAACAACCTTAAATGATGGAGGGTTTAAGGTACCAAAGATATGGTGGATATGGGCACTAAAGGTGATTGATCTCTGTTATAAGTTGGATATACCTATGAAACAAAGAAAACTAGGAGAAAATGGATTAGATGGTATATGTGGGGCCTTCCTGATGAAGTCAGTTCCAGGAAGTGCTACCTTCCTTTCAAAAATTTCAACCCCTGTTAGATAAGATAAAACAATATAAATGAAATATAGATAAATAACATGTAGAAACTGATAAATAATAGAACCTGAAAATGTTGATGTATAAAGAAGCTACTGATCTAATCAAAGCAAACCAAACCTGCATAAACAAATGACAATTTTGGGGCTATACTTTCCAAGAGATGGAATTGCTATGAGAACCACAAAAGGCATGAGGATGATATTATGGTGATACAAATAACATCATAAGGGTATTGTGGTGATATGATGAAAAGTGGAGAGCTATAATGTCAAAGATTTTCTATGACTTCTTCACTTGTTTGAAAGAGGGGGAAGGCTTGTATTTATAGCCTAGAGATGGGGTTAATTTAGGGGTTATCAAGTAACCTGGGTTTGACAAAGTAACCCTGATTAAGTGAGTGGGGGACATGATTTGAGTGATTAGGTGAAATAATGGATTTGATATGGATTTGATTTGATTGAGTGGGGTTCGTGATTTTGATGGTTTTGGAGTATTTAATTATTAGGTGGGATGATATGACTTAATTTGGAATATTTGGATATTAGCACATAACAAGGTTTAGGTATTTTAAAGGGGATCAATTAACCAATTAAGATTGATTAATTGAATATGTCATTTTGGTGGGAAATGGGATTTATTCAAATTTAGGGGTAATCTTGATGAAGGAGAGAAAACCTGGGGTGAAGAGGAGGAACGATACCAAAAATGGTGTCTACATTTTCCCCCTTTTGATGAGTGGTTTACGTTGGGAAATCCGTGAGACAAAAATGATGAAGTATCAAAATATGATTGATTGAGTGTTCCCCTCAAACTTGGGATTGACGACATAAAGGAAGTCAATCACGAGTTTGAAAGAGATAGATGTTAAAGGTTGGGTGGGTGATGAAAATATGGGTAAATGCATAACCAAGGAAAGATGCCCTAGGTAAAAAGGATCACAATAATAATGAAAAATATGGTAGTGACTCCAATATCACATCGGGTAGCAGCATAATTGCAGTCTAATGGATACGAGTGACAACATTCTAAGGACTAGTGAGTGGGTGAAGACCACCGCAAGATGGATGCAAACCACAATGACCAATGGGTCATAGGAAAACATCAAAGTATGCATAACTAAATGCGATGTGTATGAAAAATATTTTTTATGCAAGGAATCGAGTGAAAAATCATGTGTTCACAAAAGGGATGAGGATGAAAATAATGATGCCCCAGCATAGGGCATGAAGAGAAATCAAAAGGTCAGTTGGAATACGAATAGTGAGGTAATATGCCCCAAGTGAGGGGGTTAATAGTTTTAAAGAGATATTTTCCAAGGAATATGTTTGTTGACAAGAAAATACTAGAAGAAGAAAGTAGAACAAACTTTGATTCATGGAAATGGGGGGAAGATTATGATTGATGTTTGCCAAGAAAAAAGTAGAGTAGGCACTTGTGAGGGAAAAGGTGATAGGTGATGGTCGTTATGGTATATTTGAAGACAAAAATACCATGGGAAGAAATGCTTATAAATGGATATGATGATACCCCCTCGGGAGGGCTAACAAGGATAGAAGAGGTGACAGAGCTCTCGAAAAGAAGAGAGGTCAATGCTACAGAGAGGAGGACAAGAATGGGGTGTAATGAAATGGATCGATGGTGGTGCAAAAATGGAGAAATATTGGAATTGACCGTGAATGCTAGGTGTGAGGATGTGTTGAATCGACATAATGAGTAATAGTGAAAAAAATGAATGAACAAGAGTAGTCTGTGATTATGAGAAGAGCAAGAAAAGTTAAAAGTGAAAGAGACAAGGGTATGAAATTTGACGTAGATGAAAGAGGATGAAAAAGGGGATGAAAGAGGAGGAAGAGGATAACAAAGATGGATGATAGGATAAGGGAAGGATGAACAAGAAAGGAGAATACAAGATGAGATAAGATGAAGAAACAAATAAAAAAGGTAATGAAGGTAATGGAATAAGGAAAGAAGTATGTGAGATGATGGAGAAGTGAAGGAGATAAAAAGATGATAGAATTGAGAAAAGAAAGAAATGAGAAGATATCAAGAAAACATGGAGAAGATCATAGAAAGGAAGAGAAACTCGTGATGAATGAGGTAAAAGGTGGGGAAGAAGGTGAAAATGATGGGGGAAGAAGAGATGATATAGTGGATATAGGGAGAAGATTGAAAGCCCTGTGTTACCGCGAGGAAATATAAGGTAAAGAATATGGAATAGACCACATGGAAATGCATGTGGAGGGTGAGATGATAAAAATATGGGACAACGTTGAAGAGTCAGGTTATTAATGGGGAAGTAAGAAGGAAACATGAAGTAAAAAAGGGAAGAAGATGATACAAAGGAAGTGAAATAAGATGAAGAGTAGAAAGGAGGGGAGGACAACAGAGAAAATGATGTAGAAGGAAGGAAACCAAGAACAAAGATATTCAAAGTGAAGAGTGAGCAGTATCAGGAACGTAAAGAGAAGAAAGATGGGAGGAATGACACAGATTGGAAAATATGTGGAGATGCATGAAATGAGGATAAGTTGATGATGAGAAAATAGAGAGAGGGTGTGTGATGAAGACATTAAAGATATTGAAGAGTGCAATTGGACTATGGAGAGGTGGTGAGGAAAAATAGAGGGAGGGATAGAAGAGGTAATTCCAATGAAGGGATGTTAGGAAAATTCCACCGATAATGATCAGAGGGAAGGATGGGAGGAAAAGTGAAAAGAGGGAAAATTTAAATGAGGAATGGAAAAGGAAATGCTAATGAAGGGACATTAGAGAGGGAAAAGGCCATGTAGAATGGGGATGAGTTAATTTTAGGATAATTCCGCTTATAATTATTCGTGTGGAAAGAAAAGACGGTGATGAAAGAATGTTAGGGGAATACCAACAACAATGACAGTAAGCATGGGGTAGATATGTCGGATAATTAAAGAAGATGGAATGAGAAGACTCAAGAAAAGATGAGTGAAAAGTTGTGACAAGGTGAAGGTGAGAAGAGGATGCGGAGGATGAGGATGAACGAGGTGAAGATGAAGAAAAAACATAAAAAGAATGGCTCGAAATAGTATGAAGGATGATGGATCAAGAAGGAGAAAATGGGGGAAAGTAATGTGGTGATAAGTGGGAGATAGGAGATGCATTATGTGATATGATAGGTTGAGAAATGATAATGGTAGGATGAAAATGTGGTTGGTAAGGAAGACTAGGAGGAAGAAACAATCAATGATGGAGTGAAGAATAAGGCGAGGGATGAGTTAAAAATGATAGGGATATATTAAGGGAAATCCTTAAGTAAGAAAGTTACGTGGAAGAAGTGGTTAAGTAAGATTGCCAAGCGAGGGATGATGAAGATGAAAATTGGGAAAGTAGGAGGTAGTGTTTGCGAGAATGAAAGAGGAGGTGAGAGGATGTGATGATGGGGAATGAAGAGAAAATGTGGATGGTGAGAATGTGGAGTGACAGGGGAGTGTGAGATGACAGGTCATGCTTAAGAGGGACTCTTAAGTAAGATCACCATGCCACAAGAGTGGTTAAGTAAGATCGCCAAACTAAATCGATGGTGATGATACAGAAGGAGAGAGAGAAGAATGGATTGGGTTATCTAGCATGGTTTTACCTTTGGTTTCTTGATTGTTTCAAGGGGTAACAACCAAGATTGACCTTAGTATTGTGGGGTTTCTAGGATACCCATGATGTTGATTGTGTATGTTTGTGCACCGTTTAAAATAATGGGTCAAAGATTCTTTACCTAAAAACAAGCCTACAAATCACGCTTTAGATAAAACAATGTTACTTTTCGTAAAAACACTCATGCTTTTATTAATGTTTATGATTATGCTACAAATGACAAGATGGAAATATGGATATCACTTATTTAGATTAGATACATATATCTAATCATTAGTCATGATTTAAATCCATAATTCAGACTCATGGTCTATGTAAAGGTTTTCGCATTACATTAGATGCTATAGAGTCAATTATTTGTTCCTCTTCCCGAGTAATGTCAGAATTAGGGATGGAGATGTAATCCTCAACAAAGAAGTCATAATCCTCCTCTTGGGTGTCGTAAAAAGGTGATAAAATTTTATGTCGCTATATATGCTGTGATGTGACTGTGAGTGTCAAATTCAAGCAAAGTGTAGTCTTCGCTTAAGAGCTCTAGGTGGTCTCAGAAAGACGCCGTAATGAACAAGGTCCTCTTGAAGTCTCAAAACTTTTCATATGCATCCCAAAAAGTGCTCAGTGAGCTTCCCGATACACCGAGTAGAGGCAAAGATAGCCTTTAGGTGATCAAATGGGGCTACTTGGATTGCACAGAGTTCAAGATCACGAAGCAACTCATATTGCTCCTAGTAAAGAAGATGGTGAACAATGGGGAAGGATTCAACAATGGGAAGATTAGTACCACTTAATTCCATCTGAAAACATCATGCTAGATAAAATATTAGAAGATAACAAGACAAAGCTAAACATTTTTTGGTCAGATTATGCAGAAATTATGAAAAAAG